>JAGFBZ010000367.1:0-393075 GCA_018398805.1 Hirundichthys speculiger | reverse complement strand
TACATCTCGGGAGCTGCAGAGGAGGGGCGCCCCGCCGGAGGAACACTCCGTCCACGAACACCCCGTTTTTACCGAGGCACCTCAGGTAGAAGTCCCCGCCGCCGCCGTCGTCGCTGGTGGTGAATATCTCCAGGTGCTTCCGCGAGATGAAGCTGGAGTGGCCCATGCTCACGTCCACGGAGCCCTGGGAGGAGTTCCGGCCGATGGTCGCCGTGCGCTTTTTCATCATGTACTCGAACTCGCGGCCCTCGAGTCGGGCCACCGGCCCGGAGGTTCCGCTCACCGCGGCCATGCTCGGGGCTGGAGCCGTGGAGAACACCGGGGCGACTGGAGCAGACAGCGCGGAGGCCCGTCGGGAGGCGGTACGAATGAGCGCAGCGAGTCTACGAGAGGGGCATCGAATTATTTAAAAAAAAAAAAAAAAAAAAAAAAAACACAAACGTGGAGGGGGGGGGAACCTTACGAGGCCCGGGACAGCGGCTCCGACCCACCGCCGAGAGAAAGGGTAGCGGAGAGCTTCAACCAGGCAGCGCCGGGGGGCGGGCGAGTGCTTGAACGACGGGCCGGCTCCGCCAATGGGAGTGGAGCGCTGGCGCAGCGGCCAATCAGCGGCGAGAGTCGAGCCGAGGACACATTCAAGGTCGGTTGCAGAGCAGCGGTACGCGCATATGCTCTCCGGGGAGCGGCAAGACGCGGCTGCGCAGCCTGCGGGAACGGGAGCGGGTCGCACGTGCAAGTCGGTCGCCATAATCACCGCGGTTACAGATAATCTTCAGGGACCGGTCGGGACCCTTAACCGGCAATCAGCCGCGTGAACGGCGGGGTTTTATCCAGCCATGTTCTCGTCGGTTTCCTCCTGCTTCCACTACGGAATCCATCTCTGGTTTTCATCATGCTTCCTTTGCAGCATCTTTTTTTTTTTTTTTTTTAACTTTGTAATTATAATGTTTGATATCTTTCTCCCTCATGATCTTTAGAAACACATCCTCGACTCTCTGGGCTCCTCGCGTCCTCCTGCGTCCACAGCTGGACGGGTTTCATCCCGCGCTGCGCCCCTTCATCACCCCCCCCCCGTGTCATCTGTGGGCCACTTGTTTGTAAACACTGAGGGACCGTCCCCGCAGTCGTGGTGCGAGTGCGCGTGAATATGTGCACGTGCAACCGGTGACTTCCTCTTCACCGCCTGACAGGTTGTGAAGAATCTCACTATTGTTGCCTCCGAGTTCCTGTTTATCACAAAATGACACGAAATAGAAAATCATTCACCGGTTCAAAAATGTGCAAAACCGTCACGCAGCTTAATTCCGAGAAAGAGGATGTTTGTTTGTGCATCACATCTCACGCACACGAGCAGGAGGCTTCAGAAAAGGCATAAAAATCGAGACAACAGAAGTAGTGCTGGTCAGTATGACCAAAAATTTATATCACGGTATTTTTTTTTGAAGGCTCAACTGGGTGTTAACCACATTTTCTAATCATTTAGAGAGGAACTGCTGCAGTAAATTGTCTTAGAATGACCTATTTTACTGTCAGAGGAGTGAATGTTGTAGAAAAACATTCATATCTACACTAGTATTAATACAGGTTTGCATGGCCTCACAAAATGATACTATTTACTAGGGATGTAACGATTCACTCAACTCACGATTTGGTACGATTCACGATTTTTTGCTCACGCTACGATTCACTCACCGTTTTTTTTTTTTTTTTTTTTGTATGTTTGTTTTTAGTCAAAATGAGCTGCATATCACAAGAAAATTATTTAACTGATGTCATTCAACATCTGAAATAACAAAAAGTCAACAAAGCAAATTTTCTTCAAAAACTAATTTTCCGAGTGGTCCGCCTCTTTGGCAATTTTCGCCAGGGCCGTGGCGAAGTATGCTCTTTGTGGTGCCGGGTGACGTGCTGCAACATGTTGCTTGTGTTACCTGTACATGTTAGCAGTTTCTTGCAATATGTTTTCGCTGTTTTGGTCTTGTCTGTCTCTTTCTCACCTTTATTTATTTTTTTTTTAGATTAGATTAGATAGAACTTTATTAATCCCTTGGGAGGTTTCCGTCAGTTATGGTTCCGCAGCTACAGCCCGACAGCATAAAACTTTTTTACAGTTTTTGAAAGTGATTTACGTGAGAATTAAAATTAAAATTATAAAAATAAACCAGAATTCTTAAAAATAGTATGCATATTTTTGTTACGGGAATTCAAAATGCGCCATACCACTGACTTGAAACTCGGAGCATCCTTTATCTCTATGTCACTGCTTACCGTCGTCGCCATGTCTTCCCTCGCTCTGTACCTGAATGCCAGTAGGCTACGTAAAGTGACGTGAGTTCTAACGTTGAAATTGAATCAATGACAAACATATCCTAAAATGAATTAATAAATAGACAAGAAGATACATACTTGTGACACATTCGCGATTCATTTTTCATGCCAACCGATGCAAATTCTCACACATTTGTATCGGTTTTTATTCGACTCACGATGCATCGTTACACCCCTACTATTTACAAAGAGGTGGAATGCAAACAACTTGAAAAAACATATTTTGTAAAAAAAATCAACATTAACTACACAATGTAAACAACGTTCTCGTGATATTTCAACAAATAAATAGTAAACAAAGTATGCAACTTGCAATATTCAAGTTTTGAAAACAAAAAAGGATTATCCTTTAGCAGCATATAAAGCAGCAGATTGCTGGTGTAGCCTCCCGCGGCTACAACTTTAGCTCGGCAACATTTGCAGATTATTGTAGTTTGTTGGACGTCGTCTTTTTTAAATCCACGGCTCCTCGTTCAGGAAGAAGTTCCTCAGTCTCATGTTGCCGTTCTGGAGCTTCCACTTCAGGACTTTCTCTGTAGTTCAGCCATCACCGTTTAACCATAAACTAGTAGCGTGTTGTGTGCCTCCAGTGCAACTGCAAAACAGTCCCCTGTCAAACAATGTTCTGCGGCACTTACGTTCCACCGCGTGGCGTTCCCAACGTTGTATACGCTACAGTACAAACACTCACCGGTATTACAGGTATATGAAAATTCATATCATGAGAAAAATAAACACCGGTATTCGGTTTGAACCGGTATACCGCTCAGCTCTAAACAGAAGAAGTTAAATAGTTAAAACAGCATAAAGCTACAGGAAGACATCAGGAAAGGAATAATAAAATAAGCAATTGCAGAAAAGTTAAGAAAAAAAGAAAAGGGGGTGACAGATGTTTGTTGCATTAATTATCAAATATACAAATATATGGTGTGTGTGCTGTAAATAGAAGCATGCAATAAATAAAAAGAAATTACTAGAGATTTATTCTGCTTCGCTGGTATGAATCGTCCTGAATTGCGGGTTAGGGTTTGGGTTAGGGGTTAGGGTTAGGGTTAGGGTGGTTCAGGGGGGCCCCCGCGGTCTGCAGACCCCCCGTCTGAAAGGGCCCTGAAATGATTTGATTTGCTGGGGCTCCCTGGGTCCTTCAGGCAGGGTGGAGGAGGCCGCGGAGCTCCTGGCTGGACATCTGAGGTCAGAGGTCACGGAAAAGCAAATGGTTCCTGATAAATGACTGAGTGAAAGGAGATTTGGATTTTTATTAAAAAATCATTTAATTTATTTCATTTTAGCTCACTTTAGCTCACTGCATCTACAACCAAAAATCAGACAGATTTCAGACAATATGAAAAATGCAAATGAAAAAATTCTCACTTTTTTAACTTTTATTTCTTTGCAAACTGTATGAACCCTAAATAGTGAATAGTTTTTTTTGTACACTTGTACACTTTCATTTTTTATTCATTTTATTTATTTACAAAGATCCATTTTTTTTTATTTCATTTTATTTCTGAATCTCCTGGGATGTGCAGATGTTCCTTTTAGGTCCAGAGGAATGATGGGTAGGAAAAAAAAAAAAATACCAAATAAACCTTTATTGTAAACTGGGGGCGAGACAATAAACTGAATTGAACTAACTTAAACTGAACTGAACAAATGTTCATCTGATATAAAATCAACCATCATGTTTCTTTGCGCACCACCACTAGAGGGAGAGACATCCGCCTTTCCAGAAGCTTCACGATGACATCATGTAGCCATCAGCCATTTCAGGCTTCAAGGCTGAACCGAAGCGCTTGTATCAGCATCATCACTCGGTCACCCGCCAAATGACACGATTTATCAGTCTGCAGCCTGAATATTCGGTCGTTTGTCTGCCGGTTAGTGACGGAGATTATCAGCGCGAGCAGCCTAAGAGGCCTGATTGTTCTGATAAAACCTGAGTGAAGTCATGATAATTAAATGCAGCCTCGTAGATGGAACCGTTAAAAGCCTTGAATACAGTCCGCAGACAAGCCCGTTTATTAATCTTGCATTATCGTGTTTATGCTGTCTTTACATTCGAGCTCCCATCACGCGCCGATGTGCGCCGTTGTGATTAAGATCGTCGTGACGTATCGCATCAAGGAGAAGAGAGAGGCCCATTACGCCTCTTCTCCATTTCCTCTCTCAGGGGCAGGAACCAAGTGGATACATTAGCAACACTCCCCTCTTCCCGGGGGTGGGGGTGGGGGGGCTAATGGTGCCTTGAGTGCTGATTAGGGCCGGGAAGATCTGGGCGTGGACGAGGAGTATCGGTTTCACTCACTCTGCCGACCGCTGAGCACAAACTGGAGTGTGGATCTGGTGTTATGGACGCCGGGCGGATGCTGGAAACCAACAGCGCCGGTTTGGCCGGCTCAGGTTGGAGTGTGGTCAAATAGTGACGGAATAAAGGAACACGGCTCCGAAGCTGTCTTTTAAATGCATATAAAGTTTATTTGCAAAAAAAGAAGCTTAATACAGACTACTTCTGAATCGAATTGGTGAAAAGAAGAACCAGGATGTACATCAAGAGACAGTTTTTATAGTCATATAGATCTAATTTCAGACAAACTTGGAATCAATCATGATTTCTTTTGCAATTATTTGACATGTTTTCCCTTTGGACAACAACCATCTGGGATCTTCTGATACAGACCAAACACAGGATATTACTCGCTTTTTCTCTTAGTTTCAGATCTTCCAAATTCGTAAGTGTGGGAACGTGTCCTTGAGACCGTCCTCATATATTAAGCAAAAACAAACTCAATGAACCTAACAAAGGCCTAAACTAGAGGTCTTCACGGAAACCGAACCCGAATGGACCCGTGAAAATTTGACCCGACCTGACCCGAGCTATTATCATAAGTCCGAACCCAAAATATTTGGACCCCGAACCGACCCGACCCGAGTCTTTAGTTTCCGACCACAAACCGAACCGAGTTACCCGAATAGAGCCAAGACAATCCAGCCCATAGTTGCTCATGTTAAAGTTGTCTAGCATTGAATAAAACTAGATTTTCTTACCTAAAGTTGTCTTCTTCTACCGGTTCAGTTGCTACATAGGCTACGTGATGTAAACAACAATAAATCCACGTCGTTATTTTCTTTGTGGATACAGATGCTATTGGTAGCAACTGCTAACGCTAATAGCCTACACCGGTCAGGACGTGTCGTGAATATTTTCTCTCATCCAGCATTGTCACGTTGGCGATCCGTTGTGCTTTACAGCTGCCGGGCAAACCGCTAATAACACGCTAATAACACGCTACGGCAACACGATTGTTTCATGACAAATTAATGCGTTAATGAATAATTAATTTAACTGCCCCGAGGCTTCCACCGCGAATATCTTTAACTCTCGCGGACCCAGCCTGTCAGAGAGCACCGACTGGACCCGAGACTAACTGTACCGATTCCGACCCGAACCTAGAGTCACGTCTTTTGAATGGACCCGAGACCCGATTCGGGTCGGGTCGGAACCTCGGTTTTTCGGGTTGTTCCGAAGACCTCTAGCCTAAACAGCAGGCCTTTCAACTGTTAACAAGTCGTAGTTAAACTTTATGTAAAAAGGTACATATCAGATATATATCATGTTCTTCAGACACTACAGAAGCAAAGAGGAGTCATTTCAAAGACATGTCTGGTTCTACCTTCACCTGACGCAGGTGAACGTGTTTGAAAACAGGCAGAAATTTGAACGTCAACTCACAAACTTCAGATGGATAAAACGCATCATCCTGGTAGAGTTCCTAACAGCGTCCTTCGTATAAAAGTGCAAAGAAACACATCCTTCACTCCACCAAAGTCCGGAATCGGCGCTCTGCAGTCCAAGCTGTTTTTCAGATTGTGTCGATGGTGTTGGACCTGTTCCCGGTTCTTCCTGGACTGAAAGCCATCACACATCCTTCACCTCGTGAGGATCGCAGGGTTTCTGACGCTGCTCGTCCTCCTCGTTTTGTCCCTCCTCGTCCTCGCGCGCCATCCGGACTTACATCCAGATTCGTCCCGGCCGCCGGCGCCGGTCACAGTATGTCTTGTTTCAGCAGGTTGAGCTCCTCCTCGGACACCCTGAGGTTCCCCAGGTACCAGAATATCCAGAAAACCAGGCTGAGGAAGATGAGGACGGGCCCGGACAGGACAAAAAAATCCCAGAAGCTCAAGGGCGCGAAGATCCCGATCAGGAAGAGGAGGAGGCCCACGACGTCCAGAATCACAGCGAGGGACAGGACGACGGCGGTGCACTTCCCCTGCTCCATTGGCCCGGCGAGCTGGACAGGTGGACAGGTGGACAGGTGGACGGCGTCCGGCGGTGTGATGAGAGCGAGGGCAGGTTTCCACTGATGTTTCCCTTTGTCGAGGCTTTTTCAGCAGTAACACGCCTTGCATTTCTTTCATAGCGCCAGACGGAGTGGTGAGACCGGTATCCAACCACAGCAGTGGGCTGAGCTTCCCGTCCACACGGCTGGAAGTCTAACCTCATTCCTGGGCAGGGCCGACCCGTTTCACAGCCTTTCAAGTCCTCAGTGTGACACAAAAGGCCTTTTGTCTCTAAGCAGCGTGGCAGATGAAAGCGTGCGTGTTCCATTATTAGCTCTTGGGTTTGTGTTTACACAGCGATAAGATCCTCAACTTAATTATATATTTTAAAGCAGTGGCTTCTGACCTTTCTGACATGGACTCCCTGACTGTTCCAGGTGTCCATACTAGTTCTGCTGAACCTCAGGTTATAGCATGTTATTGGGATTAAAGGGACAGCACAGGTTTAAATCTGTCTCAAATCATTATTGACCTTTCGGTAAGCACCGAATGCTGCGTATCATCAGCATAGTTATGAACATTTATGTCGTGGCTCTGGATAATATTTCCCAGGGACAGCATGTATAGAGGGAAGAGGATCGGTCCCAGCACTGAACCCTGTGGGACGCCAGCAGACCCTCGTCGTTATTAACATGAACGAAGTGGAACCTTTCAGGTAATTGACCTTTCGGTAAGTGCCCCCTTCCTAGTTACTGTTGCTAGGTCGGACAAACTAGGTCGGACAAACTTGCTGCTCCTGCGTTAAGGACTGTGTTAATTCGCTATTTTTCCGATGTGTATCATCAGTGTTAATATTATAATATAATAACTCCATGGTGAAATATTGCTGCTGGGGACCTGCAACAGTGACTCGAGGTGTCCAGAACGTTTGGAGGGAACATTTTTATTCCCTTTCCCAAACCAAAACAAATGCTTGAAAACTGCAGTCTGGAGGTTCAGTTGTGTCCGTCCACAACTGAACGTGGGGAAAAATACAAAACACACCTACATTTACTCCAAGGTAAGTTTACTTTGTTTATTAGATGATTGATTTAACCACCGTTTAGTTAAAGTAATAATATGATTTAGCAGCAGGGAGGGTGATGAGTTCTCTGTTAGCATTAGCTCTGGTCTGTAGTGTCAATGACTTCTCCACTATGTACCAGAGCTCGCTAGCCACCTATTAGCCTGCCTTGTTGTCTACAAATATATATGGCCCTGGATATTTATTTTGTTAGGTATAAGGTGAGGCTAGTGATGTTAACGTCACTTTATTAATTATATTAATACAATGCTGCGACTGTCTCATGTTAACATAGCTCTGTTGTGGGACAGAAATATGGACCAGAGCTAATGCTAACAGAGAACTCATCACCCTCCTGGAATCAGCAGAGATCATTCCAGGTCCTGCTCGAGGTTTCTTCCTCTTAAAGTGGAGTTTTTTTTTTTACTTGCCATTTTTCTTTGATTAGGATTTATTATTTTAATTTTAGTTAATGATATTTGCTCGGGGGTCATGGTCTGGGTGTCTGTAAAGCACCTAGAGCCAACTTGCATTGTAATAGATGCTGTAAAAATGAAATTGAATTATTCAACACGTGCGGTGGACTCTTGAACAGACATGTACATCAGTTCCAGTGATGTCTTCAAACCAGCAGCTCTCACTGGTGGGTTCATCTTCACCCACTGACTGTATAAGAAGAACTGGAGAAGCCCTTCAGTGACCTCGCCCAGGTTGACGCCGACATTTTCTAGCCTTCTGGGTGCCGTTATGATAGCTGACTCCGCCCAGGCCTGGTTAATCCAAAGATGGGAAAATGTCCACTCTTCCTGAGGTCCTGGTCACTTTTCACGTCTCGCCAGGGAGCGTTTATTAGAAGAAATATGTAAATATGATATACCAACAGCACTACTTGTTAATTATAGTCATTAACTTCTACAATCAAATTGCAGCATTGATTTTTATTTCCTTTTATTGGGACTCACGGTGGATTCAGCGTGCCAATGAACTTGTATGTGGAGGCGGGGCTAAGACAAAGCGTGCGTCTTATTTGCAGAGCGAGCAGGAAGAAATTCAACGCTGGTCAACTTTGAAGGGGGAATCCTGCTTTTGTCTTTTTTCCTCTTTCAATTCAATTCAAACCTGGTTTCCCTGTTGGACCTTGGCCCTGGCTTTGACCTAAAGGAATTTAGCCATCAGTCAGGATCAATCTACCTGTCAGGACCTCACCGAACGACAGAGCTGGCGTTTGCGTACACTGTAAAAAAAAAATTGTAATATAACAGAATTTTACTATTTTTTCTCTGTATTTTTAAAATACCATTTAATTTACAAAATAGACTGTGATTTTACATGTCAAATGTAAAATAACATTAAATTACTGTAACTGTGAAAACACACAATATTTCTGTTCTTTTACTAAAAAACCCATTAAAAATACACATATTTATTGTTAAAATACGTTCACAAATATTTGTCTGTTATTTAACAGAATAAACAGTAAAACTGCCAGTGATCTGGCAGGTCCTTTTGGGTTGTTTCCCAGCATCCTTTGCAGCCCTGGTTGTTTAGGTGCTTATTGTGTTTATTTGTTAGCTATTTGATTTAATGCTACCATGTAAAGTCTGCTGCTGGTTTGACCCCCTGTTGATTCAGACCCCTTACATTTAACATATTCATTTGTGTCACCCTGAGTTAAGTCTGTCTGTGTTTAAATGAGTACCTGTGAGTTTGTTTAATAAAGTGTGTAAAACAAAACTTGTGCTATGCAAAAACAGGAAGTTGAAAAAATACTTGTTTAGCTAGCGCCATGACTCTGTCAGGTGTTGCAGACCAGGCTCCACTACAATGCAAAGGCTACAGTCCTTAAAATTGTAGCAATTTTAAACCCAATATGTAGTTATTCAAGTTTTTTGACATGTTTTGAAAGAAGAAACACAAAATTTTTTGTGTCATATACTGTTATATTAAAACAGTATATGACACAAATTATTATACAACTTCTTTACATAAAATAATGTAATTGAAACCAATTAATGACAGCACATTTCTGTAAACTTAAGCATTATTATTCGTAATACAGCATTTACTTACCATATCTTTAGGTAATTTAATTGTTTTGAAATGTGAAAATGTTTCTAATTAAATGTTAAAAACAACCTAAAAATAAGGCAAAATCTTGTTAAAATTACAACTACAAACTTTATTTTAATTATGGAAAAAAAAAATGTATTTTTATGAGAAAGTAATTTTCTGTTATTTCACGGTATTTTTCTGGTGCCCCAGCTGCTGGAAAATTAACGGTTTTTTTTACGATTTTTTTTTTTTTTACAGTGTAGGGTGCCGGTCACACGGTGGTGGGTCAAACTCCGAAGGCGGACACTGACTTCAGTGTGTGTAAATATGAAGAGTTTTAGGAGATAGATTTTCCCCCTGCAGGTATAGCAGCAGACACACTGACGACATCCTGGTGGAGTTGAGGATTCTTACGTCTGTTTAGACAACACCGCTGAGTCAAACCAGTCTGACCAGTGCCTCTCTCGCTCCGACAGCAAACCAAACATTAAACGTGACTTGCATTTTCTCTGCCTGGTATCGGCTGCTTGTGGGAAGAAGCCCATCGTGTGCTGTTACCTGGTCATTTTGGGATTCAGATTCGACGTGACGGCGGCCATTACGGCTCAGAAAGGTGCCAAGGCTGTAATAAAAATGCAAAACACACCTGCTGTTCAGTCAGTTTAATGACACAGAAACAAGCTCATTCACGAGAAAGCAGGAAACCAAGTCAAGTACATGAAATGTTGACGAGCCGCGGTACAGACGAGGCTGTAACATCTCCAGTTGGGACTGAGCTTAGAAAGTAGCATTAAAGTACATGACATCAAACCAGAAAGAAGAATCAATCAGGAGAGCCATCGAAGCAACTGCTCAATAAAATAAATAGAAGTCCATCCGTCTGTTTTACAGTCATCTCCAGAGGAACTTTCTAGAAAGAAGCACATAAAAGCTCCTGAGCTCCTTCAGTGTCGTGCCGACAGAACAAGGCCGGCGGTTGCAGCCGTTTATTTGAAATGATCAACCAAGAGTTTTCCTCCTTTTCTGTCTGTGCAGCTTTCTCCGGGAAATGTGCGAGGATGCAGAAATTTCACACCATATTATAAATACATTTATATATAAACGAACCTGCAGCGCAGCTAACATTTTACTAGTATAAATATGAAGGTCTACCTGAAGCAGTGGTTACTGGGTATAAACAGACTCTGTGAAACAACGGGACCCCTGGAGCCTCTAAGGGCCCCTCAAACCTCCAGATCAGCCTCATTATATAGAAATGAGGACGAAATGTCTGTGGTTCAGTTTATAAAAACAGCTGCTCTGAGTTTTAACTCACAAATCTGCAAGATTCTGGCGTCAGAAATTTTTTAATTGGGTTTTTTTTTTTTTTTTTTTTTACAAATTTACAGGGTTTTTTTTCAAGTCAGAAATTCATTGGTTTTTGTTTTCTTGAAGATTTGATGGTGCAGAAGGTAAGAATTTTTTTTAAGTTTTAATTCTGTATTTTTTTTAAAAACAATTTTCTGAGTTTATAAAGTAAAAGATAGTGAGCTTTCACTTGGAAATAAAGTCAGAAATTCTGGCTTTTTTTTTGTAAAATTTGTCAGTTTATCAAGTCAGATTATCTGAGCTTTTACTCACAAGTTTTTATATTAAAATCAGACAATCTGATTTTTTTCATGCAAATTTAGCAGCATAGAAGGATATTTTGAGTTTTCACTGAAAAATAAAAAAGTTTCTAAAGCTTGAAATTCATTGAATTTCATACAGTTTTGTGAATCATGTAGATGGAAATTCAGAAGTTGGTTCATTTATTTTATTGTTTGTTTCAATTTAGTGAAATTAAAGTGTCAGAAATTTTAAACGTTCTCTCTAAAAGTTTATCAAGTTAGATATTCTTCTTTTCTCTTGCAAATTTGGAAGTTTATAAACTCAGAATCTTTTTTCTTTTCTTGCAAATATGTAAATCTTTTAAGGTCAGAAATTTTTCAGGTTTCAGTGTCAAATATGCAGATTAATAAAGTTAGAAATTTTGAGCTTTTCCTGCAAATCTGTCATTTTAAAAGGTCAGATATTTTGAGTTTTCACTGAAAAATAAAAGTTTCTAAAGTTTGAAATTCATTGAATTTCATACAGTTTTGTGAATCATGTAGATGGAAATTCAGAAGTTGGTTCATTTATTTTATTGTTTGTTTCAAGCTAGTGAAATTAAATGTCAGAAATTTTAAATGTCCTCTCTAAAAGTTTATCAGGTTAGATATTCTGAGTTTTTTCTTGCAAATTTGGAAGTTTATAGGTTTCAGAGTCAAATATGCAGATCAATAAAGTTCGAAATTTTGAGTGTTTTCCTGCAAATTTGTAATTTCAAAAGGTCAAATATTTGGAGTTTTCACAGAAAAAATAAGAATTTCCAAAGTTTGAAATTCACTGAATTTCATACAGTTTTGTGCATCATATAAACTCAGAATATTTTTTGGTTTCTTGCAAATATGTAAATCTTTTAAGGTCGGAAATGTTTGAGGTTTCAGTGTCAAATATGCAGATTAATAAACTGAGTGTTTTCCTGCAAATTTGTAATTTTAAAAGGTCAGATATTTCAATTTTTCTCTTGAAAATTTGTGAGTTTAAAGTTTTTTTTTCCTCGAATGCTGTAAGTTTAAAAGGTCAGAATTTCTGAGACTTCACTTGCAAATATGCAAGTAAATTAGGTAAAATTATTTACCCCGTTACCTGTGCCCCCAGTTCTAGCTCTAGTTCAACCTGAACTTTAAATTTACATTCACAAATCTTCTTCAGGTGCAACAGGTGAATGCATCACCACAGATCTTCTAGAAGGATGTTTCTCCCACATCACACTGGAGTTTTACTAATAAGCCCCCCAACACCAAAAAAAACCCAGGACCCCCAGAAAGGTTAGGAACGCCCCTGTCAGAAAGCATCTGCCTTTCATTAAGGTGTACAGGTGATACAGATCCAGGAGATCAGGTGACTGACTTCTTCTCCACACCTGGAGAGTCCATGGCGCCATCGTATCCGTCGTTGTCGTACGCCGTGGCTTTGCCCCACGTGACCTTCCCGGATTTGCGCGGCGGTGATCCCTCCCGTCCGCGGTCGTCGCCCGTCACGCGCTTCACGCCGTCGCCGCCCTTCAGTTTCTGGCTCAGCCGCTCCGACAGCTTCCTGGCCAGCCGCGCGAAGCTGCCGCCCCCCGCCTTCAGCCCCTCGCGCTCCGACACCGGCACGTTGCCCACGTACCACAAGAGCCAGCAGGCCAGGCTGAGGAAGACCACCAGGGAGCCGGTGTGTAGATCAGGAAGTCCCCGTAGAAGCGGCCGTCCACGCGCACGTCCGCGAAGATCCCCACGAACAGCAGGACCAGGCCGATGACGTCAAAGGCCACGGCGATCAGAAACAGCGGCAGGCAGCCGCCGATGCGTTTGATCAGGTCCATGGCGGCGGCATGACAGCCGCGAGCTGCTGCGGCGGCGGGATGCTTCATGGTTTCTACCTGAGCCGAGGCTGCGCACCTGTGCGGGAACGCCCCGCCCGCCGCGGAGGGAGGACAAACACGCAAACACGCACGGGCCGACTCTTCAACAGGTCATTTGCTTGTCAAATAGGCGGACTGAAGCGGGGCGTCGGCCTCGTTTCACTAAAAGGGACCCGGGACGATCTACGAGGAGCGCGCGCTCACTGACGTCACGCTTATTCATGATGCGATGTAATGTCTTTAAATTACACGTTTATGTCATTTATTTCTAGAACCACACAGTGTAACCGTCACATTGTTTTGAAAAATCGTGGATTTTTTTTTTTTTTTGTGAAAAAATAGTTTAATTGTAAAACCGAGGCTTCTGACTTCTAATCACAATATTTTACCGGACTCACAAATGTCAGAAAACTGCTATTTTTAAACTTTAACATTGCACTTTTTGGCGGTAAAACGTCAACATTCGCAAAACTGCAAATTTCTGACGTGAAACTGCGACTTTATATCAGCAAATTTGGATTTTTCTATAATTACCACTTCATGTCCTAAAGTCAAGATGTTTTGCTGTAAAATCACAAACTTCACTTTAATTTTTGTGGTTAAAAAGAAATTTTTGTCCTAAAGTCCTGAATTCCTCAAAATTGTGACTTTTTTAACATACAATTCAAAAATGGCTTATATTTTGCAAAAATGCGATTTACTTTTAACACTGAGTTTATGTCCTGCAACCACAACATTTGTCCGTAAAATCGCAAATTTTGCAAATTGTTGACTTTTGAATGTAATATTGCAACTTTTTATCGTAAAATATAGACTTATACAAAATCACAACTTTTTGACACAAAGATGTGACTTTAAGTCATAAAACTGTAAATTTCGTAAAATTACAACTTTGTGTCCTAAAACCAAATATTTTGCTGTAAAATCAAGAATTTTGAAATGTCGCAAGTTTTTTTTTTTTTTGTAAAAATCTAATTTTCATCATAAAATCTTAAATTCCAGTTTCCAAAAATTTTCAAATTTCACATTACTGCAATTTATACTCCATATTTGCGATATTCTGACATAATATCAATTTTTAAAAATCACAACTTTTCCCTTAATAAAGCAACTTTTTTGTATCCTATTATTTTCTTTTTTACTTAAAGTTACAACTTTTGTTGTAAAATCACATTTTTGGTGCAAAACTGCAAATTTCACAATGTCGTAACTTTGTTGCAAAGAAGCAAAATTTTGTCATAAAATCCCAAAATGTTTTACGTTGAAATCACAATTTTATGTAAGTATTTAAAAAAAATCACAAATTTTACAAAATTTTGACTAATGGATAGAAAAAAAAAAGGAAAATTACAACTTTTTGCAGTTAAAATCGTGACTTTTGTCGGATTTCTACTGTAAAAAAATTACCATTGTAGTTCTAAAATCACAACTCGAACGAAATTTCTACTTTTTGTCGTAAGACTGCTGCTTTTGACTCTGAAACAGCTGCTCTTGGAACGACACCTGTGCAGGGGGAGGAGCTTGAGCGCCACCTGGAGTCTGCCTGCACACGTGCTACACATTTAAAGGGGCATGATTAGGCTTTTCCGTGTTTTCTGACTGAACCGTGATGTTGTGATGGTGAATTATCATCTTACACGTGACTGTAGAGTCAAATAAAACATCTGGAAATGATCATAAAATGCCCCCCCCCCAGCATCTACAGTGATCATACAACCCCAAACGATTTGGAAAATGTCAATAAATTGATAACAATGACTGGAAAAGACACTGAGCTCTTGCTTTGAAATTTCATTCCTTTGCAGCCAGTATGAACCCAAGATACTTCGTGTTCTGACCCAACAACTCCATTTTATTTGTTAGTGTACATCCGCAACGCGTTACAAACAATTTAAGGAAATTCATCGAACCAAACCATAAAATCAGAGCTTGTCGATGAGAGACCAGAATGAATTGGTCTTTTTTACAGTGCAGAGAATCGTATAATCGTTCACGAACCCTGTACTGTCGCACCGCTAGGACACGTTTACGGGAAGAATGAGCGCAGTAATTAGTGAGTCTCCTTGTTATCGGCGTCATCGCTGCCTGAACGTGTTTTTTAAGTGATTTTGGGAAGGAACTGCAAGGTCACGGAGCGGTCAACAACCGACCGCTGCAGGCCTGAAATGCTTAAATGGACACGAGTTAATTAATAAAATGAAGCCAACAGAAAAAATAACCATGAAATGTCTGCAAATGAGTAAAAATCAAAGTAAATGCAAGAATCATTGGATTTTTTCTTTTTAAACATCTGTTTTTCAGTGTCCCGACCTCTTCTAAACTCAGTCGTTTAATAAAGGTTCTCTCCAGCCGTCATTTTAATAATTATCAGCCTGGACCGTCTAATAACAGAAGTAATAACAAAACCTGCTCGTTCATGTCTTTCCTCATTTCGTGGCTTAACAACTGCCACATTTCTAATTTCCTCTGTTGTAAAGTGTTGCCAAACTGCCACCGGGCCGTCGCTGAACGCTCTCCAAACCTGGAACGGATGTTATTTCAGAAGAGAGAGGCATATCCACTTTTTTTAAAAACCCATCGATCATGTTCAGTTGGAGCTGCTGGTCAAGTTTTCTTTCTTTTTTCTCTCTCTTTTTTCTTTCTGAAATGCATTTTTACCTGAACGTAATCATCATGAAAACCTGCATTACAAGCAGCAATCCTCTAAAACAGAAAAGAACTTGACAGGTGGATAACAGTATTTGAGATGCATTTCTTTTATGATGCAGACGGAGCCTCTCACTTATACGGCTGTAATTCAGATATAATCAATATTGATTATAGCCGTTTTAAATATGTGAGAGTCTGTGCTGCGAATGAAGGAGTTACCCGAAGACTCCTGCTTTATAACATTTAAATCCTATTTAAATCTCCTGTTTTCCGGTCGCACTAGTCAAATTCGGACGCTTTACATAATTCGAGGTCTCAGGTCTCATCCGGAGTCTCAGCCAGGATCTTAATGGATGCAACCAGACAAAGTAAACTGGAAAGTGACAATTATAAACCCTTTTAATTATTCATGAACCAGCGTGCCCACTTCTTCTTTCCATAAGCATCCTGGAGGACCCTTTCCTCGCCATCGGCGCCCTCTAAAATGTCGGTGATTGTGGGAGCGGTTCCATTTCATGCGCCTCACTGTCGTCCTCTCGAGCTTCAATCAACAGCTAAAGCAAACGCCATGCACTTTCAAGAGTTACGCGGACCAAGCTGAGAATTCCATGCTGGGTGGATAAACTTCGATACACAAACGTATCTTCCAAGCACAAGGTTTCCCGCCGTCACAGGTTGAACGCCGGCGGCCTGTGGTAGCTGAGGGGTCTCTTGAGAGTCGACCGCTTCCTGTTCTCCTTGGTGATGGGAATGAGGACCACGCCCACCACGAAGACCATCAGGCCGATGGAGAGCAGGGCGGGGCCCAGGATGTTGGTGACTTTCCTGCAGTGGCCGGCGAAGTACAGGCCGCTGATGATGATGCCGCACGCCAGGAAGCTGCCGCCGGTGGACATGAGGTGGATGGGGAACCAGAAGACCTCGCACCGGCCGCGGGCGGCCTCCACGGCCCAGAGGGACTCGGTGCGGGACAGGCTGAACACGGTGCTGGCGGTGTGGCTGGGGGGGGTCAGCTGGTCCCTGGACTGGGAGAGCGTGCACTCCCCCAGGGGGATGTTCTCCGGGCTGCCAGACATGACCTCCTGGGCTCTGTGGAGGCAAAGAGTCCGTCGGTGAGGGAGTTCGGGTCACAACGTCTACAGAAGTAATGCAATGACAACAACAATGCGTTTATATTATTTTTTGGTAATGAGAGCATGTGAAACCGAGGGATGCCATCTCTGCAACGGTATGAAATGTGGCTGAACACTGCAGGTTAGGGTTACCCCAAATCATTACCTCTCTACCACCGTGCCCGACAGCTGGTACGGGATATTTTGAGTCTCGATATGCCGCGTTTGGTTTTCTCCAAATATGACGCCGTGCGCTTCGATCTCATCGCCCCAGAAGCCCTGCGGTTTGCTCAGTCTTGGATTTGGAGCTCTGAGCTCGTCATACCGGAACAACCAATCACGATCAAATGCTTGAATCGGTCCCCACGCCGCGCTCGATTTCACTGGCGCACTTGATTTTATTGGTCCAAAGTTGAAAATTCCCACTACGCTTGAAAGAAGCAGCACCGTCACCGAGACGCACCAAACCCACAATTCAGTTTGCCGCCGTGTTAGGATTAAGATTAATTTAGAGAACTGTTCATCTGTTAAAACTAAACTTTATAGCATGTAAGAATGTAGTCTCTTTTATGGCTGCTTTAGGTTTTATGACTAAAACGACTGGAACATCCTGGCTTCTCGACCCCCAAAAGTCTGTGACAGCATAGGTAAACACATTTGAGGGACATCTCATTTCCTAGACAAAGAAAACAACCACTTGTGCCTGGACCTGCGATTTCAGAGCTGTTTACCATCTGGACTTGAAGACAAAGAGCAATAAAACTCAGAAGAGCAAAGATCCACCTATAAGAACTGAGACAATCTGACATTCGGTGTGCATTTGTCCATGGCAGCATCTCGGTGGTGTTGTGGACAAGTTACCATCGGCCGATTAAAATATTCTGCATGGCATATTGAATCTTTTTATTGATAGTTGTATATTAAACTCTTTAATTGACCTTAGAATAACTTTTAGCTGCATCTGAAGTCTGTGGAGCCCGACGCCACCGAAGCTTTCAGCGCCTACGTGTGGACGGCCCTGAAACCTCGGAGAGATTATATTTACCGCCCTTAGAACCCCTTCGAGTCCTCCTGGAGGAGCTGGGGTACCAGGGGAGAGGGAGGTCTGGGCCGTCCTCCTTAGACCGCTGCCCCGTGACCCCAACCTGGGTAACTGTTAGATGAGCCGCCCTTTACCTGGTTCGTTCCAGGTACTCCAATCTCGCTTACAGCTCGGTTCAAGTAGAAAGAGATACTCGCCTCTCAGATGCCTTCTGATGTCTCTCCAAGCTCGCCGACGCTCTCAAAACCCCGCCTTCTCCCCAGCTTCCACCTGTAGACTCCGATTCTATGGAGGGGGGGATAAAGTTATGTCCGTTACCCTCAATATCTCTATGTGTGCCTTAAAGGGTGGGGATTTATTAGATCAGAGCCTTGGCGCCGAAACCAACGGAAACCTTTAAAGTCTTCATCACAGGACTTATCTAGCCTGTCACCCGAAGACAGCTGGTGTCATGATGGGGAGTGGAGGGACAGGGACAGGGACTCCCAAACAAAAGCACTTCTTGACTGAGACTAAAACGGCAGAAAGAAACCAGAAAGAAACCAGAATGTGGGAAGACATAACCGAAGGAGCCAGGAGGAACGGGATAGGAACAGGACGTGGCAAGAAGAAACAGAAACAGGAAGAAAGAAACGGCGACTTAAATAAACCACGGGACGAACAAGACGCAGGTGCAAACAATCAGGAAGATGAACAGAAACAGAAAAGGATGCAAGGATTCAAAAAAGCATAGATAAAACCAAGAGCCAACCGGACAACCCTAACAGCTGGGACAGGCTCGAGGAAACCGCCCCTGATCCTGGGTAGGAAGATGCAGGTACAGATAATGGATGGATGGGGTTAGGGTTAGCCTTAACCCTGGCCTTCCTCTCAGTATCCATCACAACCCCTCCACCTGTGGAGGCCGTCAGAGTCTTGATCTGTTCACAGTCAGCTGAAGCAGCCAATCACAGAAGTGCATTGTCTCGCCTCCCTGTAAATCTGTCTGAGAGGAGCCTCTAAGTCCTCAACAGGATTTACGCCAGAGCCAAATCTTTACTCCATCTTCCATGAGCCTGGGATCCATGCGCCGTATTTCCTGCACAAAGGGAACTTCCTTTCAGAGGCGATGAATTCTTATATTTCTGCTGGTAGAGAAAAGTTTAGGAGTTGATCTCCAGCATGTGACGATGTAAACTGCATTCTACCTAACGGCCAGCAGGTGGAGACTCCTGCAAGGAGGTCAGAGCACTTCAGCCAACGTCTACCTGGAATTCACCCTGACAAAAGGCGTTTAAAACGAAACTGCTGCCTCATGAGAGCGCGAGCAGTTACACCCGTTCATAACGAGATCACTAACAAATTCAATTAAGAAAAAAAATTTTAAAAATTATAGAGTATGAGTCTGTAAAGCAGTGAGTGGCTACACCCATCCGTTCTTTATTACTGTGTCAGTACTCACAGTGAAGCAGAACTGGAGCGTCTATCATGAGTCAGGACTTCTTCACTGAGTCGTGAGACTTCATCTCGTAAATCTGTCCGTGTCTGATGTCCGGACGGTCCCGGTTCTGGAATACGACGGCTTTACGTTTAATATTCCCCATGTGATCTGGAGTCTATCCTTTTGTTTTCTGCTGTTGCTCCACTTTGACTTTTCTCAGCTGTTTACGTCCAGAAAGGTCACGTGTTTTTAAGAGCCGCGAGCTCGTGAAAGGCGTTATGTAATATTTGTGCCAGTTCAGTCTCTTTTTTGGCCCGGTTTCCCCCGAGGTGACGAAGCCGCTGGCCACTTCAGGTCGAAGCCTCCCTCGTTACATAAACGCAGCCCGAACAGGGATTAAAAGTTCAACAGCAATCAGGAAGTGAAAAATGAAAAAGCTCTCAAGAATAAGGCTGGAGCTGACGTCTAAAATATGTTCACACCAAGTAATTACACTGCTTTTTACTCTAAATGACTCCACTCAAATGTTCATTTTCCACTTATTTGCCTCTGGAGATAGATAAACATTAGTAAACAAAGGCAGGAAAACACCTACCTTTAAGGTTTCAAGCCTCTAAGGATCAAATAAACGTCCGGAGATCTGACAGAGAAACTTCCACCCAGTGTCTGACCAGAGAAAAGAAACCAGTAAAAGGCAGCTGAGCGAAACAGCCCCCCCCCCCCCCCCCCCCCCAGCTTTCTCCACCTCCTCAAGAGAACCCTGTGACCACCATCGCCTCACCATCATACACCATCTCCGGCGGTGTCCGCTGATGCTGCATCCAGTCCGGTCCGCTGACCCCAAACCAACGGCCCGGGCCGGTTCCCTTCTCCGTTAAAGGCGCCTGATGTTTGCAGGGCAGCACAATATCTGCCTCAGTTGTCCAGGAAGAGCAGCAGGGCAGGGCAGCGGCTGGGAAACGGCTCCCCGTTACGACCAGACTGATAATACATCACCCATGCAGCAGCATGTCGGTGCAGCATCGATCCAACAGCCTGCAGCAGTTTATCTGCAAGTTGCAGTTTTGCCTGCTGAACATGAAATCAATGCTGTTCCACGTATGAAAACGGACCCCGTCGTGCCATTTAGCTGCTAAAACGTCCCGCCACAGACGCGCAGGGAGGGAAACGGCGGGGATGTTGTTGCAACATGACACTCGTGCTTCTGCTACACGACTGCGAGATTGCATTTGTGTCTCCGTTGGGCCTCGTGCGCTCAGAAAGACACGTGTCGGTCTGCGGCCATTGATCCGAACACGAGCTCGCGCTTTAACGCGATTAAACGCTGCAAAAAAAAGAAAACTTAGCTAAACCTGAACCACCTGCTTGATTTAATTTGACTGCTTCTACCATCTGTTTAAAAAAAAAAAGCTGCATCCTGTGATGCATCGCTGTCTCATTATGAAACCTGAGCCAACATGCAGTTAGCGTCCCCGTCCAGCAGAGGGCAGTGTCGCCACGCAGTTGGATTTCAGGTTTTGACGAGCGCTGTGTTTAATTTCAGAATCAACTAATTAACCGGATAATTTACTGTTTCAATAGAGCTCGAAGGCTCTACTTCAGTCAGACATGAATTATGGATCAAAGTCATCTTATTTTGCAGCTCCAGAGGAGAAATCAATTTTCCATCCAATGTAGTGCAACTGTATCTCGCCATAACGACGTGTCTAATTCTCTTTAATGGTCCGTTTAAGTGGCTTTGGACCTCAATCATTTCACCTTCTTGATCGTTGGAGAGAGTTTGTAACAGCTGGTACTGAAGGTGGAGCTACAGACGTTCATGTAACCGTTGCACCTGTTCAGATGGTTCTTCCATCTGGGTTTTTAACTTACAGAACATTATTTTCTTTGAGAGTTCATAAGCATTTTTCTTCCCCATTCATACACAGAAAAATCAGCAAAACTCAAATTAACACTCTCAGATTTGCTTAAACACTTTTGAAGTGTCTATATGAGTCCACACCACAAAGAGTTAATTTAACTCTTTTTTTTGAGAGTTAGTACCTTAACACTAACTTAGTGTAATTATTGACTCTTTTTGGAGTTAAAATTTAACACTTCTTAATCTCAACACTTTTATGTAGTGTTAGACATTAACTCTCTTTCAGGATTGTTGGTTAACTATACAAGTGTTATAGTCATTTTAACACTGTAAGGTGTAAAATGAGCTCTTCTGAATTACTAAAAAAATACTTAGAAAATAAGGTTTGCTAAAAATAATGCCATCATGTTTAGTTGAAACTCATTTACTTCAAACATCCACCACAAATTAACATTTAAAACACTTTATCGGACACAATTTGTCGTTAGCTAACTTAATGTTAACACTAACATAATACTAACAGCCCCCAACCGATACACTGCTTATTCAGCGTTAGCTTGCTTAGCCGAGTTAACAACACAACAAAAATACGGTCTAAAACTTTTTTACCATAGCAGATACAGTCTTTACTATCAAATTACAAGTTTTAGCGAACCAAATGTCGAACTAAAATCATCACTGCTTAGCGCGGCTAATGTGGCAACATAACTTTACCGTGAGTGTCTCGCCACTGAAGACAGACCAGGTGCCAGAGGGGTAATATAAATATCAAAACCTAACGCGAACATAAAGTTAGCTCATTTACTTATCGAACAATTCGACATAAAACGAAACGCAAGCTGAACGAGACGCTGTTATGCTCCTGTGGCTGTGTATGGGGGCGGAGTCTGATTACTTTAAGTGTCACATGTTTGGAGTTGAGAGTTAAATAGTTCACGTTACTACAATGACACTTACAGATTTGATCTGAAGACACTTTGTTTTGACTCCAACTATTTGTAAACTTAGAGTTCCATATAAGGGATTTGACTCTATTCAGAGTGGAACTAACTTTGCTTTAGCTTAGATTTCATCAACACCAGAAATATAACTCTTCTCAATTTGCTGCGTATGTACGTTGGAAGCAATGACTTAAAATCTAAACTTTTTTTTTCTTGCAATTCCCAAAAAGCAGGAACACTGTGTAAAATATAAAGTGGCACTAAAAAGAAACAGCTGGAGGAGCGTCTTCAGGTAATTAGAGGAATTGTCGACAGGTCAGTGACATGATCAGGTATAGAAGAGCATCATAGAGATATCAGATTGTACCTGAAGACTTTCAATATGTCATCACCCACAGCAGATGATGTCATCAAGAGATTCTGGAGAAATCTCTGTGTGCATGGGACAGGGCCAAATAAGAGATATCTGGGAGCAAAGGAGCATCAGGCAGGACTGGGATAAACCAGACATGATCGTGTGAAGGGGAAACCGCTGCATGGACTCAAATGGCGTCCAGAGCACAGCTGGTGGTGACATCACACATGCAGGTTAAAGCTCTATCCTGCAAAGGAGACACAAGAAACACTGCTGCTTTCAAACGACCTTTTCCCCCTTATGATCAGTTTAATAATAATGTTTTCTTCATTCCACAGTGAGTCAAATATAGGTTTCTTCCTCCTCTTGGTTTCTCTTCATGGCTCCCCACAGGAGATCACTTGTGTCCATCCTCCTCTGTCTTCTGCATTTTCCTCTTTTGTCACATCCAGAAATCTGCTCTCTGGTCAGTTTTTCCCGCCTGGCGGCTCCAGCTTCCTCCTGCCGGCGTATTTACTATCTCTCCACTTCACGCGTCCGGTTCATCTCACGCTACGTTATCTCCAGGACGTCTAACCCCGGCCGTTCCTCTGATGTGCTCATTCTTAATCCCGTCCGTCCCTGTCACTCCGAGAGGAAATCGGGACATCTCCGTCCCAGCCGTCTCTTGGCCAGTGCTGCTGTCTCTCCTCATTTCATGAATATAATTTCAAACCGGTGCAAAGTCGTTCCACGTGATCATCTTTCCTCTGCGATGAAACAAAGGGGCTACATCCGTCTTGCTACTCCGACTCAATCCAGAAAGTGAAGATAGTTGTCGTTCTTTGACGGGCCACTAGGGGGCTGGCTCCAGCGGTGAGTCGGTCTTGACCTTTGTGGTAAAACGTCCAACTTCACGGCAGAAATGAACATATTTACAGGAAGGTGCAGAAAAACCTACCTACCTATCTGTTTATCCTGCCTCGGACCATTTCAGGACCCTTTTCCAAGCCAACTAATTGGATCCCCAGAGAACAGGAAGCACCCAAGCTCGGCAACAGCCGGCCTTGACCACCAGGCGAGGCTGACCCACGGGTCCCTGCCAGTCAGTTTCATCTCTGGCATCCCTGGTTTTGTGTAGCATGAGCTAACTTGTGTAGTGACTGAGTGAGTGGACGAGGTCCAGGTTTAGGCTCCTTCTGCCGACGAGACAAACACGGGGCTGTTAAATTTAACGGAAAGTTTGGAGGGAGATCACGTCTCCTGGGGGGCCGAATTTGTTCGGGTAGTTTTGGTACGAAGCCTCGATGCAGCAATGCAACCGCAAGTCCTAAATACCTAAATACAAGAAAGGGGAGGACAATTAGATCAAACATGGCAGAAAACTGCCATTTATGTGATGTTACAACTCCAAGGCAGCGCATTCAAAAACAGCCCGAAGACTGTCAAGCCTCCACATCAATGTGGCGACTTTCATTTAGCGGTCTCACACCCCACCGCCGTTGGTGCCGCTGTTTTTCGCTCTCTCCGACTCCGGAGTAGCGCGGATATCGCAGCTTCCTCAACACTTGCCACATTTGTTGATGCCGGAGTCATCGCCCCCTGCTGGATGTGGTGCTAAACAACCATAAAAATGTTAATGATGCAGGGAGGCGTGAGGGCTCGTCACGGAAACGACGTTTGGAATGGACGGATGCACAAATGTACGGAAGTGGAGTATAAACGGGTCTTCAGCGCTAACAGCAGACCTCGATGACAAGCTGATGGTGACCCGTTCGTTTGAATCAGGTGCGTTGAAGCAGGGAAACATCTAAGACACATGTGTCAAACACAAGGCCAGCGGGCCAAATGTGGCCCGCCACGTAATTATAAGTGGTAAGCTTGTGCATTATTGGCTTAAATTTTAAAACAATATTTTAAGACTTAAAATAAGCTAACACCGCTCTAATGCGCATTTTGACAATAAACTACATTTCCCACAATGCATTTCATCATTACCCACATTGATAACAGTATCTCACCATTATCAAGACATCAAGACGATTTTGAGAAGTGATGGACTTCAGAAAAACCTCTACAAACAAACCCCAATATGTCCAAGAAAAGAAAAATTGATGCACAAGGAAGACAGTTTCATGAACGACGGGAAAACGAATACAAGTTTGTACCTCAAAGAACCTAAAAATGTGGTTGAGGGGTTGCAAGAAGTGTGATCGGTCCTCTTGTTGGATTTGTTCTTCTTCGTCATTTTCGACCCTTGCTGCAACATGTGCAAAAGTTATATCCAGGAAGTAAACAAAAGGAAGCTCGGCGCTGCTGGCTACAGCGCTGCAGAAAAGACCCTGCGCTGGCCTCTAGTGGTCGGTGGTGGGATTACCGAACAGCACAAACAATAACCCGCAAGAATAAACCGCAGTGACGGAGTAGACGCTCATGCCAAGGCCCTCGCACTCATGAGATCTCAGAGTATGTTTTTTTTCTTCTTCCATTGTGAGGTTACTCGCGCTGCGCCGCAGGATGGCCGCACTGGTGAGGAGCTCTGTACCGACTCGCTCTTTTTATCGCTCTTTTTATCTTTTTTTAACTTTATTTATGGTTAATTATGTTGGAATTCTCTACTGTGTAGACTGTATTTTTATCTTATTTTTTTTCTTTTAACAAGTTTTCCCTTGGCGAGTCATAAGCGGTTCTTTCTCCCAGCAAGCATTTCATTGCATCCTTGACCCTGTGTTAACTATGCATATGACAAATA
Source organism: Hirundichthys speculiger (assembly GCA_018398805.1). Lineage (NCBI taxonomy): Eukaryota > Metazoa > Chordata > Actinopteri > Beloniformes > Exocoetidae > Hirundichthys > Hirundichthys speculiger. The sequence continues at coordinate 367,774 of JAGFBZ010000367.1, read as the reverse complement.
AAAGGCTTGAATCTTGAATCTTGAAATCTTGAGGTTTTAAAGCTCATTGAAATGTGGTCGTCGGTGTCGGGGATCGCGGGGAGACCTCCATCGCTAACGCTGACGGGTTATCTAACCTGAGTTGAGCCGGTATATTGGTACGGCGAGACCCAGGTGTTAGTCTAATCCTATTCGAAGATACAAACACTGGGACTTTCCAGGGATTAGACCTAATAAGCCTCATCCCGACTCAGAGTGCTGACTTTGTTGGTTTTGGTGGTTGGGGGGGGGGGGGGGGGGGCAGGATTCAAATGATCTGTGGACTCTGAGGTGCACGCCCTCCAGTTAAAGCCACCAGAACTAAGACGCTCTAACAACTCCAACCCTTGCAGTTTCTGCCGAGGCCGCGGATTAAGGAGAAACACTTTCTGAACAAATGAAGCCGCACGCGGAGCCTCGTTAACCCCCGGAGGAAAATATCAATGAAACGAAGGCGAAACGCCTCTCAGCTCGCACGCCGCTGATTTATTGACACACGGAGAACCTTTTTCTGCGCAGGTGACTTTGGGAAACTAATTAATCTGCTTTGCATATTTACAGCTTTCTGCAGAATAAAGCCAGAGACGGAGGCGCAGTAGTAACTGTAGCATGAAGGGTCTTCACCCTCGGTGATCCTCATTATGGGATGTCTGCGGCGCTCTGAGCAATGACACTTTCATACTTTTTTTTTTTTTGACAGCACGTGACATATAAGTATTTGTTCTGTCAGACAACAAACCAAAATGTAGTAAGTCGACTAACTTGATGGCGTAAAACCAACAGGGTTCCAATCCCAGTGACCCAGAAACACCAGAAGCATCACCATCTACCCAGAAACCACCTCTCCACCTTAAAGCTTCTTTGTACGACCAGACCCTGCTGGACTTGTGCCCCGCGATGATTTTTGATGTGAATCGGCGCCACACGACTAAAAGGTGACTGGACCTGAACAGAACAGTGAACATAAATCAAAGCCAGTATATAGAAAGCCTTCAGTGCCCCAAATCCAGCGCCTCCGGTCCGGTCTGGTGTACCAGGGAGTCTGGGACTCCATGACGTCAATGATCCGCACCGTTCATCCCCCGCTGCGGCCGGCGGGAGCTAATGGATGCTGCGTTTGGACCGTATAAACAGATCAATAGTCCAGCCGTGTCTCATTTCTGACACGTTTGTTCTCCCAGTCTGATAATTGGGCCGAGAACAAAGAGCGCCACGCTCCTGCAGGTCTGAGGGTCCACGGCTGGTGGTTCTGGTCTTTTTTTCCCTCTTTGAGAAGTGGAACGGCGCTGACAGACTGAAACGGGCCAGCGGACACACAGGTAGGTGAGATTTCTGCATCTGGGCCGGCCAGCTGGTCCGGAGCAAGCGCTGGTTCTCAGTCGTTTTCCTTCCGTGTTTGGAGGCGGGTCCGTCTGGAGCGGAGGGAGGCGAGGAGCGTGACTCCCGAGAGAGGCCGTGAATAACAGCTAAACAGAACCAACGGGCCTGAATAAAACAGGAAAATAACACCAGACGTGGATCTACAAAGGTCCCAGACAGCAGACACATCCGGGCCTCACCTGGGCGACTAATGACTCATTAACGCCACTGGTGCGCGTCACGTGGGCCGGACGTGACCCGGAATCCACCCACTGGGCGTCATATGAGCCAGATGTGGTCCAGATATCATCAGCTACTTTAAACGTGGGACACGGTGAACGCTGTGAGAGGAGATGAGGAACCGGGTCACGTCTGGTGGATACGTGGCCGGGTTTAGCTTGAGGCAAAGCCAGGTGTGGACCACAGAACCCTGCAGATACGGGCCAAGAGCTCATTTTATCTGGGGTAGCACATGACATTCCCAAAATGCATCGGGACTCATCCTAGACACTTTTTGAAACTGCCAGTTTTTGTTTTCATCGTGTTGGTGACTGTTGTCGTAAGCCTCCCCGTCTGTGTCAATTTTGCTCCATTTGGTTCGGTACGTTCTGTACCGGTGGAAACCGGACCTTTAGCCTGGAAACGACGGACTCAGCAGAACCCTGAACAAGACTGACACAACTGTGGAAAATGATGCCTTTGCATCATAAAAAGCTTCCAGTTTCATCTTCACAGAAGTGAAGAACATTAGAAAGAGAATAACTCCACAGCTGGCTCCTCTCCACATGGAGGACCAGCGGGTCCACGCGGAGGACCAGCGGGTCCACGCGGAGGACCAGCGAGTCCAAGTGGAGGACTAGCGGGTCCACACGGAGGACCAGCGGGTCCACACGGAGGACCAGCGGGTCCATGCTGCGTCAGGAACAGAGCCTCGGTAGCCTGGAAAACCGAACCAAAACAGAACCAAAACTCCAGGACACAAAGTGATGAATCCTGTAACTATTTGACGGCGCTGAGACTGTTTTCTGTCACAGTCTTGGTTTTTTCTCTCTCCGGCTTCGTATCGAGTCCAGTTTTGTGTCGAGCCTTTCCTCCCGTCTTATTTTGAAAGAACCTTTCTCCTGGTGTGAGTTCCTCTGTCTTCCAGCGTCTCCTGACCTGAGGGTCCGTCAGCGTCTGTGTCTGGTTTGTCCTCATCCTCTTTCTCTGGTTTGAACTCCATGCAATCATGTAAACGACTCTTTCCTTTTATTTTTCTTCCTTCTGGTTTGCGTATCCAGATCAGGCTGTCAAGCGGTTATAAGAGTTCTCTGTGAGTCAGAAAGGACCGTTTTACTGATGTCAGCTGTCAGCAGAACATCAAGGACGAACAGAAGAAACGAGCAGGCGTAAGTTCTAATTTCCTCTCTGGTGATACGATTACAAATAACCTGCAGCTCCAGAGTTCGGCGTTTAAACGTGTCACAGCAAAGCTTGTGCTTGAATACAGAACGTTATTCATGAGGTTTGCGTGTCCTGATGACCATTCAGATCCCTTTACGCCACGCTTCAAGAAGCCCTGACTCTTTTTAATGACGCGGTTCTCACTCCCGGTCACGTCTTTCCCAGTATCTTTAAAGGTTTCCAGTATCTGTGCGTTCATCTTTACTCCAAACTTGCAGCTACCGTTGAGTCTCTGAGTCGAAGTTGCTCACAGTTTGCAATAAAAAGTTGACAAGAACGTCTTGTCTGGGTGTCAGAGGTCAGAGGACGAGGATGGACAGACTGCTGGACGCACCCCCCCCCCCACCTGTGAGGAGCTCCTTCCTGACAACTATGGGTTGAGCTGAACGAAGAAGAGGAAAGGAGGGGAGAGACGAGGGGCGCCGCCGCCGCAGCGTAGCTGTAACGAGGTTTCACAGATGAGCCGCGGCGTCCCCGCGGACGCGGGAAGCTAAAGTAATTCTCAGAGTGTGCGGCGCGCCGGTTTGTTTACAGCAGACGAAACAAACCCCTTATTACAGGCTGCTGGAGGTTCAGATAGAAGAGAGAGAGGATCATTTTCTAACCAGTCCCACGCGTACAGTAGCTCAGAAACAGTACGCCGTGTTCCTGCATATGATTAGCAATAAGTAGCCTCTCTGCAGATTCAAGAAATGTAGATTTTCACTGTTTCAATGCCCCTTACTTTCTCTCTTTTTTCAGTTGGTGCGCTTCTTCGTCTCCGTACGCTAGTTTAGGAAAAACCAGCGAAGGGGAATGACTCACAGTCATCACGATGAACGTCAGTAACCAACTCACGTTCTTTTCTGTCTTTAAGGGCAGCTGCCAGGGCCGGAGTGGGCCCTTTTCTCAGTCCGGGAATTTAATTCAAATTCAGGCCACTCTGATACGGAGGACAAATTAGAGTACATAGAAAAAGATAAAACAAAAACAATTCTCTCACAATGCCTTTTAATCTATTTAGATTATGGCATACAATTATTCACGCCCCTTTAACAATGTATAATTGAAATTCAAATAAAATAAAGATAATGATAAAGAAGTCCTTTCACAAATCAAAGTTCCTTTACATAACTTCTGTTGTTCTTCTGTATGCCATATTTTCCATCCTAAACGTCTATCTTGACTAACTCTCTTCCTCTACCTGGCCCTTCAGTAGTCCTGCCCTCGTCTGGATCATCAGTGGTTCTGGCATCCTGCGCTGATGCTACAGAACATTCCAGAACCATGAAAAAGACAGTTAACATTGAGTTGTTCTGTTTGTGCGCCTGTGGAAATGCACGATATAACGGCGAGACGAAATAGGCTACAGTTGCAGAGAAGCTAAGTCATGTAGCACGCGCACCTCTCGAGTAGCCTATTTTATTATTAGGCCTATTATTATTAAGAATATTTTTTTTAATAACACCTGCCCCCACGCCCACGAACCAAGCTCAATATTGGTATCCAGCACTTCTAAATAAGCAGCCTAAATAGCACGTTTGACATGCATTTATACCCTAACAATATAGCCTGTTACACAACCTGTTTAATATGTGTAATCGCGTTAACCTGTGCGCGTTGGTGCTAATACAGGCAGGCTACAAATAAAGCGTGATGAAGCGTTTGGCAACTCTGTTCATCAAAATGGTTAACTGGCATTTAAAGCAACAATTTTCGGTTCTTCTATGGAAATATGAATGCACTTCAAGCATAGATAATCCTATACCTACATTGTGACATTTTTAAGTTGACAGTTGTGACTCCATGGGCGAATCTACCGGGGTGGCATAGGGTGGCAAATGCCACCCTAAAATTAACCTTGCCACCCCAGTTGGCAGCAATGAATTCAAAGAAAAGTTATGGCCAATTTAACATTTACGAGCGCGAAGCTCCGATGTCCGACTACAATGAATGCAGCACAAAGAACGCGAGAGCGGCACGAGACTCTTTTGAGTCGTGAGGAAGGGAGACACGGGAGGAAAGAGGTTAAAACTGATAAACCATCTATCAGATAATGAAATAATAATGAAAGCACTGTGCGAGTATACTTGACAAATATTGACAAAACTCAGGTTTAAGAACATTATTATTTCGCCAACTGTACATATAATGTTAGCTAGGTCTGACTTTAGTTCTGTGTAAAGTAAGCTACTAAAGCTAATATTGATTCAACGTCTGTCAAGGAAAACATTGTAAAGTTACTTTGAATCTTACAGAGATGAAGAGGAAAGGCAGCATATAATGTTTTTTCACACCAAAGAGACAGGCCAGAGAAATACTAAATGAGTGTAAATTATATTGTCTACTATTTCTCATCAAACTGCGATAACTGCCTCAATATATACGCCTGCCATATGTTGCCACCCCTCAAAAATCCCTGCCCCCCCTCTTGCCACCCCATAAATATTTTTCTAGATCCACCCCTGAAACGCTCGCCACGTTATATGATAAAATTCTCAACCAGGCCAATTATCCATCTCTCTTTCAGTAACCTACCAGCTTGTCTTGAGAAGATGTCAGTTAATGTGGCACATTTGGCCGCCGCCTCCTTTCTTTTTTTTATTTTAGCCCTCTCCGTTCCGCCCAGCCTCTTTCTGTTTCGCGCCAGTGTGATTTACAGTAAAGACGAGCCTTGGGCCAAACCACCTGAAACACGTGGGAGGGGTCGGGGGGAATTATGCTGCTTACATGCTAGTAGAACCACAGATTTTCTAGGAAGGGGCTGTGGACCTATTTAATCCACTATGATGCAACGGGCGGTTGCAACTTAACTGATATTAATGCAAGAATAAGACAAAAGAAGTGACAAAAAAAAATAGTTAAAATTAGTTGTCCCCGTGGTCCACATTGATGGTTTGGGCCGGGAAAGCTCCCGATCACTTTAATGTGCAGCCTGGCTTTGGCAGCTGCTGGAACTGACGGCTGACGGACTTCTGGGATGCCCGCGGCCTGGACATGACACCTGACGTAAAACCTACGCCGGATCAATGTGTTGTACCTGAACGCGTTCATTGAGCGAAAGTTCACGAACTAGTTCATACTTTGTGCGAACGTGAACTGAGCGCGCTCTCTTTCTCCTTCACCAGCGGGGGGCGTGAACGAGTTCATTTGGGCAGTTGTGAACGACGCTCTTTCAAAGTTCACGCTCGGTCAAAACTGTTCCAGGTTTCCAGCGAACCCCATTTAAAATCCACCACAAACGAGCCTGATATGTATCTGAGGAAACCAATCAAACATGGCAACACGGCTGTCGCTGCTGTCATGCTAACAATTACATCATCAAACGTTTAAAACGATCATGAAGGAAGATGAAAAAACATTTTTCACCTTAAGGACCTGTTTTTGTCTTATAATAAAGACCATTTGGCAGCAAGTTTTTCCTCATATTTTTAATCTACTGTAGAGCAGTGATTCCCAAAGTGTGGGCCGCGGCCCCCTGGTGGGCCGTCGTGGGACTGCAGGTGGACCGTGAGAGGTCATTAAAATTAAACAAATGTGTTTTAAATCCTCAATCTTTTTTAAATATGTTTTTAATTACTGTAAAATATTCATGACATGATTAAAAAAACATTAAGAAGTAATAAAACAAACCAGTTAAGTGTTATTCTACTGTCATCTTAACTTAATATGACAAGTGTCACCTTATTTGTTGACCCCTCACATTAATATCAGATCATGGTTCCTGGTCCTGAATGTTGATCACAGTTGTGATTAAAGGTTCTGGTGGACCGTGGAGATTTTTCACATTTCAAATTGGTCCTTGTTGTTCTGAAGTTTGGGAACGGCTGCTGTAGAGAGAAGCTGAAACGGAAATGACAGTTTTACATGGACTGTCCCTTAAATGCTAATGCTAATGCTAATGTGAACCCTGGTTGGTTCAGGATTCAGAATTGGACCGAGTTGACTTAGGCAGCGATCGGTCTGATTGGCAGATCTGTTCTTCTCCATCTTTCTGTTCCATGTCGGGTGAAAAGAGACAAGTTTTCTGCAGTGCCTGTAAGAACCAGCGATGGTCCACCATTTTTTTTTCCCGGGCGCACAGAGGCTCCTTTCATATTCTTGAACTCTTTTCATGATATAATCCTCTGCTGATGATGCGGCGTCCAAAATCTGCTTCTGAGAGACTAATCTGGGTTCCTGAGACCAGCAGATCTCATGCTGGGGTTGCGCCTCCATCTCATGGCCGTCGCAGCCAGCTAACGCGCCGGTTGTCGCCGCCTGCGCTCGGATATTATTCCACGCAACAGCCCGGTGAGCAACGGCGGGCCGGAAGAACGAGCCCGAAGGGCAGCTCTCACACCCGACATGAATAATTTAACGTTATCTCATAATGAGCCGGTGGCGCGGCTCGTGTTTGTCTCACTACGATTTCAGAGGGCCGGCGGCCCGGCGAGAAAACCCCGGCGCGGATGCAGCTTAAGATGCGCAGCGGCGAACCAGACACCTTCTTGGAATTCAGCGTCTGATGTTTGCCAGATTGATCTCAGACTGTTTGGCTTTCTGCGGCCGGCGGAGCTCGAGATGATAAAAACCTCCTTCCAAGAAACAGCCGCTGCATCGCATTTTCAGACGTTCACGCTGAGCTCCATGCAGTTTTCATCAAAGCGCCGGAGGTGTGTTTTATATGGAGGACCAGCACCTGGTTCTGTTGAGATCACTTGAATACCTGCTCAGGAAACTCAGAGAAGGACGGTGAAGTGAAGCGTGTCCTCAAGGTGAATTGCTCTAATGTGAGAAATATGAACGGTGACCTTTGTGCGAATGTAAACTGTCTCAGTAACATTTAAAAGGGAAGAGGCGGCGCTCGCCTTGTAGGAGCCATTAGTTTTAGCTTTTAAAAAATAAACACACTGCAGTAGTTTCTGAGGTTTTAACGAGACGTCTGTGACGCGTTTTGATGAGGATGCCAAAGAGACACAACACACCAGCTCCCTTATTTATAGGGGGCGGAGCCAGTTTTAGGGGGTGGGGTCAGACACTCAGCTTGGATTTGGAGGAGGCATTTGACCACGTCAGTCGCGGTATCCTCCTGGGAGCGCTCTGGGAATGTGGGATGCATTCAGTCGGTTCAGGGCGATCAACCTGTGATCCTTTTCATGAGGTCTTTCAGTATTTCTTTTAAGGTGTCAAAATGAATGGAAACTGCACCTTACCAATCTGAACCGATGTGCCATGCCAGGCCGCAGGTTGAGGAGTTTCGGGAAGGATGGAACGGGGGACGGACAGGCGGATTGACATCGGTGACCACCATCAAGTTATGGATCTTTATTTTAAAACACAACCTGGCATTCAGAGGGCAGGTCTTCTGGCGTCGACCACCTCGGAGGAGCTGGTGTCACTACCACCAGCTACTCTCCGCCCCTGATCGGGTCGGCGTGGAGTGGACCAGGCGGAAAATCTGTTCTGAAAATCATCTTGAGTTCTTGCTCATGGTGGTATACTGTTATCGTTGCATTATGGGAGATGTAGTTTATTGTCAATATGCGCTTTAAAGCGGCATAAGCTTGTCTTAAGTCTTAAAATATCGGTTTAAAATTTAAGCCAAAGCGTTTGAGGGCCACATAAAATGACGTGGCGGGCCAAATTTGGCCCGCGGGCCTTGTGTTTGACACATGTGATGTAAACGGTGATCCGTCAGGAGTTGAGGGGGATGGAGGCAGACTGTTGAACCTGTGCTGTGAATATCAAATTTACAAGATGTAAGCCCATCAGTCCGTCGGAGTGTGAACGCCCCCCCCCCCCCCCCCCCCCACCTTCCCCCCCAACAACAACAGCTCTGATCTGTTATGAGCTTGCTGGGAGGCAGGATGATATGATTAATGTCTTGTTTTCTGTTTTTTTTTTCCGGTTGACCATTCATGACACGATTTTTAATTTGTGGAAGATTAAGAGGCGAGCCGGGACGAAACCACGCGTCGGCGCAGGACTTTTGTCTCTCCTTTCCAGGTGATAAAACTCTGCAGGAGACGCCTGCCCTGAAACTGACACACTCACATCTCATTTCTGAAACCAAGAGGGGGCCTGAACCTCGAGCAAATAAGAGCAATCTACGCGGGGTCGAAGGGATAAAGGCGGTGCAGCCAGAAAACTGTCCGTGCTCGTACATGTGACTCAGTTTTTCACAGTCGGTGCGCTCCGTAATGCTCAGGTTCCCATGGCAACGTAGCTGCAGAGGCTGAGGGATGCTGGGTTCAGTCTGCCTTTGCTCGACCCTGACGGAGAAACCCTCCACCGGACGCGACATCACAGTCGAGCTCCTTTTTGAAATGCTAATTCCCCACCGCGAGCAGCGGGCAGCCAATCAATGACATTGATTAGCGCGCTCATCAGTCCTGCAAGTCACGCAGACGAGCGTTTTAAGATCCGTTCCCGTCCCGCGTTTAGCGCGCGCGCGCTAAGAGGGCTAACCCCGGCTGGCGCTCAATGCCTCTTTGATGGCTGGGGCTCCACAGATGTTCTGGCTTAATCAAGATAAATGGGAGCTTTTGGTGCGCGCCGAAGAGTCGATAAGGCGCCCCCGCTGCGTTACCTGGAGAAACTCCCCGCGGAGCGCTCAGGCTCTGCTGACTTCCGATTATTCAGAGGAAACAGTTCAGGAAACTTCAAACGAGCGGCAATTAGCACGTCTTCTTCTCCCCTGCTCGAACTGTGCACTTTCAGCAGAAAAGGCCCACTTATCTCGAGACGGAGAAAACATCTCAACACGAACATGACGCACGATATCGGTATGTAACAACGTGGGAAATTTTCACAACCATTCATGTAAATTTCACAGAGTGAGAAAAATGACTGCAGATGTTGTCACCTTTAAAGACTGGACGCTATTAGCTGGAGCTGTAAAAAAAAAAAAAAAAAAAACACTTGAGAAGTTAAGCCTGCTGCTTTACTGGTAATAGCATGATGGAGCGGGTGACAGCGCAGCGTGAAGTCTTTGTAAATCTGAGTGGATTTGCACATAAATCACCTCCTGACAAAAATCCGACTCCTGATCCTCGAACGCAGCATTAAACTTAAATTTGATTGCAACCATCCGGTCACATGACTGACTTTGTACAGAGAGCAGCTGAAGCCCTTTTTTTCTCGAACTGCGCGGCGGCACGTTGCAGGAGGCGGAGTCTAGCAACGGCGGGAAGCCGACTGGAACACGCTCCCCTAGGCTCTTGCCGATTGTGCTAGCATAATTTTGTCCCTTTTTCCAAAAGTAGCACTGCTAGCATAATCCGTATATTTTCTTGTCTTAATAGCACAATTTTAGAATAATTCAAGAAAATGAAGATCTCAGCTACTAAAAACGAATAGATTACTATTAACAGTCGGTTCCACTCCTATTTTGTTTTTGCGATTGCTTTTTAGTTGTGTTGAGATACCGGCGGGAATTCGATGAAACGGAACCGGAAGTCTGTGTCTCTCGGTCCCAGACTCCTTAGTCTTTCTCCCAGTGCTCGTTTCAAAATGGCGGCCACCACGCCAAACGTAAACGCCGGATAAAATTACCCAGGTTTTGAACAACAGGACTCAGAACGTCAGGCCAGGGTTAATAAAATACATTTTCAAACTTGTCTTGTGAGTTGTGAAGTTTGTGCACGAAATAATTTTTTAAAAAAGTAGCATAATTTTGAAAAGCGAGCATAATTTGAGCATAATTTGGGCAAAAAAACAAGCACTGCCACTAGCATAATATGCCACTTTTACTAGCACAATTGGCAAATGCCTACGCTCCCCCCAGTTAGATGCTTTTAGCTTGGCTGGCTTAGCCTCTGCTAGCCTCCGTGACCCTCAGGTGCAACGATGATTCATGTTACTTTGATATTTGTCCGAAATGGAGCGAGTGCCGCTGGGCTGATGCTAGCAAGACGCGATGACCCAAGGCAGAGCTCCGTGGCTGAGCTCAGTGCCAACCATGGGCTTCACCGCAGAGGGACTGGCCAGGTCCCTGAACAGCTGGAAGAGTCCTGGAAGGGTTTCCCATGAACGGTTGGGTTCCTTCAGCTGAGTCTGACGCGCGGAGCTGTTGCCCGGCTCGGCTGAAGGAGTTGTCGACCAACAGCTACTGCAGTAAATCATCCCGACAGCAGGACCTTCGGTCTCGAATATCGTTTTGGTGTGGCGGTTGACGTAGCGAGCTGTCAATCAAGCACATCAGATGATCTGATTGGTCGGCTTTACTGCTTTATAGAAATTTATTTGATGAGATATTTTCCTCACCGCTCGATCGTATCAAAGTACGCATGATCATGAATGTCTTGGTTTGATGCAATGTTGGATAAGCAAAGGTAACACATTTCTCCACAAAACGTCCTGCTACCTGATGTAGACGTCGGGACGACGCCACAGAAGTAGTACGAGTTGCTCTGAGCTGTGGAAACCCAAGGATGATTTGCTTTTAGCCCACATTTTAAAAGAATCGATGGGTGGGAAGAAGATTTATAGCCCTTTAATTTCCTCAGTTGTAGGTAAGTTAAAGTTTGACGGCCCACAAACTTTACTTTTAAACTTTTGCCTCTTTTGTACCTCCAATAAATCAATCTGCAGACAGGGGCGACTTTCAAACAGCCATTTATCCACATTATGCTTTTTTATTTTATTTACTTTTTTTTTCTGGGTAAATTGGTCCTTTGCTTAATGTTCCTGAACCCAGACGGCACATCAAGTTAATTTAATCAACCCATCAACATATTAAAACACTTTCATGAATGCAGAAACGTGCACATTTTGCAGAGCAAACTTTAGTTTTTGAATATCCACGAGTATAACGAGTATAATGAAGCGCTGTGTCGTCACTAAAACCTTAGAGGCTCGAGTGGAGGTTAATTTATTTAGCATTGTTTCATGTATGAGCCAGTGTCATCTGCATAGAAACGGACCGGTTTACAGGTGATCTGCTGCACACAAAATCCCCACAAAGCCTATTTCTGGCCGCGTACGTTCATCTTCGGGGCATCTTCTGTGGCCGTTTATCGTTTAGGCGACGACGGGACAAAAGTTCATTTCACATGTCACTGATCACGCTATCCCCAGTTCTTCTGTGAACCGCCTCCACGGCGACCGTCTCTCGCTAACGACCAGCGTGACGGGCCGCTCCAGCATCTCGTGCTCTTATGAGGCCGTTTCATTAATTTCTCCCTCAGAGGAGATGGCGCAGCGTTAGATGAAGTTCAGCTCAGTTCAATTATGTGTCATTCTGAGCAGAATAAAGCGTCTCGACGCTGTTTTGTTTATCTGGATGCTATTTTTATGCCACTTGCTGTGCGGGGCAGAACGACTGTAATCTCAAACACCACTAACGCAGAGTTGAACATTATATGCAGTTTATTAAAAGGATGTAAAGTCGACCCCATGTGGGGTTTGATTGTCAGGATTAGAAAATGCATTTTTGAATCTTTTTATGTCACTTTGACAACTGTAAACTTTAGCAGACAAAAAAAAACAACCAAACAAACAAAAAAACCCACCATGACTGACCTTAAAAGCTTGTTCTTGTGTTTTAGAAAAAAACAAGTTTGTTCCGTGAAGCCTTTGTTTTGCTTGTGGAAATACAAGGCTCTAAAAAGCCGAACGGGAATCAAACTCCAGAGTTGCCTTCTTTCTCTTCACTACCACAAATCCTAACACCGAAACATTGCACCACATCACATCAGGGATACAGACCACGTAGACATGGATGAGTTTAAGCGCAGTACCATCCCAGTCGCACCAGAAGCACCGTAGAGAGGTTTAGGAGTGTCCCAGAAGCACCGTGGAGCGGTTGTTTCTGGGACACTCCTAAACCTCTCCACTGTGCTTCTAAACCTCTCCACGGTGTTTTAGAAGCGTCCCATAGGTGACCACTCCACGGTGCTTCTGGAATGCTTCTAAACCTCTCCATGGAAGCACTGTGGAGAGGTTTAGAAGCACAATGGAGAGGTTTAGAAGCGTCCCAGAAACAACCGCTCCACGGTGCTTCTGGGGCGCTCCTAAACCTCTCCACTGTGCTTCTAAACTTCTCCACGGAAGCACCGTAGAGAGGTATAGAAGCATCCCAGAAGCACCGTGGAGCGGTTGTTTCTGGGACGCTTCTAAACCTCTCTACGGTGCTTCCATGGAGAAGTTTAGAAGCATTGTGGAGAGGTTTAGAAGCGTCCCAAAAGCGACCGTTCACTCTGCTCCGCTGAAAATATGTGTCCATCTTTTTTTGCTGCTGGATTCACCCTTTTTAAATGTACAGTATGATCCTTGAGAGAAAGAGACATCGCGAGACAATGCGTCTTTTAGGTGAGCGGACTTTGATGGTATTCTCGGTAGAACCTGGAAAACCTCGAGCGAATGCGTAATCTCTCTAACCCAGCCGAGCAGCCAGCGCTCGCAAGCGCTTTGCCTCTGAAATGCTCCCTGATAGACCTGAAATCGGAGCAAAACTGCTGCAGGACTGGACCACGGCGCCCCCTGTTGGTCATACCACCAAGGCCTTGGGATCACCACGTTGTCTGCCAGAGCTAGAACCGGCCCCGGTACACGGGAAAAATGACGAAACACGATTACAGACACGTGAAACGCTTGTCCAGGTGTCTGAGATGTTCTGAGACTCTTCCGTCTCATAAATAGACCTTTATGATTTAATAAACGCAACAGTCTGCAGGCGTCCTCCCAACGACAAGGGGACGAATTTCTTACAGAAGTGGGAACAAACGCTCAACACGTGGACGTCGGTAAACGGCCCCATGAAGTCCGACATGTCCATCTGACATGTCCATTCCCAGTCATGACACAAGGCCAAGCGTCAGATATTTATCTGATCAAGGACCAAACAGCGAAGTGAGAGTCAATGCGAACCTACGTCTCCATTCACAGATCGGCTGTTTGGCGTCGTTAAGAAGAGGGAAATGCGTCCCTGCCAATACTGAGACCAAAGCTGATGAAATATATTAATTAAATTTCTTCTTTATGATGGAAGTCTCGCCCTCTCCTTGGGCTGTTTTACTTTTAAAGATTACATCCGAGTCTAGAAATTTCATCGGGTCCTTTTCTCACCAACCAGCGGAGCACTTACTCTCGCAGATTACATCGATGCCATTGATTTCTGCCCCTTCATTTTCATCGCTCCATCCAGACAGTCATTGATTCTTTTTACTCACTTCATTTCAGAGGAGGAACAGGATTATAATTACAGACTGTCTTCTGCGTCTGAGGAAGTCAGAACAAACCATTTTTCCTCTCAAACGGCCGGTTTCCCCCCCCCGAACATGTTTATTGTGCCGTTTGACTCTCAGACGGTGGATTTCCACACATTTACACATTCGCTTTGTAATTGGCTCAAACCGACGCTGAATACCAACAAATTCTTGGCAGCTTTACTTTTTTTTTTTCTTTTTTTTTTTTAACGCTCTGAATTATTCATGAGTGTGTTGTTTTTCTCCTGAAAGCTTTGTTGCCTGCCATGCCATATTTTAATTGTTCTCCAGTCTCTCCAGGCAGAGTTGTTTGACCTTAACGGTGCAGTCCTCTTGCCATTTGAGATGTGGACGGTGATGAGTTTCTTTATATATATATTTTTCTTTTTGGGATGGAGCGGGGGGGAGTATCACCCCCGGGGTCCTCCAGGACAGTCGAAAAGGCCAGATGAAGTGAATTTATTGAAGAATTGTTCCTTTTTCTCCTCAGTCCACACCGGTTAAGGTCAAAGATCTTTTATCAGTCTCGGCCGAAGAGAGGCAGGCGCTTAAGAGTTCCTCACACTCGAATCGATGTGTATGACGGCGAATGATTCTCCCAGAGAGAAATAACCAGAGGAAAAGAGACTCAGAAGTGTGATATCATCGGGCGTACGCAGACGGGGATTCAGGAAAGGCTGAATGGCGGAGCTTTCAGGGTTGTTTTCTTGTGATGTTGGATCAGATCCGACTTCGGGGTGAAGCAGAATTACGTCAAAGCTGGAAAACGATGTCGTTCATTTATTCTCCGTGCAACAGCCTTGTGTTTTAGGCATGAAAATGACTGATATTTTACCGCTTCATGAAAAATATTACAGTGATCCCTTATTTTTCGCAATTAATGTGACGCACTGAACTTTTTGAAGGCTATCCAATCACATAGAGGTCACATAGAGACCAGTTTACATTCTGGTCTCAATAAACATATTTATCAATGCATCTTCCCTCTTGTGATGTTCCTGCGTATTTACTGACCAGCAGCTATCTGGTCTCCATGGAAACAGTCCATTATAGTTGCTGTTTTCTCCCGTTCCTTCCCAACGCTGACTGGCCTGCAGTTGTAGCTAGCTTAGGCTAGCTTATCCAGCTAGTCTTGGTTAGCCTTCTTTCCAGGAGACTAGCTTAGGCTAGCTTATCCAGCTAGTCTTGGTTAGCATTCTTTCCAGGGGGCTAGCTTAGGCTACCTTATCCAGCTAGTCTTGGTTAGCCTTCTTTCCAGGGGGCTAGTTTATGAGGAAAAATTTTTTTTTATAAAAACGTTTATGAGGAAAAAAAATTACAAACACGAAAACGAAGGACATTCTTGACATTATTATAGTTAATTTTAGTTCGTTTTATAAACACATAGAACAGTTTCAGTTAGTTATCATTTAAAAAAAAAAAACTCTCGTTTTTATTTTATTTCAGTTAAAGAAAATGTTTTTTCAATTCTAGTTTTCATTATTTCGTTCGTTTTCAATAACGATAATAACCTTGATCTGTAACTAGCCAGAACCGACATCAGTAACCTTTAATGGGCATCATCTCGCCCCGGTCAGTTATTTAAATCATTTCAGGTGTTTGAAATATGCAGTAAGTGACCATAAATAACAAATCTTTCCCTTCATTTATTTTTAAATCACAAACAAATCATCTAAAAAAAAAAAATCTTGTTGGTGTTGGAAAAACCTCATCACTCATGTCTAAAGTTGAATTTAAATAAATAAATACAATTGCTCATTAATTGGAAATGAGATGAAATGTTCAATTAATCGTGATATTGATTTGAGGTCACATCGCCCGGAGCTACTGCAGAGAACTTTTCACCGGCTGGAATAAAATTAGCTGGTTCATGAGCTCGCTTGATTCAAATACAACACGATAATTCTGCTTTCATGATCCAACGCACAATCTTGTCGGTGTCACTGACGGCGGGATGTTTCCTGCAGACGTAAGCTGCTCCAGATCACGCTGGTGCTTCAATTTCCTTCAGGCTTAAGGAAATAAATCAGAGCTCTATAGGTTTACAAATCAAGGTCACGCAGCGCCTTTTAAATCTGGGACAGTTCTCCCCGTGAGACGGGCCGCTCGTGCACCTAGCGCTGAAGGACCACGCCGCTACCAACAAATGTCGCCGGACACATTTGTCTCAGAGCCTTCGAACAAGCCCGTGTGAGAAGCTGGATCTTCTTCGAGGAAAATCCAGACGGGACCCACGGCAGCGACGCCCCCGAGGACTCTGGATCCTGCGGGGGGGGGGGCGCCGTCGCAGCGTCGGTGCTTTTGATTGATGAGTTTGTGATGTGAGCTCGAGAAGAGCGAAGCCACCGGAGCTGTTTTACTGCTGTGAAGTTTATGGGCCATGTAGAGTATTGTCTCTTCTTTGTGTGCTCATTTTGCATCCTTCCAGTAAAATCCCCCGAGAGACTTGGGGTGAATTCCAATTCCTCCCTTAACCCTCAATTTTTGGCGCTCAATCTTAGCCCTGACACTTACTTTCAAGGGTTATCTTGTGACTTGTGCCGTGTTGTCTCTGTATTTCCTGAAAATGACACAGGGATAACATTGAAATGAGCGCTGTATATTCTCTAGGGATGTTCCTGGCGACTAATTTCCCTGTCGACTAAATGAAAATATTTATTAAGTATAGTCGACTAGTCTAAAAAAAAGGAAAACACTCAGAAAACAGTGAAAATTTAGCACAATTTATTGAAACATCGAAACAGCAACATTAGCTTCCTGAAGCCTTTACCTTCCACAAAATTAAGTGGAAGCATATCTATCTGCGTTATCCTCTCAGACCAGACGGGAGAACACCGTCTCCGCGTAAACAATGTCAAATCGGCCTGAGTGTGGCTAGCACCGCTAGCATCAGCACCGCTAGCATCAGCAGCCGTCGTCTCTCATGGAGATTAACATCCAAATGCTTGAGTGGAATGTGGTTGCGCATTGCTCCAGTCGAGTGATTTTATGCCAGTTGTTTCTGACACAGTCTACATACTACCTTGTTTTCATTTTCTAGATTAAAGTACCGCCAAACCGCGCTGGTTTTGCTAGGCTATCTTCCCACCGTGTCGTTTTAAAACTCCAGTCTACTTGAGCATTGCTGTGGAGAGGGGGGACTGCTGTCTGACGGCTCTGTAGCCCCGACTAGTGGCGGCCGGCTGTATGACAGTTAAGCGGCCTTGTACATGAAATAAAACACAAATTGGTTTAAATGACTAATATTTCTGGTGCCAACTAGTAAGTGAGCAGACGTTTAATCGTTTAGACGACTAATTGCACGCATCCCTAATATTCTCCAAATAATATTAGCAAATAACACAATAGATACATTATTCAGTCCTCCATCGCTACACAACAAGGTATACAAGTAACGTGAAGCCGGCCGGGACCGCCGGTCCGGCAGCAAACATCGTAGAGTAAAAAAATGAATGTTACGCAACAACGATGTTAATCCATGAAAAAAGTCTCAAACAAAGACATTAAGATGGTTTCGTAACATTTAATCTTTAAGAACTACGAAGATACATTACATTTGTAGCTAGCTTTTTTTGTCGCCATCCTTTTCAAAGATGTCTTGGCTAAATTACCCAATGCCTTCTGGGTAGCTCTTACTTCCAAGGGTGGTGCCGGAGAATCTCAATATTGAGGGCGATACGGCCCTCAAACTCGTCCCTCAACTTGACGTTCTTAGAATCGGGACAGCGCTAGCACTTAGCGGGAGCGCGCATTTTAGAGATTGAGGGTTGAGATTGAGGGTTAAGGGAGGAATTGGAATTCACCCTTGATCCGCCGCGTCCAGGTCATGTCTTGCGCACAACTTTGAGTGAAAGGATTTTCCTTTTTCACAAGTGAATCTAGGAAATATTAAATAAAGGTCCGTGTGCTGTAGATGCTTTTAAAAAAACCGCTTTGACAAAAAGGCAACAGCGAAGGCAAGATTGCAGATGTGCGCAGTAAACAGACATCACAAACATCTCTGTGGCGTCTGGTGTCTGTTGGTGGTCCTCTCAGACAGCAGGAAGCCTCACATCTCGCCTCAGCCCCTCCTCAAAGATAACAGGAGATGGTGTTGCTACTAGAAACCACACTAACATGTAACAGTTGGAATACATAAAACATTATTATTTCCAACATGGATTAAGTGTGCGACATGCCCCAGTACATCTATGTCGGGTTTAGGCCTGTGTTGTGGCAGAGCCCAAACCTGTTACCTACTGCCTCGAAAAACGTAGGTTGAAATCGGGTCATTTATCAAGACAGCAGGTGTGTTTTCAGCTGCTCTTGGGATTATGTGAACTGGATATGCAAAACTGAAAATACACCCAATGGAACAGCTCCCGTGCACTGACAAAAAGGTTTTATGTGTTTTTCTCTGCCTTTTGAAAAAATGAAGGTATCACAAAACTGCAACGGAAAACATCTTTTTCACATCTGCAGGTCCAATGACGAACCAGGAAGAGTCACGTTTGCCTCCCACTGGATATTCTTCGAGGGTTTAACACTGTAAGTCGCCTTTTAACATTTGACTGTTTGTTCAGAGTGAATCTCAGACCAACCAGTCCAGCAGGTCTGAACATTTTACTGCAGAGACTTGATCATCAGAGACTTGCTTTGGATCGGTTTAAGTCGTATCTGTCTGATAGATATCAGTTGGCACATGTAAATTATTAGTCTTTATATATCAGGGTGAGTTATGGAGTCCCACAGGGTTCTCCACTGGGACCACTTCCCTTCCTCTGGATAATGTCACCAGAAAACATCCGTGTTGGGGCGCATTTGACACCCACCTCTATTTATTTATAAACCTGAGGAAACTAAACAGTTACTTATTATTACAAGTTTTTATTATAGTCGTTCAGGCCTGGATGTCTCACTTTCTACTTGTGAAATCTGAAAAAAAAAAAAAAAACCATGGGTAATTATTTTTGTCCCTTAACATTACCAACCTTAACAAAGTCCCCTATCCAACCGTAGAGAACACCTGGCCCAGATGTAGCCCATATCTACTGTTTTCTTTGGCCCATATTTTGCTCAAACACCGACGGCATTGACTCAGGGTGAGTGTGATTCGGCCCAAACGTGTCTAAAGTCTGACCTCTGTTTATACTTTAAAGAACCTTTAATTATCAAACATGTGTCTTGGGTGTGCTTCTCTCATCTTTTTAATACTGTATTTTATGGACTGTAAGTTTACCAGTTTGGTCCTGCAACTTATATTTCAAAGCAACTTACATATCAAAAATATCCTCCATGTCATCCATGACAACAACAGGACATCATCTACACTCATTACAAGCGAACACTGCTACGGAAAAAAATTACAAGAGTAAACCATAAAGGCTGAGAGAACATAAATATGAAAAGCTCTACTGCAGAATTTAAACTGAGAATAAAATCTGCAGCTGAAAACAGTAATGGAGCAGCAGAAAGTCTGGAGCGATGAGAAACTAGTCAGAGACTGAAGACAAGCAGAGGAAACTCTGACAGCTATGAAACAGTCAGAGAAGGAGAACCACAGACTGAAAGATGGACAGAGATGGAGGAACAAGTCCACATATGGAGGAAAGAGTCCATAGATGGAGGAGCAAGGCCCCAGATGTCGTCCTGTGCTACATTTTACACCCTGTGAAATGTAGTATGTGATTTGAAATCAGTTTTATGAGGAAGGAGTCTGGAGGAAGGAGTCCACAGATGGAGGAACCAAGATGGAGGAAGAGTCCACAGATTTGCCACAGATCCGATGGAGGAACGATGGAGGAAATCTGGAGGAATTATGATCTCACAGATGGAGGAAATGTTTGTTTGAGGCCACAGATGGAGTCCACAGATTTAGAGAACCCGATAGAAGAGCCACAGATGTTCTCCGATGGAGGAAGTGTTGCATGTATCTCCCTGGCGGTTTTCCTTCAGAACCGGTCTCAGGCTCTGCAGATCTGCTCATCTCTGGTGAACCACCGGATCTGCTCTGTGACCCGAAATCCTGGACGCCTGGTGCATGCTGGGAAGACAAACGGATGAACTCAAAGTGCCTTGGCCCATAAACTGATAAAAAAAAAAAAAACACTCAAAGTGGAACAAGGCAGTAAAGAATCAGAGACAAAAACAAATCCAGAGTGAGGGACTTTAGCAAACCCCTGCTGGTGTTATCTTTCTGGCAGATAGAGAACGAATTGTGTGTTTGGTTTGTGATGAATGGTGGAGGTTTTCAATAAGACAATGCAGGTGGGACATTAATTCATCAGAGCGGGAGCCAGATCTGTCTATACCTGCAGAGTGTTGACTCCAGGTGGGAGCCAAGAAGAAATAGTTGGAAATAAAACTGCTGGTTGTGTTCAATGTCACAACATAAAAAAAAAAAAAAGAATTCACAATTTGCACGAGTATCTCTTTGTGTCAGTTCAGTTGGTTCTGAAATTTCCAGCGACGCCACATTTCATTGACTTGTATTAGAGTGAATATGCAGTGAACTATTCAAACCCATTTTTTTTTTTTTTTTGCATTTTTGGAAAAATGTATACATATGACACATATATATGGTTTGTTTTATTTTTTCAAAGAAGAAGAAAGGAAATTACTGCGTCCAAATGTATTCACTCCCGTTTGCTTTTCACAAGTATTGTTCCAGTAACAGTCTGCATCTGTAGAAGTCCTGTTTCAAGACACTGGATGTGTTCTTGTTCTGCCCATCTTTATTGATCCAGTGGAGGCTTGTGCAAACTAAATTCAGCTAAATTTCTTGCGAAGATTCTTCATATTTTAACTGCAAGTATTTCATTTTGTAAAACTGCGTTGTTCATTTATAAATCTGGCCACAGTTGGTGTTTTTAGTGGCCACCGATGTAACTGCAGGGAAATGTGGAGTTGATATGACGCATCTTTTCTGTTTTATAAGAGCATCATTTAGTTTTGTTCCAATTAGATTTGCATTAAAAATCAATGAATGAAAATTAAATACCATTGACTGTAATTAGAATAGGAAAATTAGAATGACAGATAAAAATAGATTATGACAGATTTTTTTTTAACCCGTCCATCAAAATTACGGACAATGAAAGAATTTAGTGCTCGAGATAGTAAATCTGAATCTTCTAAAACAGTATTTTCCAAACTTCAAAAATACCAAGGCCCAATTTGAAATGTAAAAAAATATCTACGGCCCACCTAAACCTTTAAACACCACTTTGATCAACATAAAAGACTAAAAGCGACATTCCAATATTATTGTGAGAGGTCAACAAATAAAGTGACACTTGTCAGATTAAATTAAGATGACAGTAGAATAACACTTAACTGGTTTGTTTTATTATTTCTAAATATTTTTCAAATCATGTAATAAATATTTTACAGTAATTAAAAACATATTTTACAAAAATCAAATATTTAAAACACATTTGTTTATTTCTAATGACCTCTCACGGCCCACCTGCAGTACCACGACGGCCCACCAGGGGCAAGCGCCATCTGGTGGTACACGGGGGAACATCATGACTTTCCACATTTTTTCCACATTCTCACTTTTTTTTTTTTATTTGGAAACATAAAATGCATTATAAATACAACATTTCAAATGAAATTCAGGTAACAATAAATAATCACAATAAGGAATAAACATCTCTCCTGTACATAAAGGTAATTAAGAAGGCATATATGGCTATATTTTTTAAAATTGATCATCATGGTTTAATTGGCTCCCACCGTTTCTGAACACCACAGGTTAGCTGTGACATCATTAAGTGGGCCGCTGTGTTAAGGGTGAACAACCAAGTGAGCCGGTCCAAATCTGACACCACAGAAAAGCAGCACAGCAAAGACAAGCAAAGTTGGGAACTAAAGGAAAAAAAAAAGTCTGACGTCGCAGTTCTGTCTAGTAATAGAAGAAATAAACATCATGGCTTTACGACAGACCTGCTGAGAAAGGATGGGTCACCAGAACCTGCAGACCAGGCGGACGAGGCGTTGGAGACTCAACACAACTGTTTAAATTCAGGTAAAACATTAATAATGTGAAAACCATGACGGTTTGGATGCATCTGGTATAACGCGCTGAGATCTGTAAAACTGTAAAACTTTCTTTTGTAAAATTGCTCCAGTTAATACCAGCGCCCCCCCCATGAGGACGTCTCCCTGATATTTGAGGAGGGACTTCATAATAACTCCCATCATTGTTGTGATTAGCGTAATGACGGTAATTATCATCATCATTTCCTGCTCTGAGTCGTCATCCCCGATGATTTCTCCGCGGCTTCTCTCGGCGGGTGAAATGGACGGTGCTGATGAGGTCCGAGCTCGTCCGTTGTCCACAGCTGATCGTTCGGTGCTCTGCCAAGGTTCATTAGGAAATTACTCCGATCGCATCCAAGTTACGGATTATTACCTGCGAGCAACCACCTCAGAGAACGCCGCTCGATTCCTCAAAGGTCGAGAGCTGAAGGAGGCAGTTAGAGAAATGATCTCCGTAATGAAGTTCATGTTGCTTGTTGAGACACGAGCTACTGATCACATCTGTCACAGCGCAGAAAAGAAAATTCTGACGTAGGATGAGTGAAGCAAACGTGAACACCTCCAACAAAAGCAGAAGTTTTAGATCACCGGTGTGTAAGTTATCAGTAGGGTTGGGCATCGTTTGGATTTTAACGATTCTGATTCCGATTCTGTTTCGATTCCTGTTCAAAACGATTCTTGATTCTAATTCTTTGATGTGTAGGTGAACAGATCGCGACTTATCTAACAGTAGAATTTTTTCATAAAAATGTTTTTATTCTTACACATGCTAGCATGCACATATGCATACACAGATTTAATTTACAGTTTAAATGTTAAACAACCTACAGTTGGCAGTTGGCCTCCAAAATACATTTTGCCCAACAAAAAACGAAATCAACTGTTTTTGTTTAGGAAGATGACCATATCTGCTCTTTCAGAAACAGACAGATAAACGGCAACAAAAACATAACCTCCTTGGCGAGGTAAAAATTGTTTGTTTACCTGGGTTGCTGGGTTACGCTCATACAGACAAGGGGCCCTCCTAGCCAATGGGATGCCAGGAAGATGCTAGCCAATAGCCAATGGCAGAGCAGCTACAAGTACGTTCGGTAAACTCTGGGAGCCGCGAGTAGCAGCGCTACTGTGTTTTTGCCTTTCGTATCCTGAAATTTTTTTCGTAACTAGAGGCAATATTTTCCCGTTGATGCGTTTCGTAACCTGAAAACTTCGTATGTAGAAACGTTCGTAAGTAGAGGTAACCACTGTAGATGAGAAGGCAAGAGTTTCTGGATGAAGACGGACTCTGTTGAAGGTCGAAGAAGCGACGGGAGCAACGCAGTGAATTAAATACGGTACACACTCGTTTATTTTTGTGATGTCCATGCAGGCGAAGGTGTTTTGCCATATTAGTCGTGCTCCCTCCTTTGGCAGTGAACACGATTCCCGCAGGTGTTTCACTGCGCCAGGTAGCCGTCATTTCCTGGACTGAAATGCAGCCAAACTCGAGAGCGGCGTCTCTTGGGATCCATGTTGTGGCGAGTGAAGTCCCGTCGGCGACGGACGTGACGTCGACGCTAGCACGGAGTTGAGTAACATCAACGAACTAGTGCAGTAAATTAGGGATGTCCGATATTGGCTTTTTTGCCGATATCCGATATTGTCCAACTCTCAATTTCCGATACCGATATCTACCGATACCGATATATGAGGGCTATTTTTCCTCAAAACTAATTTTAGGTAACATCACATAACTCCTGTCGTGGAATTAACACATTGTCTGTGCAAAAAAAAACAACAAAAAACCCGATACCGATATTTACCGATATTACATTTTTATGCCAATATCGGTGGGCCGATATTATCGGACATCCCTACAGTAAATCAAAACAAAACAAAATAAAAATTACACGGACATTTAGGAACCGAAAAAAAGGAATCAAATTTCAAAAATCTTCTAAACGATTCCAGAACCGGAGGTTAGGAACCGATTTCTACTTGGAATCGTTTTTTCGGTGCCCAACCCTAATGTAGATACAATGAAATTTGGCCCTCTGTGACATCACAGAGAGCTGATGTTAGAAAAAACTCTGGACGGAAGCGCTGTCAGCACCCTGGGAAAATTAAAGCGCACGTTTACTACGGTGATAATTCGTCATGATACATGAGCCAGAAAAATAACGGAACAACAGTCGCTCAAACCCAAGAAGCTCATGAAACTGGATGGAAAAAAAAATAAAAAATCTTAAATTCAGAGCGTCTCAACAGTCGCAATTGATTTTTGTGACTTTTTCTCTTTGTGCTGTAGTTACAAAGTTTCCAGAAAGAAAAAAAAAAAAGGAAAAGTCTGCGTCCTCATTCAACAAATATCCATTCCACCGCAGAAGCACTCGGGGCCGTTTCAGACACAGCTCTGCTATTGACCGCCCTCATTTAAGCAACGGTGAAACGGGGGGGATCGATACCGGCACCCCGACGAGGACCGCGCACGTGCGTGTGCGCGCGTGCGTGTGCCCGCGTGTGTGTTGCGCGCAGAGAAAAGCCTCGGCCTATTATCTGCATTCATCATCAGACTCCTGTGGTGGTATGGTCGCCGCTGAATGCCACTCTGTTTACACAGTTTGCTTAAGCACCTGCACTATTAACTCTCTGCATTTACCTGATGCCCACATCCATTCATTCCTCCCCGGAGGTGAGAGCTCTAGCAGCCAACCATAAATTACATGGATTGTCCAATTTCTTGCTTCGGCTGGATGCTACGGCTGTAATTGCAGCTTCGGATAATGGCTCCCATTTCCACCAGGGTGGTCGGTCAGGAGCTAAATATATTTGTTATCGGACCGCTCCCTTTTTTCTTTTTTTTTTTTTGCGCCACGGCACCGGATTTGAGGGGTAAATACGGAGGTCTTTTAGATCTTGCATCGAACACGTGCGATCGGTGCACAATGCGACGCTGAAACATTAAAAGTGTGAGCGGATAAGAAGTCCGAGAACTTTGCTGAAACTCTCAGATGTGAAAGAAATTGTGACGGATGGATGAGAGCGAAAATATTGAGCGCTGTTGTCTTTAAAGCAGTGGTTCTCAAGTGGTGGGCCGTGACCCAAAAGTGGGTCGCAGACCAGTTTTCAGTGGGTCGTGGGCCTTTGCCTGGGGAAGGAAATGTTAAAAATAAACAAAAAAAAAAGCATCCTCAACAGTAGAGGGCGATAATGCCCTGTAATGCGAGTTGACACCCGCCAGTTTACATCATAGAAAAAGACCTGCAGAGTTTGTTTCCATATGTTGAGCAGGTGAAACACAGATACAACGAAGAATATATGAGATATAGGATGATCTTATCTTGAAGACAAAGGTCAGTGATGCGGTTATTCAGATAAAACTAAAAATTTTGAGTTTTTTTTAAACTACAGCTCAGTGGTTGAACAGTTTTATTTCATATTTATGCATAAAAACACTGTTGACTCTTAAAAATGGCTGTTAGTGAAATGTTCTGATTGTTATGTCAGCTTTATGATTAATGCTTAAATAAGTGACTAGATAGTTTTAATAGGAAATTGTTATATATTCAGGAAGTGGATACTTAGCAAACGCTACATATTTGAGTTCTTTTTTAAACTACTGCTCAGTGGTTGTACTGTTTTATTTCATGTTTGTTCATGTTGAGTCTGTTAAAAAAGGCTCAAGTTACTGAAGTGAAGTGTTTTGGATTTAATTAAAATGCAGCTAATTGAGCATCAAAGGGAATATTTGTCATTTTGGTTATGCCATTTTGATTTTTGTCATGTTGGTTCACCAATAAACTTTTTTTTTGTGTGTTGGCATTCTGTGATATTCTATTCTACTATTTCCAATAGGGATGCACATGGTTAACCGTTTAACCGTTAACCGATAACAGTAACTCTAATCGATTAATGCTAACGGTCAATTTTGTTTTTAAGCTACGTAATTCAATCAACTCATGGGGGCGTGTCGACAGGTGCAACAGGCCTCTGATTGGTCAATTCTACATCCGCGTAGAAAAGAGCGCGTCATCGAAAAAATGAGGAAGTACCCACATCTGTACGATTCTGGTTCTCCACACTACAAAGACAGCACATATTCTAGTAATTCATGGAGGGAGATAGCGATGAATGTGGTTCTGGATACGACCGAGACGGTGAGGAAGTGGAAAAACGCAAGAGATACGTTTAGTAAGTTTAGCTAGTTCATGATTGTCGCTCTTGCGTTGTGGCGTGGAATAACATAGCGGAGACCGCGCTAGTATAAATCAAAAGTGACGGCGGCATCTCTGCGACAAGCTGACGGCGACACATTGCCGCGAGAGTATACACGGGGAAGTGTCCGCATGCGACCGCGACAACGCGCGCAACATCGCGGCAGCCAACCCTCCTGGACTTATCGGTTAACGGTTATTAATCGTTAAACGGCGTCGGTTAACGGTCATAAAAAAAATCCAAATGTGCATCCCTAATCTCCAATTCAAACTGCATGGATCTTTTCATTCAATAAATTTTAGAAGTTGGAAATTTTCCTTGATTTGGGTCAGTGGCTGAGAACCACTGATTTAAAGGAATATCTCGCAGCACCAATCGAATCAGGAGGATTTTAAAGCAGCGATGCACAACTGATTCATCTGATTCATCATTCGCGTATGCAACGTTTTCTGAATTCATCCTCCGTGCAGGTTCGAGTCCGTCAGGCCGTGTTTGTCTTCGTTCCCTGCAGCTTTGCTTCTGTACGTTTCTTTGTTCGGAGTCGCAGTAAAACTTGTCTCTCACGGTGTCGTGGCCTTCTGATTGAATCACGGCGTCGGTGGTACGTAAGGTCAGCCGCAGCCTTTAGAAACGCTCGACTCCGTCGGTCAACTCGGCTGACAGATTTCAAAAATAATAAAACGGAATGAAGTCTGACCACTCTGGCTTCTCGCTCTTTAAGCAAAGAAAAAAAAAGCAAAGGTCATCCTGTTAGAAACAGACTTCGGGCCTCGTGATACAGGATGACTGAAAGATTTATTGGAACTTTTTTTTGTTGGCATTTGTTTTGAACGGTTGTGGTATTTTTCCTGACGGTAGACATGGATCTCTCTCTCTGACAGAACGTCACCTGGACTCACGGCGGTTCATAATCAGGATCGTCGGCCTAAACTGACACGACACAGAACATTTGGGAGGATTAAACTGCTTCGTGGCTGAACGTTCGGCCGTCGTTCCTCCGTTCGGACCGCAGTTGTCTGAATAATACTGTTCTCTTTTCCATCTAAATGCTAATGGACAGGCGTGGAAGGAAGTGGAGGAGCTCTGTCGTTTATTCTCGGCACATTTGCGTGTCGTGATCATGAGGTTTTGTTCCGGTTTCGTGAGAAGTGTGTCGTCCGCCCAACTCTATGAATTTCAAAGAGGCTTCAGAAACGTAACGACGCTGCAGTTTCTGATACGTAAGCAGCTTTTTGCTGATGGTGACCGGACATCGGCGTCCCAGCTGTTATATACAAAACCATTTCCTCGGGCCGCCCCCCCGAAACATTTACTATATAAACAGTCCATTTCTGTCGCTTCACCAAAGGATCCATCCCACTTGATGGAAGAATAACTTTAACATTGTTTTTTAGTCTGTCAAGATTTAAAGTCCATCAATCAGCATCGTCATATTTCCTCCTCTTAACTCTCTGCTGACTTTCGTTTGTCTCATTATCTCCGTCTTTCTTTTCATCCCTGTTAAATGTTTTTCCGTGGTGTCTCTTGAGGGTTTGTTCTCTTCATATCTCCTGCTCTGTGCTGTTTGCGCGCATGTCCGTGCAAAAAAAAACCCCGACACAATATAGCTAATACTCCCTGCTGCACACTGTGACAATGAGAGCGCCACTGCCCCCTACTGGAGTATATGTGCAATTACACTTTATTCCTGTGCAAGTGCGCAATTGTGCAGTTGTTGTTGTTTTATTTTATTTTCTCTGGTGTGTGCAATACTATTTTTGCTACTATACTATTTTAGTCCTTTTTAAATAATATTTTTACTCTACCTTATTGATATATTTATTATTGTATCTAATCTATATTTCAAACTGTGTTTTTGCTTTCTTTACTGTGCTGTCGGTGCTGAAGCTGCTGGAACCACAATTTCACTGAGGGAGACCTCCCAAGGGATTAATAAAGTTCTATCTAATCTGATCTAATCTATTCCAGTACTGCAAAAAAAAAGAAAAAAAAAAAGTTTGTTCCCCGATCAGGCCCCGCCTGGCGTCACACCTGAGCGACGTGAAACACACGCTGTAAAAAGAGACATTTTCTCCAAACACCCTTTTTCTCTTTTATTTTCCCTCCAAACAAACAAACAAACAAACGCTGAGCACCAGCTCAGAAGTATGGACTTGAATTCGCAGACATAATAATCACAAATGGTACCATATGAAGAAAGCAACAGGAAAGCAAACGGAGACGGATCCCAGCGGCGAACCTTTTCCATTAACCGAGAAGATAAACTAGATTAAAGGTTACTATTACCTTTAAGTAAATGTTTGTTCAATCACATGCTGGGATTGCTCTGTCAGTCTTCAGGAAATGAAAGGAGCCACTTGTCAAAGACAACATTCGATAACGTTGTTTACTGCTTTTGTAATTCAAGTCGGGCTCTGGTGCCCAAAAACAGCTGAATTCATCAGAGGAGGAGATGTAGATGGTCCTGCATGTCGGGGATGAAAATGTGCTTTATTTGAACAAAATAAGAGGTTGTAGCAGGAAATGCAAGTTGGCAAGAGACAGTTGAACAACAGAGGTTTCGACTAGTTCTGACGTCTTGGAAGAAGCGTGTTTGGTTTTCATGGTCCGAATCCGTTTCTGGCCCGGCTGGATTTCTGGACTGGTCACCTCGTGAAGTTTGGCTCATCTCGGTTTGGTTCGGAGTTGCCCCGCCTCTCTCAGAAAGCCTCCAGGGACTCGGCCAATCAGAAAACACCTCCGTCCGCGACGTCTCCGTTTGAAGTGAAGCCGAATCATTTGCGACATTTTTGCTTATCGTTGTAACGTAATTACAAACTGGGTGACTTCAGTCATTCGCAACTCGACAAGAGTCAAAGGAAATATTAAATGGGTCTTGACAGAAGTCATTGTGTAAGATTATTCAATATTTGAATACTACTGGTCATGCCAAAAGAGCCTACAACTGTGACATTAAACGAGACATTTGTTAATTTGTCAGTAAAATTACTGACCTTATTTTGCAGGTTTTGCCCAAAGCTCCATGAAGCTAATACGCCGAAGCGCCGCAGACCTTGGAGGAGGGATATTTTTTGAAGCGTTTGCAATATTGCCAGACTGCTGGAGTTGTACAGCAACAACAACTGTGCCATTAGTTTGCTGCTCCAGCGCCTGCTGAGGACGGAGATATAATAGGTTTCAGGGGAATGCCTGATTCTTCAAGCTGACGTATCGGACGGAGGAAGAATGTGGAAAGCGAGGGATGGGCTGTGATGGCTGAACAATATTGATCTCAATCTCGTGGGGTATTCCCAGTGTGCAGCGGTTTGTGACAAAAAAAAGCAAAAACCAGTCACAAAAAAATCAGGACAGCCAATTAACTGTGACATCTTTGACTAATGTTGTGTATCTAGATCCAGGCCGGGCGCCTGAATGTGGTGCTGGACATCCCTCCCGGACTTCAAAGGCAGGACTGGAGTCTGAAAAATGGTTCAGAGACACAATCTGAGTCTGATGCTGCAGACTTTGTTCTTGTTCTTGTTCCCATCCTTCATTCATTCACAGGCTCCTGGGAATAAACCTGTCTACTATTTTTTTTTTTTTTAAATGACAAAAACCCCAATGTCCCGAGAAGCAATGTCCCGGTATTCGCGGCAGCGCCCCCCCCTCTGGCAGTTATTGACCAGCTTTAACGGCGTCGTTATAAATCAGTCCGGGCCGATTCCAATGATGCGTTCCATTTACCTCGGAGGTCGGAACCGGGAATGACGTCACACATCTCCAGTGATGAAAAGAACGAAAAACTACGGCTGATCCTGTTGTTTATAAACCCATTTTTTTTTAATCTGAACTAGATCATGGAGTCATGGAAGATGGTCGTCTGATTGTGAGTCATGTAATCTTGTGAATTGTCTTAAGACATGACAGCAGGCAACCGGCTAGCCATGTAGCGTCATAAGGAGGCCTTAACCCTCAACCAGTCAACAGGCATATAACCGGAGGTAAGCGGGGTCGCCTGGGTTTAAGTCAACAGTTCTGACAAGTCCACTGATTGATTTTCACTCTGATTCACTTCAGTTTCAGTTCTCTGTTCTTGTATCTGTAAACGTTGTCAATCATCTATGGGAAGCCTTATCCCCAGAGTGACTTGGTTTGGCAGCAGAACTCCTCAGTAAAATTGAGGAAGAAATACCGATCTTGTGAAATGTTGCATTTGTATTTTTCCTACACAGACTGGAAGCGTGTGATGGCTTCTCCAGTATGGCTATGAAATAGCGCCGTTCGTAAGAACATCAGAGGAGCTCGTCTATTCTCTACTGCCATGGAAACTGCACTGGCGTCCCTCAGGGGTCAATCGTAGGGCCTTTTATTATTCATCTAATTTATCCTATATACGGTCCCACTTGGATTAATTATTTTAAAAACATGGTCTCCTGTCAAAGCTATGCTGATGATGCACTCATCTGCTTGACATTAGAGTCCCCTTGAATCCCCTGTGAATCTTCACAGTTTCTGGTAAGTAAATTATAAGTAAAATGTGTCTGGCTGAACTGTTTAAAAACTGAGCTTTATGTTTCTTGGTGCTAATGCAAAGGTGTTGTATTAAGGCATTTTTTCTCTGCTTGACTTCATTCAATGAGCTAACAGATTGTTAACAGCTAAAAGATTTAAACATTTTTTTCTAAATGATTTATTTTGCTTTGATCAATAGACGTTAAGATAAAAGGACATACTACTAACGTCTTAGTGTCTAATAATATAGGACGCCTTTTTATCTATTAATTAATTAATTTTAGCCTATGCCTCATTGGGTGAGAGCTGCTTTGGTGTCATGAGTGGGAAAATCCTTCGGCCCCTCAGGGTTGTGGCGTAGGGCCTCTGTTGGTTGGGACTGCCTCCCACAGATGCCATCAAGTCCCATCAGACTGGCGTCCTGGAAGTCTGGAGACCTAATGAATAACTCAGACTCTTTGAGGACTTCATACATTTTTATTTATTCATATTTTTTTTTTATGTGGTTCTTATGGATCTGCTAAGAGGGTTAGCTACTGTAGGGGAGGTGTTACAAGTGGTTTAGGGTTCTGGTTCTGTGCATGATTTAAAGCATCTCACTACTGGTACCCTGTTACTGCATGGCGCCAAGTTATAAATCCAATGAGCAGGCCTGGAAGCTGGCGGGAACACTTCTACCTTAGTTCGGTCACCGCAAATTAGCTGCATCACCCTCCCCTATGATGTTAATTGATATTACTCTACATTCATTTTGATTAAATCTGCCCAAACATCCACTTTCCAAGTGTTGCTCCTTGTGGCCTCCTTCGATCGAGCCTCGTCACAAGGACCGCCGAATGATGTCCACAACAGGACCTCCTGTTCAAATGCTGTTTCGGCGGCGACATCAGAAATTTGTTCAGCTGAGGCAGGGTTTGTACAACCTCCCTGCTGAACTAAGCTTCGTGCCGAGACTCTTCCAGGACAACCCCCAGCAGGTTGCAGCGGTGTTCGGTACAACTAACGGCACAACAAAACGTATTATCTTTGAAATATGAATGACAACCTTCTGTTCGGTCTTTTGATTCACGGCTCACAAGTCAAGACGGTGCGCAGCATTGGGCAGCTGGTGTGATGAGTACGCTTGCTGCCAATCAAAGAACCAGGCCCCAAATAATAGACAAGTTTGTTGTGTAGTGTGTGAAAAACATGATATATATCTGATATGTACACAATATTTACCTTTTTTATATAAAGTTTAACTACAACCCTTTAATAGCACTTTAACAGCTGTAAGGCCTGACAGTTTAGGCCTTTGTTGGGGTTCACTGAGTTCGGTTCGGTCCATTATGTGAAAACCTGCCCAAGGACACGTTCCCAGGCTTACAAATTTGGAAGATCCAAAATTAAGAGAAAAGGGAGTAATATCCTGTGTTTGGGTCTTATCATGAGACACCAGATGGTCATTGTCCAAAGGGAAAAATATGTCAAACTTTTACCAAAGAAATCGTGATTGATCCCATGTTTGTCTGTAATTAGATCTGGCTATGGCTATAAGAACTGTCTCTTGATGTACGTGCTTTGTTCTTCTTACCAAATTCGACCCGAGAAGTTCCCAGACGTGCGCAAGTCTGTATTAAGCCTCTTTTTCTGCAAATAAACTTTATATGCATTTAAAGACATCTTTGGAGCCGCGTCCCTTTTTTTTTTTTTTTTTTTTATCACACTGAAGAAACAGAGAAGACCGAGAGAAGACTTCAAAACACCTCTATGGCAGAAACCACAGTTGCTTTGTAAACAAAAAAATATTCACTCCCCATACACTTGTCATGAATGTGAAATCTAGCTACATATTTTTGGCTATAAATGCGTTTATTTTGGCTTCTTTCGGTTTATTTGGGGGGTCAACACAGATTGATTCGCTTTCGGAGCCGGCCCCCTAGCGGTCAGTCGAAGAACTACAACCTAAAGCTGCTTCCTTAGTTAGTTAGCAAGGACAGTATAGCCTCTTGAACTACACACTTAGCCAACATACGGAGACTGATTTGTACTTGACCTTACCGTATCTGTGTTGCTGAGTTTGCGGGAACATGTAGTTACACTGCTCAACCACTAGAGGGTAGCGTTACTTCCTTTATGTATGGGGCAGTTGGAGCAAATAAATGGCGAACAAGACCAACTTTTACTGACATTACAGCAATCTTTCTTGCAAAATGAGACTTCTTTGTTCTGATTTTCCCATTAAGGGTTACCACAGCCGATCATCATGTGATGTATTGATTTGGTTTAGGTATTTTATTGGGTATTGGGTATTTTACTCCAATTTTATTGGGTTTGGGAGTGGCACCGGCTACCACGTGAACAGATCACGTCACTGTCTGCACCGGCCCGACACGTACTTATGTTTTTGGTGAACTGCACCTCCAGCGAGGCTTCATTTATTCGTCTGATGTCAATGATGTCATGCTGGCTGGGTGAAGGCGTTTTAGCTGGTAAAATCTTTGAAAACTGAGGTACAAGTCACGAGAAATGCTTAACCCACTTTTAATACCTTCACCAATTATTGTGCCGTGAGCTAATTTATGACTGATGCGTGTAATTTTCAGCAGCTCCCAAGATCCTCTGTTGACTAAAATCTTACCTTACTAGTTTATTTAAAGAATATTCAGAGGCACACGTGATTGAATAATGAATACAACACTCATGATGTGCTTTAATAATTTGTAAACAAACAAAAAGAATATGCACAAGAACAGTCATATTTTGTAGCTTGAAGCCTTTAAAGTCTCCAGTTATTTGTGCAATAACACTGACACCTTTTTCATTCACACCACATTTATCAGTTTTACAAAAAAAGTTTTGAGTATGAATGACAGCACAGTCCTAAATCAGGAGGCAAACGAACCTCACAACCTTTCCAAAAGAGTAAGTGGCCATAGGTGTTGAACAGCGTGAATAGAAATATTGCACAAAGAGAAAAGGCTCTCAGGATGACATCATTATTAATTAAGTGAAAAGAAGGAGCGCCATGTTTGTGGGATTAGCAGTAGATGGATGCAGATGTTTGTCTGAAGCGGTCCGCTGAACAGTTAACACCCCTCCTGCACCCAAAAGCGCTCAAATGTTCTTTATTTTCTGCGGGCGCTCTGAAGAAAGAAAGGAAGAATAATATGTACAAGGACGTCAATTATGGGAAAACAAGAGTCTCTAACTGACATCATTAAATTCAGACCTGTGTTTAAAATAAGGTAAAGTGGTACATAGAGTTAAAGAAACACATATTCAACTTGAGGAACGTTTGAGCAACGCTCCTTACGCCCAACCACGTCAGTCGCTCATAAAGGTCGTCATTTATTTAAAAAAAAAAAAGGTCAACTTAAGAAAAACTTGCGACAAATCTAGCGACTTTAATATAGATTCATCCGTCATGAGACACTGCTCTCCTGCCACTGAAACGACACAGTTCAAGTCACAGGTTACATCATATTTAAGTATATACAGCTAACAGCTCAGAGCTTTGACAGAACAGCAGTTCTCCTGATAGTTTACCTGCACAACAAGGTGCTTTTACTTCATCATTCCTTGTTTGTGTTTGCGTGAGAACCCAAGGTCGGGTCCAAACAACGCACACTTTTAAAGCCACTCTATGCATCAACGCCACTTCTGACCACGTGGGCAGCACCTGCTGGAGTAAGACCCAACGCAGTCCACCTCCAGTGGGACAAAGCGGCATTACAAGACATGCCGGACCGTCTTCACGCGTTAGCATAGCGCTGTCAATGCGGAGGATTCATACAATTCACGTGGTCAGAAGTTGGTTTTAGAAGTTAGTTTTAGAACCATTTTCAATTAAACAATGATTATCCAAAGGTGATATCAAAGGTAAATGTTTGTGTGCAAAAAAAAAGGGACTTCTTTTTCATTACAATGTACATTTGTCGGGCACTTCCTCCGTGAGAGGAAGACGTCCAAACATTCAGTCTGATATATTGAAGCAATCTTAGGCTGTACGACAGAAACAACACAACTGGCAAAACGCACAAAGACAAGCTAAATAATAATAAATAATAATAATCAAAAATATACAACTGATCAAAAAGGACAGGGTCTCAGCAGTGACAGTGGATGATGTACGGTTCATTTTGCGTACGATCCGTTCTCAATAGGTGACTTCACCGTGTTTTGAAATTTACCATGCTCAGTTAACTTTCCATTTTTAGATTCAAGATTCAAGATTCAAGACAACTTTATTTATCCCTTGGAGGGCAATTCGATTCGGCAGCTCGCTCCCCAACACACATATAAAAAAGTATTAGTATTTTCCATGGTTGTGTAACCATGTCATGTTAACTGTCATTTCAAGTTTGCACCACTTATAAAAGCGGTCTTGCGATTAATATCATGTTTGCAGATCCAATAAATGTCCCCCACCCTCCTCACGACTGCTTTTTGAGGATTTTATCTCTGACCCGTTAAGTAACCAAAAACTGCAGAAAGATGGTTGCTGCATTCGCTGTTGCTGTGAATTAATAGCGCGGCTGTTGTGTCAAACATCCCAACCAAAAGACAACGTGGACTTGAATAGAAAGGCTGCTGTTAACGTACTGGAATGAGATCTTTTGTATCATTCCTTTGCTTTGTCTTGCTTTTCTAGGGATTTTTAATATAGTTAAAATTAGCCTGGCTAGCTGTACTTATTCACTTTGCAGAAAATTCTCTCTGGTGAAAAGGATCTGGCTTCAGTACTGATTGGACCAAACCAATCGCAACAAGCCGGGGATGGGAGCCGCTATTCAAAACAACCACGATGGCTGCAGAATTGCTAAAAACACCTAGGCCCCGATCGTACACCTCCCGTTAGCTGCTAGCCGCTACCCGCTACAAGCAAATTGCGGGTTTAGGAACCTTCGCTAACCGCTAATGCAATCTTCCGCTTCCCTGAAGCCACTACCTGCTATGCCGACACCCGTACTCGCATTGTAGATGTAGCATTGCGCTTTCCGCAAACTTGGTATCTTGCAATCGCGGGTTTAGAGTAGCGGGTAACGGGTGGTCAGATGCGCTCTTTTACGTGCCGACATGCGGGTTACTGCAGCGCTGTATTTTAAACATCAGCTGCGCCAAGACGCACAGCAGTCTGACTCCCAGCACCCCCTGCTGAGGATATGTTCTCGCGGCTCTGCCTGAGTGTGTTTATCGGGAGCGCACCAACTATCTGGGACTTTCAGGTAGCCGATAAGAATTGTCTGTGTAAAAATATTTTTATTTGCGGGTAGCGGGTGTGGGTAGTGGCTTGCGGGTAGCGCAAACTGCTCTTAAGGCAAGGCAATGGCTACTGATGCCACCTGTTAAACTGATGCGTTAACAGGTGGAACGCCCTAACCACTCCTATGCATAATATAGCGGGTAGCACAGGTAGGATAGCGGGTTTATGGAGTTGGAAGATTGCGTTCATTGGGGGGGAATGCCCCTCCAGCTACCCGCTATCCCTTAATAGCGGCTTTAGGAGATTTGGTGGAAGACCGGGCCCCCAGGATCAACCGGCTTTATTTCAAAACAGTCATTTAGCGGTGTTCCTACTCCACTACACACCATTTTGACTGGCTTCTGATGTTTCTAGGTTGTTGCTCTCAGCTGTATGTTTGTCCGATGGTGTCCAGAGGCAGTTTCTTCTGCGTCCGTTGGCTCTGCTCCCTGGATATCAAAGGTCAAATCCAGAGGAACCAGACTTATTCTTTGTATATAAGAATTAGAAAATCAGGATGGCTGACCAGACTGTAATAAAACTGGTAAGCTACTTGAAAGTTTATTGTTGTCATCTTAAGAAAAAAAATAACCCTTTGATCCAGGCTGTGGACCTCTTTATCCCTGCTGTGAAATCGGGTATTTTAACACGAGTCTCTGGGTACCGGCTTGTCAGTTAAGTAACTGGAGTTTTGGCACATCCAAACTGGCATCACGCTTTGCCACCGAGGTCTCTTTGGCAGTGATTCTAGCGCACTGTGGGCAACTTGAAAACGAAGTCATACCAACTGGATTGTATTTAAACTGTAACTGAGACTAAAACTAGCTTGATTGAGAATTAGTCAAACCCCTGAACACCTCCACTCACCAGTTTATCTGACTGAACAGCTAGAAACAGCAGCCCTGTGTTGTATGTACACATACACATCTGTAGGCCCATAATCTTGAAGCTCTTGCAGTTTTATCTTTTAGCTGAGGGTGCCCCCTACTGGCCTGGAGGTTCACTATAACATCTTCCATCGTTACTTTCTTTAGTCTCCTCTGCCATGATATCTACTGTAGCTCCATGAGCTAGCTTCATCTTACAGCCATTATTGACTGTCGCTGTTGATGTGTCACAATGCGACGTAAGCGATACACGGTTCTCGTGAACAACTCGACTGGGGTCCAACGTTGCTTTGGGCGGTTTGTGCCAGTTGTAGCGATCAGAGACCCCAAAAGCTAGACGGTGCTTCCGAAAACCAGTCAGATGTTCTTTCAAATAAAATAAAAACAGGAAAATACTCCTCAATGCCAATTTAGCGAAGTTTCAGCTGAGATGCTGAGTTTTCAACAGAGGTACGAAGAATGAGCGTCACATGATTGTTTTACTTTAACACCTTTTCAGAGTTCTTCAATTGAATTTGATCTTTGTGAGGTATATGCAGTGTCACCAGTCTCTCTGTACATTTTTAACTGCTGGTTCTGCTTGTAAACTACCTTACAGTCGATAATATCGCACAAAAATCTAAGACAGCAAGATATGTGACAGAAGCATGATTGTTCAATTAAGAGCATATGGGATTCTATACAATAAGGCATTGCTTTAATGAAAACATCTGGACAAACATTTCACAGTTTAATTGATGCTTGACTGTCAAGTGACCATGGTGTCTTCTTTTGATACTGATTGCCTCAGTTAGCATCACCACAAAACTATTACTCTGCCTACACGCTCCACAACACTTAGTACCTGATATGTAGCGATGGAAACAACTCAACAGTCGCCATGGATGACAAGTGGAAATTGAGCAAATTCAAAAGGACCATCAGGCTCAATTTTCCCCGGTGGATTCATAAATGGAGATTCAGCATTGTTTCATACGCAATCATTCTATCAGCCCGGTGTCCACTATACGCGATGAATCGATTGCACCGATTGTATCACTCACTTTCGATAAAAAGCAGAATAGTCTGGTCGGTGGTTCTGCAAAAGACCTCATGAAGTCAATACATCTGGGCAGTGCTTCAAAAAGTGGATCTTAACCTAACTTTTTGACATTGTCCTTTTTGTCACTGGATTTGATAATTAAGGAACGTCCCTGAAGCGGAAGCAATGCATCTGCAAGCGAAATCGCTCATGGTATAGTGGACACGTGGCCTATGCAACAAGCACAGTTTGGAAAGAAAAAAAAATCCCCATATACATATTAGATCCACATAGTTTGCAGACATCAGTGGAAATAATGCTAATTTCGGACCTCTGCCTTATCTAAAATCAGAATGATTAAATAGGAATCTATAATGGATTCCACTTTGGAGAAAAAAAAATGCCAGAGGACCAACGTTTCTTGCTTAACGCTGCTAATATAGCTTATTTACAATCATCTATTGTATGCAACAAAAGTACGCTGTCGTCACTTACAGTATAAACTGATATGTTCTGGCCGGTCACCAAAGAAGAAGAGAAAACTTAATCCAAAAGAATGGGAATTCATTAATTGTGCTTTTTCAACCCACAAATCCACTTCATCGTCGAAATGGGACAATTTCAAGAGGCACCACTAGAAGTGCTCACATCACTCGATGGGAATCTCTAAAGCTATAACAAGGACTAAAAATACAAATAGTAAATATAGTTTATTTATATATTTATAAAGTTGATACAATTTTCCTTTGAGTCCCCTGTCCAGTTTAAAAAATATTTTCTTCACTTTGTCAAACGTCCAGGATGAAGGATCTTTGTGTCGACGCGCAAAGCCCTTATGATGCTCTAAGAGAAAAATGCTTTTCCCAGGTTGGAACTTAATTACCCAAAATCTGGATGACACAAAGCTTGTGCTAAAAAGCAGGAAGAGTTTTAATGTGGGAGACCGGTTTAGCAGAAGACTGAAACTTGCCGATGTCGTGGGTGTCCGTTGATGATCAGGTGGCGTCTCCAGAGAGCTTTCCGCGCCAACGGTTAAACGGTTACCTCGTTCTTACTGGCAGTGCGGTATGTGTGGTGGTGGCCAGGAATGTACTGTAGGTGGTCCACCGTGTGTGTTCGTCGGGAAGCAAACGCCTGCCTCTTTGACGTGGTCGCGTGATGGTTGACCATCAGCGTGTTGTAGGAGTCATTAGAGGCACTGGGTTGAGAGTGCATCTTGGCCATCTTTTTGTGGCGGTCCACGACGGGAGTGGTGGGCATCAGCATGTCGGCGTGGGACAGCGCCCGCGCCATGGCCTTCTCCCGGAACTTGTCGCGCCTCATGGCCGGGGACAGCAAGGGATCTTGGGAGTGCAGGCGGTCCGCTGACAGCAGCTGCTCGTTGGAGAGATTGCGGCTGCTCCCGTACGCCGCGGCCGCCATCGCGCCGTACGATGACAAGCCATAGTCTCCGCGCCGCGGCGTCCTGGGAGGAGACAGGACGTGGTCCTGGGACATGGCCCTCTGGACCCGGCGGGGACGCTGCCTCTGCTGGTGTTGCTGGGGTTCTGCATTCAGCTTCACCATGTGGGTCGGTCCGCGGCCACCGATGTCTTGGTGGTGATGCTTCCTGGGGTAGTAGTTGTCTATGTCTTTGTCACCTACGGAGTCGGAGGACAAAGGTCATTAGAGAGAGACAGGAGTGTCACAACTTTACTGACTTTACTGCTTGATAGAGGTGTGAAAAAAAAATTGATTTGGCAATATATCGTGATTTTCGGCCACCCAATATAATATCGATTTTTCAGCTCCTAATATCGATTTTTTTCAGAAACACTAATAAACAATAAATAGGTTGTTTTGAAGCAAATAGTTTTGACTCAATTTGTCCTCTGAATGATCAATATCATCTGATGAACATACACAGCAACCTGATTTTTCATCTCTACTTTTAATTTTGATATTAACTGGGTAGAATATCACAATATATTGCGATATCGTGATAATATCGTACCGTGACCCAAGTATCATGATACATATCGTATTGCGAGGTCCTTGCCAATACTCACCCCTACTGTTTGACACTTCAACACCCTTTCACACCCTTTTCCTGCTTTCTTTAACAAATCTAAAATATTCCACAATAACTGCGCAAGGTTTGGTGCTTTAAGTTTTGTTCAGAAATAGATAAAAGCAAATAAATTGAGCACTTCTTCACTAGTGGCATACATAGCGGCTGAGATGAGTTACCGCAAAGGAAGTTGCTCATAGAAAGGACAGGAGTTTTCAAAAAAACATCTGGCAAGTGACCAGACCAATCGTTCTGTCCATCGACCCAGTTGAGACTAGAGTGGAATTACAATTTCCTCCAGTCAATAAAAGTCATTTCATTCCCTCTGTTTTACTGAAAAAGTTCTGATGTGACAATTAACATCTTTGGTGGTCATTGAATGTGCTTCTACCTGAAACTAGACTGTAACTGCGTCTAGGGCAGAACCTTTTGGCCATAAATGCGTAGCTGAAGGTCTTGCGTGGATTGACCCAGAGTTCAACCGATTTCAACACTGAACTGATCCGGCCAATAACTGCGTCGGTCATAAAGACAGCAACTGGAATAGCTGAATACCCTTGTCCTGAATGAACATTGTCCACTTTCAGGACCCAGCCATGGCAAAGCCCTGAGGACCCCAAAGGGCATGGTCAGTTGGCCAAGCTTGTTTCAGGTCTGGCAGCTCTCGTTACCAATGCCGCTTCAGTGACTGCAACAGAAATGAAGACGGTTGGATGAATGGATGTAGGGTAACGCTCGTTAGCGTTCCAGGGCAACCATGGGACCCAAAGGCCCCATCAGATAGAGTCGAGAGTGGTGCTCAGTCAGAGCTGGACCAGTCTCCATTGACGGTCTCTGGTCTGGACCGTCGCATCCACGAGCCATTGGTTGTGCCCATTAACAAGCCTCCAGGACATCAACCAGTCGAAAAACAATTGAGTCCAATCTGTTCTTTTTCCAGGAAGAGCCTGTCCTTGTGATACCTGGTCATTCAGAAACAATAAAGCCCCTTCACAACATGCTGATGGCGAAGCTACGCCAGGAGTGGCAGAGATTAACATTAGATGACTGAAAGTGAGAGCAATATGGCCACTTTAAAGAGTTCTAAATTGTTTTGTCTTGTCAGACAGAGTAATACCGAGCTCTCATCAGTGTGAGAAGAGATAATGGGACTGTTTGGATGTCTCTCCGGGAGAGATGTCACCTCATTGTCCCTCCGCGAGGAGTTTCGTGTCCGCCGCTGTGTGCATTCCTAATGAGGGCGGCTCAGCTCTGGCCCGTGGCGATGCGACCCGGCACTTCTCCCTTCAGGACCGGTCGCGGCGTGACATTATGAAAGAAAATGTCAGCAGAACTCAACCAGAGGCGACAAGTGCACAGACGACCAGCGACGCGGCGGCTCGCGGCTTCATTAATGATTCAGAGCGATCCGGTGGCCGTTCGCTCACGTGACGCCGTCAAGCATGAGGTGGTGAATCCGCAAATCGTAGTCTGAACACTGAGGCGCCGCTGATAATCTGCAGATCAAAACTGGAGCAGATAAGATCTGAATTTTATTATGTTTTATTAGCATTCACACTTACGTGTTTCGTGACAGGAGTGATTTAAGAGCGTCTTGTATTAGCGCGACTGCAAACACCCTAAACGGCTAATTAGAGCGCCGCTACCACTTTTCCAGATTGCACTCGGTGTAACCGGCATATT
This sequence comes from Hirundichthys speculiger, assembly GCA_018398805.1. Classification (NCBI taxonomy): domain Eukaryota; kingdom Metazoa; phylum Chordata; class Actinopteri; order Beloniformes; family Exocoetidae; genus Hirundichthys; species Hirundichthys speculiger. Next base: position 326,211 of record JAGFBZ010000367.1, on the reverse strand, counting down.
TATGTGTCAGCTATTGATCACAGAAGAGTTGTAATCACGTAATGCATTAACGCTCGTGAAACTGATCGAACATCAATTATACGGTGATCTTTAGAGGAGCCGAAGCGCCAGATAGAGGACTTCGGCGGCGTGTGAGCCTGCGGCGGTCCGGGGCAGCGGTATAATTTAGGTTTGACTCTTTGGGAGGATTAAAGATGGCTGGAATGTTCTGAGCGGTGTTTTAATCCCTTTTTAGGGTGATTAAGGTGAAAGACAACAGAGCCTTCTTTTTGCTGCCTCCTTGGAGGAGTTAAGCAGGTTATTTTCAGCGGTGCCCTCAATCTCAGCCTCGTTGACTTCGGTGAAGGACGGAGGGGGTGAAAACTTTCCCTTTTCTCTCTCTGTCTCTCTCTTTCTCTTTCTCTCTCTCTCTCTCTCTCTCTCACAAACACACACATACACACATGCTAATCTAAATTAGCAAATTTTAAATTGCAAATAAACCACGCTAATTCACTTTAATAGTCATCATCTCCCCAGATGGTTTAATTGAATTAGCAGCTAATTATATTATATATCCAAAGATGTTTTTTTTTTCTTTTGTGAGGTTTTTTTCCCCCCAGAAGGAACAACTTTGCATGCTTGTTTAACAACTTGTGCCGGGCGTCCTGAGTCAGATTTATTAATCTCTTTTGCAGTTTTTGACGTTGTTGGATGTCTGAAGGCGTCAGAGATTAAAGCAAAGCTCCTGGTTGGGAAAAAAAGGAAAAAGCCGAACCACTGAAAGGATGTTCTTCACTTTATACCGCCAGCCGTTGAGGAAAAAGAACCCAACGGCACATTTAAATAACTTTCTCTCCGAGGGCGACTTTTCTTCACGTTCGAGGACTTTTAGGGGCAGTGATTTGGAAAATCTCCCGTGCTTTACTTTAATTCCTGCAAAATAGGCTTTTGAGAAAAAGTACAGCATGAGCGTTCCGATAAAGAGCTTTGGAATATTTTTATTAATGTTAAGTGCTGAATAACATCTTCAAGCTAAAGATTTAGAGGCAACTGATTTGTTACAAGCGATAACTCAATACGCCAGCGAGCTAACGGTTCCCCGCTGTGGTGCTTGAATTAGTCGACCCGCAGCACGTCCTCAGGTCTGTTTACTTCAGTGCGTGGAAGGAAGTACGCATCTCAAAGAGCATTTTATCTTTAAACACTAAAAAAAAAGAAAGCAGGGAGAGTGAAACCAAACAGTCTGAATTCAATCTGTCGCCCAAACAGCTCCCCCTGGTGGCCAAAATGATATCAAGGCTGCACATCTGCAGCGATTTCTTGAGCGAGGGAGGCGTGGACTTGTTTGCAATGCGTGAATATAAATGATAAATTTGAGCGGATAACTCGAGCAAACAAAGCTGGCTCTGCTCTTGATCTCTCCAACCTTCCTCGAAGCCTCGTTCCCGCCCACCAGCTGGCCCGATGGGCGGGAACGATGAGATCGTGAAGAAATGGTCCTCGTTTGCATAAAACTGGGCCTGGCTGAACATTTCAGCCGCGTTGCATGAGAGATGAACACGCCTCCTCGCTTTCATATAAAATGAATCGGAAACGTGCAACGCGAGCCAATCGACCGTGGCCGCCACCCGTGCAGGTGATCCGATCTGTCGATGCTGACGTTGCCTAATCCTGCCAGGGCTCGGTCACCGCTGTCACGGCTGGCAGACGTAATCGTTGTATCCGCGCCCTCGCAAATGACCGGACCGTTTAGACTGAGGCACATCTGTGCAAGTCCACTTTGGGAATTGCACAGATTATGCGGTACAGACAAATACAAACGAATTGATCAACGCTGGTCTAATAACAGGAATCCCAAACGTGAACGAGCAAGCAAGTCAAAATGAGCTGATAATTTCCATAAAATGCTCATGGTAAAATGTCTCAGTTTCAACACCTGATATTAGAGCTGAGCGATTTTATCGATTCTGTGATCTATATCGATATTTTATTTCCCCTAAGAGTATCGATTTTTCAGCCGCGGGTATTGATATTCTAAGCTTCTTTCAAAACCTCCGTGTCCCACCTTTAAAAGCTTGCAAGCTACAATTTGCACTGTTTAAATAAATGAAGCTACTTTTCTCATCACATCTTTTATTCATTTTGTCCAGCATTTACAAGCTGCCTGTCAGCCATATAATGTGGAATTGATGCTTTCAGTTCAATTAATTCATACAGTCATTTGAGCACTTACAAGATGTCACCAAAATCACTTTGTCCCTTTAAAATCTTTTGGAAAATGATGTAAATGTATTGTAAGATGAATATTGATATACAGTCATGGAAAAAATGATTAGACCACCCTTGTTTTCTTCAGTTTCTTGTTCATTTTAATGCCTGGTACAACTAAAGGTACATTTGTTTGGACAAAAATAAAGATAACCACAAAGATTGCTCATAAGAGTTTTATTTAAGAGCTGATATCTTACCATTTTCCATGGTTTTCTTGATTATAACCTAAATCACTTAAGTTTTTACATCAATAGCTATGGCGTTGTACTGCCAAAAACACTGCTTTTATGCATTCAGTGTTTTCTTTCTGTCTGTTTTAGTCACATGATGACGTTTAGTGGTACCAGGTATTTAAATGAACAAGAAAGTGAAGAAAAAATGGTGGTCTAATAATTTTTTCCATGACTGTATATCGTATCTGAACAGAATATCGCATATCGTATCGTATCACATCATATCATATCATATCATATCGTACCGTATCGTATCATATTTTATCGTATCGTATCGCGAGATTAGTGTATCGCTACAGCACCTACCTGATATATTCTTTTGCCCGTCTGTTTCAGTTCAGTTCAGTTTAAAAAACACTATCAATACTCGAAGGGAAATTCATTCCAAGGGTATCTAGTCGGGCTACACTTGGGGGGGGGGGGGGGGGGGGGGGGGGGGCGCTAAGGAGCAGCAATAGGATCAGACCAGTCACTGTTACTGTTGCATGCAGCCGCTCCATTCTGGTTCCTCCCATAAAAGACGAATGTGTCTCTTGAGACTAGCCTCTTTAAGGAAAAAAAAAAAAAATGAATCAATAAAACGGAAACCTGAATAATCACAAGAGACGTCCAACCAATCTCAGGAATATGAAGCATGCGCCGGCCATCACAATCACCATCACACTGAAAATGCCACGCTGAGGATAATGAACTGGCGTACAGAAGCCAGCCTGCTGAAAAGAGCCTCTTAATATGTCATTAAGAGACATTAACAACATAACACGGGCCACAGATGGAGCCAAATTACACACCAATTATATGTCAGTGAATGAGCCGGTCGATGGAGACTTAAAGCCTGTTCTCATGCATTTTAAACATTAATGTTACTGTTAAAAATAAAAAAAGGTGAAAAAGGTGAGAAAACTATCTCTGTGATGAGCCACAAAACATCTGGAGATACTTATGGTGATGCACGGCTCTGTAATGAACATTTCAATGCTTCATTGAAAAACAGAAAATGGCCGACGTCGTCCCTTTTCTTTTTCTTTGCAGGCAAAACACAGCAGTGGAAGACAAATGAAGGAACACGTACTTAATCTGTGGAGAGAGTATTTACTTAAGTCAGGCTTGAGGGCCAGCTCGTAGGAGGTCGGCAGGTGGCTCAGGTTCTGGAAGGATCTGGAGAGGGACAGGTCGTACGGCTCCGTCGCAGACGTCAGGATGTTGTTCATGCGCTGGGGTCTCTCTGCAGGGGACAGAGAAGGAAACGGTGGGCTGCAGTCAGAATATGGACTCCACCGTTTTAATCAAAGGTAGAACGATAGGAGGGGGACGTGATGCGGCAGGAAATGTGCTGGAATACGATGTTTAACACCCTCTGCTGCAAAAATGGCTAAAAAGCTTCGTTTTGGCTTATTTTCCAGACGGCATTTTCACTGCTACTACACTAACATGCGTTATTTGCGCTTGTATGGTTGTTTAGCACCACGTCCACCAGGGGGCAGTGACGAGTCGAGTCCGCTGACATCAACAAACGTGGCGGTTGTTGATGAGGTTGCAATAATCTGCGCTACTCCGGAGTCGGAGAAAGCGAAACAGAGTGTGAGACCACTAAACGACAGTTCGCTACATTGATGCGGAGCTGTTTTATCTAATTTTACTCACCCATGCAATTGACAGCTAGCGTCATTTTCAATATTTCCAGATCTCCGCGAGAACGTCTGACAGTCTCCTTCATGTCACGGTGACCCTGAAGTTTTTACATCTTGTAAATGTGCATGATTTCGGAAAAACCCACTTGGCCGCTTCCTGAAGTCTTCCGCCATTTCATTTTCTTGTACTTGGTTAACGATTAACTCGCCAAGCTCACCGCTGCCCCCACGGCCTCCGGTTGTATCGCTCTCATTTCGGTCCGTAATTTTAAGCATCGAGGCGATGCACCTAAAACACGGATCCGTTTTAAACCCAGAAGTATAAACAGGGCCTTGAGAGTTTCAAGCTCATGACAGCAGGCAGGAACCACGTGAGGTCATTTCTACTGTTGTCCTAAAGCGAATATTTTATGGGCTTCGGAGCTTCAGCGGAGGACTTCAGTGAGAGCAGTTGTACCCTGTAGAGGTTTAGAAGCGTCCCAGACGCAACCGTCCCTTCTGCTCCGTTAGGGATCCACGTCAAGTCAGAGACGAGATCCGGCGTAGATAATCCGGTGAATTTAAAAAATAAAACACCACCGGTGGGCTCCAACTCATAAATCAACATTACATTGAGGTCTTGTGTCTAAACGAAGACGAGGGTTTTTAGAAGATATTTGACCCATATATGAGGAGAGAAGTCGAAAAGCACATTTGTTGTGACCACTTATCTTATTTAAATGTCCAAGATCCAGCTTTTAACTTCCTATTTCACTATATATATAAAAAACATGTTTCAAGCAACCACATAAAAATACTTTGCTAGCATTTGGTAATATCTTATTTAATTTATCCAGTTTTATTTCCCTTGCTCCTTGGCTCCTTGGTCTTCACAGGTTTCTTGCGGCATGGACAGATAATTTCACCAGTATTTAGTCATTTTCACTGAAGACGTTTTATGTTTAAGTCTCGAATTTTAGCTGATGCTTTTTGCAGTTTAGAATTCTAGAACGAACAAGACATGGTGAGACGACTGTCGCGTGATATCAGAACCTTCTGGGTAAACTCGTAACCTGACCAATCCAGCCAACCAGACGGCGCCTGCAACCTCTCCGGTTTTAAAAACTTTCCCTGTGCATTTTGGGATTGCGCCGAGGACGGAGTAAAACCTTGTTTTGTAACAAGCTGAGCGAGAGCACCGGACGAATGACAATATTTGAGGATTCAGTTCTAGTTTAGCTTTGTTCACAACGGTTGGGATCCTTCACCCACCTCAATTCAAAAACATAAAATTAGCGGTTTAATGTAAATAAATAAAAACCCGCTTCTGGCCTAGCTGAGCATAGTTGCTGAAAGTGGATCCTCCATTTCGCCAATGTGACAAAATACATTTATTTGCAACTCCAAAACGTGGTTATGTACAAACTCTAAATTGTACGTTCACCTTGTGTAGAGATAACCTTGTTTAATTTGAGACGTGATGATCTCATTATCGTATAATGTTCGTGTGAGCAACGTCGCATCTTACTGGGCTCATTTTGGGTTGATCTTTATGCACTGCCAACAGATTTCTGTGTGTAGATCCAATGAGATGTTTCCACTAGGCGTGTAATTGGGTTCTGGCCACTTATAAAGAGCCATATACATCCAGGGCCAGAGGCAACGCCACCTGTTGATCAAGCTGTCCTCAGGTAAATATCACCGCTCGGTTTTCCTGAGCTTTCACTCTTGTGTCTGATTGAATCTGTTTGAACAACAGCCCGGAGGCATCTACGCATTAATCAAACTCGTGCCACCAAGCGAGCCTTGGGATCCATTCTGCTTTGTGAACAAAGTCCCTGAGAAATATACAAGACCATCCTAGCGATTCAGAACTGATGATAGGTGGTATGTCTAGAAATGTAAAATGTTTCCTCCCCGTGAAGCCAGAGTTCCACAGAACCTGGTTTTGGAGCGGCTTTGCTCCGTTCCGAAGCATTTACCCGAAGGTTTCAAGTTTACGTTAGTCCAGTGCGGGAGCCGCTCGTTCAAAGACGTATATCTCGTCGTATTTTGTTCTTCCTGGCGCTGTCCAATAAAGCTTCTCGTAGGTGGTTCAAATCTCCTCTAAAACCCTCTGAACTGTCAACGTAAAGTTAACGTAAAGTCGGTGTACGAGTCGAAGCCTGTTGGTTTCATTTTGAAACTTCACCAGATTCTCCAACCAGGTCCCAGTTGCCTTCAATTCTTAGCGGCATAGATTCAGCAGGAGCTGTAGAGATTCCTCAACGCTTTTAGATCATGTTGACATGATCACGCTGCTACTACAGATCTGTGTAAAGTGATGGACGGGGTCCATTTAATGGACGGGGTCCATTAAATGCCACAGCCCAACAAGTTGGGCTGTGGCATTTAAACAATGCCCAAAATAGTCCACGCCCATACAGCAGAATGGAGACAACGTAAAAAGAACAAGAAATATTCTATGAATGTGTCATTTGGCCAGGTAGGGTTAGTCTGGGATGATCGCTGATGCCTGGTGGACAGGAGGACCGAATTTGAGGGGGGTGCTTTAGTCCATCCTTGCGCCTTTCCATCAGATTCTGACTGAGAGACCGGTGGGGTTTGACGTGTCTGAACCAAGTACCAAAGTCCAAACTTGGTGTGGAGAGAACAACCATCGACTCACTGATCCCCTTCACCAGGATCTCCAGCAGGGGGGTCCAGATGCCATTCAGACCAAATCCATGTGCATGAATGTTCATTAAAAGAGGCCAAATAATCAAAATGAAGCGGCTGAACTACACCAAAGTCAGCACAGCGGATGTTTAGAACTGTAACCCGGGTCCCACTGGGCGTGGAGGCGCCATTGGTGCCATCTGCACCGCACCAGTGGGTCACGGCCGCTCTAGGTCACTGTCAGCGGACTCATCCATGGTTCAGAAGCATCGATTTCAAGCACGTCGGATCGAACTGGAACATGGAGCGGAGGGTCTTGGCACTGGACTGGCAGACGCAAGATTGGTCGTTTTTCAAAATAAAAGCCAGGGGGCAGGCTCTGACTCATGCACCGACGTCACACGAGCCCGGGGAGCTACGACGTGCACCGCGGCCAAACGGAAACCACCCAGAAACAGGACAAAAACAAGAGACCCTGTCATGAGAAGAGCCGCTGACGAAAAAAAAAAAATTTTAGAGACAACATCGTGCATCATCCGTGAACTGCTTCTGTCAACTACACTGAAACATCTCATAGTTAGATAGTTTGTAACAGCTCACTGCCTTCAGCGGTTCACTTTGGGATACCGGTGTTTGACACCATTAAGGCTCCTTCGCTGTGACCCCCCGGGTCCCACTGGGCCGCAGTATTTGGGACGCCCCGTCACGGGTCAGGAGATGCTCAGATACGGGCAGGGACTCTGGTGCCCGATTTAAAAATAGGACCAGGTGAACATACGAAGCAGAGGGGAGACGCTCGGTGGGATTGTGAGGGTTCGTGGGGAAGATCAAGCCGGTTTAGGCGGAGGGAAAGAAAAAAAGAAAAAAACAATGCCAGAAGATAGGATTTGGAAGATCAGACTAAAGTTCATGGATTGTAATGCAGCAGCATGAAGGTTGTGACTGCAAAGAATACACAAGCACTGAAGGAAAGGAGAAGAAAAGAAATGACCCCCGGTGTGCAGGAAAATAAGTTTGACCTCTACTGTACGAGATGCATGTTGAAGAAAAAAGGGGATGGAAAAAGTACACATAAACACCACGTGTATGTGTATCACTTACCGTATCGCATTTGTCTGTGGGCTAACAAATCCAAGTGAGAAAGAAAGGATCAATAACAAACAATGTGCACAGAATGTTTCATGCAAACCTTCAAAACCACAGCCTGGCCCTCGAAACATGTCGAGACTCTCGCTTAAGGGTTAAGGCGAGGTCCAAAAGAGCAGCTCTTGAATTATGCATTCAGGCTACCGTCCTCGTCAGAAGCTAAACAGACTTCAGAAGTGGTGTTTGGAGAGTTTTATTTGGCTCTGAAAGGACCTTTGAAGCCCATTATCCCAGTGAAAACTCTGGAGGCGGACGAGTGCATGCAGGGCGTGGGCTGCAGCGCTCCGCTAGCGCTGAAAATGTCACCAGAAGGACTTCAGTGACAGTTTCTCAGCTTCGCCCTAAAACAGCAGGTGTTGAATGTCACGGGAGGGTTTGTGTTGCGTTGATAAATCCAGATTTCCCTCCTCGACGGCGCGGCGTTTCGTTTCATCGCCGCTGAGTTTCAGAATTTCCGCATTAAAAGATCCGTTTTCACTGAAAATTACATGTTCAGAGGAATCGATTTGATGCCATGACAGTAATCGGTTTTTCCTACAACCTGAGAGCAAACTGCGCTGACGATCTGTTGGCTGTGACAAACTTTTCAAATTTCCCTGCGAGAGGTATCCTTTTGTCTTTGAAAATGGAAAGAGCCATCAGGGAAACTGTTTGGGTTTCCTTTCGCTCAGAGACGCCATTGTTCAAAGACAACTGCGGCTAGTCATCATCATGAACTCTCACAAAGAACTAAGCGCGATTTCTTTTTTATTCCAGGCTCTCTCTGTGCATTTTGCCTTATGGTGTGTCTAATGTCGCCGGTGCAGAGTGTTTTTCTTACCCAGTTTAGGCGTGAGCACAGTCAGATCCAGGTGGCTGTGCTGGTAGTCGTGGTGGTGGTTCCCTATTGCGACAAGCACAAAGAAAAACAGAGGAAGGTTAAAAAGAGGAAAGCACGACCATCCATATGCATTGACATGGACTTCCCTCTTCCAGGCTACCTCCTCCAGCTCCTCCAGGGGAATACCAAGGTGTTCCCAAGCCAGCTGAGAGACAGTCTGCCCTGGGTCCACCTGGTTGGACATGCTCGAAACACCTCCTGAAGGAGGCCGGTCCAGATGCATGAACCACCTCAACCTTGGAACTATGGACCGAGTCTATTGACCCTGCATGGGAAACTCATTTAGTGGCTTGTATCCATATCTCGACCAAAGGTCATAGGTCTGAACGTAAATTGACTGGCTAAGACGAGAGCAACATAACGGTAAAGAGTCCGAATTGCTTCTCTCAACCCCACCCTTCCCAACAAAACCCCGGGATACTCAACCTCCTCAGCTCGAAGGCAACACCTCATCACAAACCCTAAAGATGGACATGCTACGCTTTTTTCAGGCTGGGAACCGTGTCCTCGGGTTTGGAGACGCCGACTCTCGTCCCCGCCGCTTCACGCTCGGCTGCGTTGGTGCAACCAGCACGAAGGAAATCAGAAGTGCCAGTTGTTGACGCCTTCGTGCTCAAACTGATCAAACAGGCGATTTATTCACCAGAAACTCTACTTTATTGTGTACTTTACGATGCAAGTGGTGATGTTTATAAGAAAAACAAAAGCAAAAAAGATTTTGACTTTCTGATTTGTCCAGCCACAACACACATGTTTCTATCAGGCGCCTGAACCCAAAGTCGTCCATACCGCCTCTGGGCGAAGTTAACACAAGGCTCATTTTGTCCAGTAAAAGTGAAAAGTGTCACTTTTCTGTGTTGTGGTTGAGGAAGGCTTCCACGGTAAATCCTCATCCGTGCCGTTGAGTCAGTTTTTGATGAATAATAAGAACTTCTGGCCTTCTGGACTGAAGCCCAACCAGGAAATAAGTTTTGTTGCTGATCCTTTGACTGACCACTAGGTGGCTGGCTGCAAGCCAGAACAAATACCAACTGACTCCCATGTTGAAAAAACAACCTGGTTCAGCTAGATTTTAGACCCGTGACATCTGTATGGGGCCAGATGAATTTATATTAAGCGCCAAAGCTGACTAATCAGATGGCCAGACATCATCTGGCAACCTTTGATTTATAATGAAGCCGTTAGCTCTGCTCATGGAGAACTGGTCCCTCTACGTGGACCTCGACTGTGGGGGCCCTCTTGCTCCACGCTGGACTAGCCTGGACTTCTTCAGCGGCCACCAGCAGGTTGCTGGACCTGCCACGCTGAAACCCAGCAGCACTTGCTTCATTCAGGACAACATTCAGATACTGACACTTGAAATGAGGACGTACAGGAAAACTGGAATGAAAATAATGTAAAGTAACATGAAATATCATTCTGGGTTAGAAGAAGCTAAGCCAGCGAAGCCAAGAACAGTGGGCTGGTGGGCTCTCCTGTTACGGACCTACGGGTCACATGACCGGATAAGGCGTCCATTCATAAATACAGTCAACGGCGTCGACAAACGAAGTCAAATGAAAAAACACGCACAAGGGACGATACTTTCAAAAGGAAACAGGAAGTCAAAAAAATAAGCCAAACACAAAACAGGAAAAGAAAGACAGGAAACAAGATTAAATAAATGTTGGTGTTAATGACGTTTCTTCTACACGGACTAGGGTCTGCTATGGCGTCCCACAGAGTTCAGTTCTGGGACCAATCCTTTTCACTTTATACATGCTGCCCTTGGGAAAAATTATCCAGAGCCATGGCATAAACTTTCATTGCTACGCTGATGATACGCAGCTGTACTTATCTATGAAACCAGAGGAAACAAAAACCTTTGGCTAAACTTCAAGGGTGTCTTAATGATATAAGTCCGGGATGCCTCTAACTTTTTGCTTCTAAACTCGGATAAACAGAGGTTATGTCTTGGTCCAAAACACCTGAGGAATGGATTGACTGGATTTACGCTGGCTTCCAGCACAGTTGCGAAAAACCTTGGAGTTATTTTTGATCAGGATGTGTCCATTTAAGCAATATTAATCAGGTTGCAAGACTGCCTTTTTCATCTCCGAAAATTGCCAAAATTAGGAGCATCCTCCCAGGGTGATGCCGAAAAATTAATCCACGCGTTTTAGCTCTAGACTGGATTACTGTATGCGTTGGTAGCAGGATGTCCGAAAAGCTCGCTAAATAGCCTCAATTGATCCAGAACGCAGCAGTAAGGTGCTGACAGAATCGCAAGCGAGATCAATCTCTCCCGTGTTCCTCCCTCCATTGCTTCCCGTGAAAATTTAGAATTGAGTTTAAAATTCTGCTTCTCGCATATAAGGCCCTTACGGCCTAGCTCCGCGCTATTACAAACTGGATAGCATTTGATGCTCCTAATAGAGCTCTCCGCTCTCAGAGTGCAGGATACTCGTCGTCCCTAGAATATCTAAAAGTAGGTTTGGAGGACGGGCCTTCGCTACAGGCACCTTTTTTATGGAACCAGCTACCAGTTTGGGTTAAGGAGGCTGACACCACCTCACTTTTAAAACTAATTGAAAACATTTCTGTTCAGTAAAGCCTACAATTAGTCTAACTATGTGTGTAGGGGCTAATAGTTATAGCTATAGTTGTAGGAGCTCAGACTAGAGTAGCTCGTCTTAATCACAGCTTCGTCATAGTTATGCTGCTATAGGCCTACGCTACAGGGAGACACCAGCATTATCTGCTGGGTGTCTCCACTGCTCTTCTCCTTTCTTCCTTCTTTCTCCTCCTCCTCCCCAGCTTATTATAATTATTTTGGAGCACCCTGCTACTGAAACTGTGCTCCATTTCTTGCTTTCCTGTGGTTGTTGTGCTGGTCTCCCCCCCTTTTCTCTTTGTGTATTTGCAGGCCAGAGTTTCCTGGGTTTCATGCTGACTTGCAGTTCCATCCTCTGTCCATCCCGGGGTTCTCCTCCACTTGTGTTTGGTGCCGACTGGCGTGGTAATGGGACCTGGTCCTCTGGCTCATCCCAGTGGCTGCCTCCATCTGTTTATGTTTATATATTGCAATCCTTTTGCTTGAAATCCTACCCTTCTCTTTTAAACCCAAACCCCTTCCTCCTCCCTCCTCCTCCCCCTGTCTCACACCCTCACCTACACCCCACCCAATTGATACTCAAGAGACTATCATGGCTCATTACGCTGACCACACGCCCAAGGCCCTCCATACCCGTTTGCCTTCACCCTACAACAATTCCACTACTTCTTTTTAATTTTTTACTTTTTCTGTGCTCTCCTCTCTCTGTCCTACATCCTCTTGTCCTCCTCTCCTGTCCTGTCCTTTCCTTTCTGTCCTCCTCTGTCCTCCATCTTCTCTTTGTCCTCCATCCTCTCTGTGTCCTCCCTCCTCTCTCTGTCCTCCCTCTTCTCTCTGTCCCTCCTCCTCTCTGTCCTCCATCCTCTCTCTGTCCTGTCCGTCCTCCTCTCCCCTCTTTTCTCTTTTTCTTTCTATACCCGGCTGGTCTTCATCAGGAAGGTCCCCCCATATGAGCCAGGTCCTGCTCAAGGTTTCTTCCTCTTAAGTGGAGTTTTTCCTTGCCACTGTTTGGTATAAAGGTTTTTTTTCTCCCTACGTGGATTTTTTACCTGCCATTATCATTGATTGGATTTAATTATATAATCTTAGTTGATGATATTTGCTCTGGTCATGCTCTGGGTCTCTGTAAAGCGCCTAGAGACAATTGTCATTGTAACAGACGCTATATAAATAATTGAATTGATTGAATTGAATATATATATATATATCTATATATATATATATAATCTATATATATATATATATATATATATATATATATATATATATATATATACACAGTGATCCCTCGCCAATTAGCGCTTTAAGTTCCACGGTTTTACTTATTCGCAGATTTTTCAGAAATATAGAATATAATAAAAAATCAAGAAAACATCATGGGATGTTGTGCGCGTTCTCTCACAGAAGGTGGCCTTATGGGTAATGTAGTGTGTGTTGTGAGACGACAGAACTAAAACGAGGTTAGATGAAAAGTGTAGTGAGCATCAACAGCAGCCCAGCGTGTATAGATTTACATTCTCTGTTAACCGACAGGAGCCCAACAATACAACCTGTGTGATGTTACAAGTTCCTGCAGTGACACAATAAAGTGCTCGTTCCATGCAGAGAAAACCGGACTGTTTTCTCTTGTTGTTGTTAGCGTGTTAGCCGCTAATTACAGCCAAAAATAGCACAATACCAGCACTTTCTTTACTACAGTTCAGAGACCAGAGGCTGTGAAGGAAACATTAAGACCACAGTTGAGCCTTTGTCTTGTTTCTCTGCAGTGCCTCACTACTTTTTTGCGGTTTTTAAACATATTATATATATGAGAGCTTTGATTTGTTCGGTGTCTCAAGTGAGCGGTAAACTGCCACTGCTCAGTTATGAGACCATTTCTCCACACTCTTCCACTGCTTGAGCAAAATGATTGATTACAGCCTCTTCCTGCAGGAACATGAAAGCCGTCACACCTCACCGTGATCCATCTTTGCTGGGAGTTATTTGATGTTGCACTAATATTGTTATGTGTTGTTCGGCCCGGTCGAAGAACAAAGCAGCATCTTCTGAGAGCTCCATCACTGGGGCTGCTGAGGGACTTCACATAATTCCTAGAGATTGAAAATATTGCCTTTATTAAATTACGCCTTGTTTTTCTGAGCGGCACACGGAAACGGTGGCGGTTGTGCATCATTTGCATTTAAATGTGCTCATTTTTCATCCAATAGGAGCATAAAGCTCAATAAGGAGAACGCGCTGATTAAAGATCAGAGTTTGTGAGCCATTGATGCTGATGTCCCAGCGGGGGAAGTCGAGCCTCTTCAGGCTTAAACATGATATCACTGGATTTCCTTGATTTTCTCAAATATTTGTGCAGCTAACTAGTTTAAAGGAGATTTATTCTGTAATTACGAAACTCCACTCTGGTCTGTTTTCCAGTCACACATCTCTGCTCTAAAGACCAACTCCAGAAGCCGCTTTTAAGGCCTCATTCACATATGGAAACAAACAAGACGTGAGTGACGTCAACACAGGAGGTGGAGAGGCTCTTCAAAATACGCTTAGTGCTTTTTTTTTTTTTTTTTTCTTAAGCTTAGTGCTTCTGACCTCCAATAAAGCTCCAGAAAGCAACAGCCTGGACAATATGCTCCGCTGTGTCTTTCACAGCTTCAAGGACGACGAGGCGGACTCCTGGTCTCCATTAACTTTACAACACAGAGCTGTTTCGATGCGTCCATACTGAGGAGGCATGTCACAGCGCTGAAGAAAATAACTATTCACAACATCTTCTGTTTCACCGTTCGCTGAAAATGACGCCTGCTTTTCCATTTTCCAGCTCAGTAGCCGAGCTAATCCACCCTGGAGGGTTGTCTCTCCAGAAGTTCACCAGGATGCAGATATGGGTCTCTGTTTAGAGATGATGTAGGCAACTTATGTCAGTTAAAAACAGAAATACAGCTCTGTCAGGGGGCGGGGTCAGACAGTTGACTCCACCCCTCTCCTTCGTTGGATGTGCATCTTTTGAAATCAGTGTTACAGGACCGCCAAAGCCCACACGTCTACAAGTTGGCGGTTCTACACAAAGAACAACGTTCAACTTCTGGGTTGCAGTTCCTCGACTGGCCACACGAGGGCAGACTTCCAAAAAGAAAGTCTTATCTCAAATTTATGTAGAATTATACAGCGGCCAGCTGTCACTTCAAATCCTTCTTGACTTCTGAGCTGTGAATAAAGACTTAATAGAGCATAGGTCATTCATATTTTAAAGAGGATCTGTTTTGTTGCGCTGTTAATCGTAATAACAGACCACCACGGCTGGAAATCGGTTTCTTCGAACATCACAGGGGGGTTTGACTCTTTCTTCTTCCAACTTACATCATCTCCATATGAAGAGCTACTGGATGGTGACGAGTGAAAAGATATTCGCGTTCTTTTATCTGGTGTCAAGAAGAGACCAAAAACAAAGATTAATACAACACCAGAGGAGCATGAAGAGAATGCACAGTTGATTACTGGATTTCTTTCTCTTTATAATCACAAAAAGGAGGGGTCTTGGATAGGGCTGAAGCGATAATCTCGTGATACAATATATATCGATATTCATCTTACAATACATTTACATCATTTTCTGAAAGATTTTAAAGGGACAAAGTGATTTTGGTGACATCTTGTGAGTGTTCCATTGACTTTGTTTGAATTAATTGAACTGAAAGCATCAATTCCACATTATATGGCTGACAGGCAGCTTGCAAATGCTGGACACAATGAATAAAAGATTTGTTGAGAAAAATAGTTTCATTTATTTAAACAGTGCAAATTGTTGCTTGCAAGCTTTTAAAGTGGGACACGGGGGTTTAGAAAGAAACTTAGAATATCAATACCCGCGGCTGAAATATCGATACTCTCAGGGGAAATAAAATATCGATATACTATATCGCAGAATCGATAAAATTCAATGCTTCAATGCTTTGCTATCAATGACCACCTAAAGTCTGGAGCCTGTGAACGTCACCAAAGTGCACCTGGATTTAGTACAGAAAAAATCAAACACAGAAAAACTCAGAAACAGGTTAAAAGATTTATTTAAACCCGATATATATCACAGAATCGATAAAATCGCTCAGCTCTAGTCTTGCATTGCCCCCTGGGTATTTCTCTTCCAGATGGTGGGTTTGATAGCTTTCACACAGTCCAGTTCATCCAGGAGGAGGGATTGTAAACAAAAATGCATTTATCTGATCAGACCACAAACCTTTGGAGGTCCGGATCCACTAAACTACACCTCAGGTCATAAAGAACCGAAGGCAGCAGGAATTTAAAGATAACAAAATGGGGACTCATTTGTAAAATTTAAAAACAGCCGGCATTCCTGAAGACGATTAAGTTGAGTCTTTTAACAGATAAAAGTGCACTAAAATCTCTAAGATAATTCAAATCCTAACAGGAGACATCCACTGAACGTGACAACGACTGTAGTGGGTTAGAAACCACAGAGCATCTCTCATCTTTAAATTAAATTAAATGTATTCTCAACCAATTTTTCCACCTGGGATTGCAGTGCAAATCCGCCTCCCCAAATAAATACACTTAATTTTTACATTAGAAGAAGAAATTGTGGCAGCTGAGTGCTTATAACAACAGCGAAGCGTGTTAAGAGCAGACATGGACTCGATTTAAACGTCATGAGGTTTTCTCACATCTGACTACAAGAGTCTCTTTGATGTCGGGCGATAAGGTCACAGCTGGTGTTCCACTTCCTCCGAACCAAACGGAGAAAAAAACATCACTGTCTGCTCCTTCAATGTTAAAAAAAAAAAAGACAGCTACAGACAGTGAAGCGTGCCACATGGATTGGCAGCGGCAATAATAGAGGCAGCTCCATCACAAATGAATCGAACGCTTCCAGGTTCCAGTCGGCGGACAGAGGGAATCCCACTGTGACCCAGATCCATTTTAAATGCCTCGCTCCGGGGAAGCTGGCGGACAGACGCTGCCTACGGAGAGAGCCGGCGCTACGTCATCATGCTGGCGGGGTGAAAGCTGCCGTGTGGGCGTGGCGGGACAGATCGCCTCCTCAGAACAGTTAAAGCTAAAACTTTATTGCCTGTAGGCTGTTTTTATTACTGTGAGTTCCTCAGTTCGCTGTTTTAGGTTTTATGACCTAAACGACTGGAACATCCTGACTTCCTGACCTGCTGTCTTCCAAGGAAGTTTGCGACGGCATCCATAACACATTTAGTTACATCTCATCTGCTGGACAAACACAACTGCACGTGTCTGGACCTGCGGTTCAGAGCTGTTGGCCATTTGCATTCTGGGATAAAGAGCAATAAACTAAAGAATGTGAGGATCCGCCTCTATAAGAACTGAGACAATCTGACATTCTGTGTGCATTTTCCCAGCATCCCTTGGGATATTCGAAAGGTGCACCATCGGCCGATTAAAATATTCTGCGTGGCATATTGAACCTTTGTATTCATCATTGTATATTAAACTCTTTAATTGGTCTTTGTTTTTATTCTCGTCAATGGCACCAGATAAAAGAACACGGAGAATTACTTTCAGCGTGACGGGTGGAGACGGAGAAACCGGGTGGAAAACATCCGGAGTGACCTCACTTTTTGAGCTACTTGAGCTACTTTGAGCTTTGACAAGCGTACAGCGTATTCGCAAAACTACTGCTACAATCGACCATCTTAAAAAAACAAATAGAAAAAGATGGTTGGAAAATTCAACATTTCTTTGATTTTGTGTCTGTTTTTGAATTCCCCCTGCTTCCTCAGCAGTTCAAAGCCCCCCCGGTGGGAAAAATAACATTGCGTGTCCGCGAGTCGGAAACGCCTGCGGCCGCTCAACAGCTCGCTGCCGTGAGTTAATAAGGCGTGGGAATGAGATACTGAGTCACGGCCGTAACATTATCAACGCGTGGCCACAACATTCAATATGAGGTCAAGTCACAGCAGGCAGGTTGGTTGACTTCCTCATCTGGAAGAGGATCGTACAGATCTTACCCTTCTACAAAAAATATTAAAATATTCAGATTCACTCAAAGATTTTTGCAACAGAAAAGTCTCTCCCCGTTCAATTCTGAAGTTGAAGCTGAAGTTGCAGTAAACCAGCGCTTGTTACATTCTTGATTGCCAAGAGCCAGTGTTTTTCTTGTTTTTTTTAAAGCTAATTATTCTTCAGTTGTGCAGAGCTGTACGATTTTTAGCCAATACTGCTGAAGTATCCAGGTCACGAAGGTAGAAGTTCAAACCTCCTCCTCCTCAGCCGTCTCCTCCAGCTCCACCAGGAGAGCGCCGAGGAGAGAAGGTCCTGGATCTGCAAACCGGTCCCTCTTAGGCCGGGTTCACACTGTACGATTTTTGCAGATTTTTAAGATTGGTGCAAGCCACACCGCTTGTTACCCTGAGCGACGAAACATGCAGCGAATCATGGCTACGACAGAAGTAAACCCAGGCTTCAAACGTAGCGTCATCACGGCGTTAGCGTGCGACCGTTTCAGGTTGCCGCCAACGCGCCATTGACTCATCAGTTAGCGCTCGAGAGGGTCTGGCTCATGGGTTCATGGTGGATTCCTATTGGCTGGCCAACTGACAGAGATCGTAGACACTGTGAGGATGAATTCTCCCAAATTTTTGACATTGCTTGATGTTTGTCGCAGCCCATCTTTGGTCACAAGGAAGTTCTGTCTTTCATCTTTGTTCCTGTCTCACTGTGAGATGCATAACCACAGTTTGAAGCTACGATGGCCAATTTTCCTGCAGTCGTGCATCTTTAATCTGAGATGGTTGATATTGTACAGAGCGAACCTGAAATTAGGTGCTGTCCCCTGAGCCACTGCCCCACGACTCCCCCTACGGCTAAGCAGAAACCACCATCCACCACCACGATAACCTACCTGCGGGGTGGCTACAACTCTTTTACATCTAAAATATGAATGACTACGAACTGTCAGGTGTTTATTACCAGTTCAGGAGTCAAGACAGTGCGTAGCACAAAGAAGCTAATGCGCTAAAAGTTATAAGTCGAACGACTACGGCCCTAATTATATATACATTTCTTCCTTTATATCATGACGTGGTACAAAAGAGTTTACCTTTGAAACAGTTTCAGCTGCAAAGTTAGCATTTTAAAAGCATAGATTGTAGTGGATAAGGGGAGAACACCATCGTGTTTGTACTAATTTTTATACGAAAATCAGGAGGCAGAAATTATGATGTGGTGTTCGGGTGCAGCTCCTTTGTGCCGTAAACCACACCTTGTTTTCCAGGGAGACTTCAGAATTGTCTAAGGAAATCAGTGCTAATGGGGAGCCTTCTTGATGCAGATGGTGTCATTACGCTGTGCAATTAGCAATCACTTCATAATGAAAAGTTAAAGAGACAAACATGCGGCTGTCACCGCTTTAAATTAAATTTATCCACAGTAGCCCCTCAGTTATCAACAGATTAAGTCTTGAGGCCATGTTGTGATATCCTCCACCACCACCACCACCAGTTCCACCATTTTATTCATGACTCATGAATTAAAATGTACAAGCTTTGTTTGACATCTCATTGTTGCAGTTGATCTCAGCTTTGAAGCGGCCACTTTTAAACCTCTGAGAATGCCGAAGGAAAACCCAGCAAGCTGCGTCAGACCAGTCGCACATCTCAGCGTTGCAGCGTTTGGTCTTCAGAGGAGAATCTCACCATCTGCTTCTCTGCACCAGAGAAACAACCGGAGCAGCGCAGCAAAGCCTGCATGTAAGATCAGGAAGTCGCAGCATTCTGCACAGAAATGACTGTTACCTGAACATAAAATAAGATCAACAAATGTACTTACTATTTTCCAATTATGATATTAATAACTACTAATGTTGCGAACTAGTATGATGACATTAACATGGGTATTTATGGGTATTGAAGGCGTAAATTGATGTAGATTCACTTCCAATTGTCCTCAAGACATGATACTTGGGACACAAGCATGAAATTGCTTTTTTTTTTGTGCTTAAATTAAAGCAACAAAGAGTCCAACTCTGACGAGCTGCCTTCTGTCCATCTTTGAGTTTTTGGCATCCTTTTCACTCAACACTATATTCCCAGCACGTTTTATGTTGCAGAACTGGAACTAATGACATCGAATCACGGTGAAGTTGGAATCGGTGCTGACCTGATACTCACTGAAGTGTTTTTTGGCTGTTTGACGGAGGATGTCCTTGATACTGTCGATACCTCTTAACGTTCTGGAATCTTTCACTCTGTCTTAAACACCAACACCAGTCTTAAAAAAAAAAAAGAAGCACAATCTTGATCCATTTACTCCATTTACTGTGCAACTGCAGACCATTTTCTAACCTCCCGTTTCTGGGGGAAAAAGTACTTGAAAAGGTTTACCAACAGTTTTCTCTGTATATTTCTGTTTGATGTTTAACAATCTGTTTTTTTTAAGCTAATCTGCTCTGCTGTGATGTTAATGATCTTAATGTCAGCACAGACGGTCATAAAAGTCTCCAATCCTTCACCTGACATATTCTACTTCATCGTCGAGAACGCCGGAGTCCCTCAGGGCTCGGCTATAGGTCCCCCCTTCTTCTGTCTTTACCTGCTTCCTCTTGGGTCCATAATGCAGCAGACAACATCTCATATCAATCACACTCATGTACACATGTACCCGGTGAATGAGCTCACGCAGTGTAACACTGACATGTTTTTGGGTTGGGAAAAGCTTCTCCTGGATCAATCAATACAAAACAGGGATCCTGTGATTTTAGATTCTGATGATTAAAAGCATATTCGTAACATTTCGTAAACATCTGAGAAATACAGCAAAGCTTAGACGCCTTAGATGTCTGACTCTGGGCTTATGCTCTTATTTCTAGCAGATCGAATGATTTTAATTTTCTTGGCTGGATCACCAAAGCGGACACCGTTGCTGCTAGACTTTGGGTTCCTCTTACTGTTTTCAAACGTTTTAATGGCCTATCTCCCTCTTATTTTTCTTATCATTCCAAACAAGCCCAATCTTCCGCCAGATCTGCTAAAGCCGCTATTTAGGGATAGCGGGTAGCGGGAGGGGCGTTCCCCCGCAAAGAACGCAATCTTCCACCTTGCTAAACCCGCTATCCCACCTGCGCTACCCGCTACATTATCCATAGGAGTGGTTAGGGCGTTCCACCTGTTAAACCAATCAGTGCGTCAGCAGCCATTGCCTTTAAGAGCAGGTTGCGCTACCTGCTAACCGCTATGGAGCGTCTTTTCATCCAGATCTGAGCAGCTCTCATGTGCAGCTCGTCTGGGACTCTGCTGTAGAGCTTCCTCCTCTTCTGCACTGATATATACATATAAATATTTTTACACAGATAATTCCTATCGGCTACCTGAAAGTCCCAGATAGTTGGTGTCCTCCCAGTAAACACGCTCTGGTCGTCTATAGCAGTGGTTCCTAAACGGTGTGCCGCAGCACACCAGTGTGCCGTGAGACAAGTGCGGGTGTGCCGTGGGATTTTGGGACAACCATACAGTATATTATTATTGCAATATACAATTACAGAAAAGTAATTATTTTTTAATTTACTATAGGCCTATCACTACTTTGTATGAACTCATTTAATATTACGGAGGCAAGCTCACAATTCCTAAACAAAAACCCTCAAAGAGAACTCCATATTTCGCTGATCAGGCAGTTGCGCAGGTGGAAATTATATGACTGTGACACATTAAGACATCCAACGTAAACACACATAACGAGAGGGAAAATGGAGCGCTTAGTGCAGAGGCTGCCGACAACCCACCGAAAGAAAAGAGAAAAAAAAACTGTCAACAGACAGTATCACCTAACCCTAACCCTAGTATTCAATTTTGTGACATGTCTGGTTTAAATGGGTGTGTTGCTGCTTTGATGAAGCCTAAATTGATTAAGTTTCAAATTAATTGTTGAAATATTTCATTTATAAATATTTCATGAGCAATATAGTTGTCTTTGTCATATTTTATTTTATATTAGTAAACAATTATCCACATTTACAGATATTTTTCATGATATGAGTGATAACACGTGTTATAAAGGCTATTTGGCACAATAGGTGTGCCTTGAGATTTTTACTTGTCCTTTGGTGCGCCTTGGGCACAAAAAGTTTGGGAACCACTGGTCTATAGTTTAACTGGCTAGCAAGCCGTTTAAGACGATCTCTGCTATTTTCTCAGGGGTTCAACTGAGGCCAAATCACGCTTTTTATACAAGAGTTAATTCCAGAGGTAGAGCCGTTTGTGCACGTCCACATGTGACCAGGTGGACGCACTTTGATGCCATTTGGACGCGCTCTTGTACGCACAGACATGCGGGTAGCGGGTAGCTGGTGGTCTGACCACCCGCGATTGCAAGATACCGAGTTTGCCGAAATGGCAAATGACACGCCCATTGCCACACTACAAAGTGACTAAGGGGGTCTGGATATCGGGTAGCGGCTTTAGCGAGCGGAAGATTGCATTAGTGGTTAGCGGAGTTTCCTAAACCCAGAATTTGAGGGTAGCGGCTAGTGGGAAGTGTACGATTGGGGCCCAAGACTCAACTTGAAGTTGGTTTCAGTCACTATGGTCCTACTTATTGGAACTTGATCACAAGTCCTGTGGTAATCCTCTTCTAAAAAGAAACTAAAAACAAGTTTATTTTCACCTGTGTGATTATTATTATTATTAAATTTTAATTATGTGTTTCTGTTCTCTATAACCTCAGAAGAACATTGAGTTTGTGGATGTTGCTTCTTCTTCAGTCAAACACAATTAGAAAATGTCTCATTTGTGATTTTCTTTGCTGATGACTTGACCCTCTGCCACGCCGCTGCAGCTCCTCGGCGTATTTCCTCACGCGTGCAGCAGAGGGCGACGGTCCTCTCCGTACCGATGCGCTGCCACCAGCTTCGCCGGACGGCATCTCAAGGGGGGGGCACGGCTTCTTGGAGTCTGCGAATTACTAACGAGGATAAGCACAGATTTATCTGATGTCTTCTACGATATGTCAGAAGTAACATCACACAAAGCTGCCGTTATCCTCGCCGTGGAAGGCTGGACCCCGCGAGTCCGGAGGCCGTAAGAAGGAAGACTGAAGAGTTGCAGCCGAGGGTCGAACAACGTGAGGGTCCTGGTTTTAGCTCCTTCGAAGCAACACTGTCTGGCTACGATGTGAACATTCATTGAATGACTGAACACGGGTTCTTGACGTGTTTAAGGAGTTTCCAACGTTTCAGTGCCTCTTCACCATCTCGGGACTTGAGTCCTCGATGACGCTGGAAGATCAACGGATCCTCGCCAAGCTCTTCTTTGGATTGTCGGGAGACGTTGCTCTTGGTCGACACTTTGATACCACCACGTTCTCAGGAATAACGGTGAAGCTCACGTCCCACCCGTTGCATGCTGGGCCGTGGTCCAACCTTCAGCCTTCGTCCTGTGTTGCATAAAAACTGGACTCAACTCGGGCCACTAATGAAGCGATAATGGAGTCAGGATTCGGTCTGGAAACTGATAATCCAGCACGTCAGAGTGAACTGCAGACGTTCTGAAGAGGCAGCATGAATAAATCTGTAAACCAAAGCAGCAAACGAAGCTTTTAGTGAAACCGATAATGATGAGATGTGGCTTCGAACCTTGATCCGGGAAGACTCGCGGCACAAACAAGAGCACGGCGCGTGTCAGACGCAATTAACACTTCAGGAGTGTTTTTTTTCCCACATCTGGTGTGAAGAAAAGGCAGCCGAGTGTTCCAAAAAATGAATTATCCAGAAAGTTATTCTCTATAATTGGGCTTCGTGTTTTCCCGTAATTACATTGGTCCGCTTGGCATAAAGCAACTGTTGATAAGCGGGCTGATGAAGCGATTAAATGAAGGAGAAAAGGCAGACTTTGTCAAGACACAACAAACTGGAAAATTACAACCAAGATCTTTTAATGACTTTGTAATTACGAGCCGAGTCTCAGCTGCTCGTTGGCATTTACCGGGAGAAGCCGACAGAATGCTAATATTTCATGTTTACCAATCTGGGAATGAAATTTGGCTTCAGATGTGGCTAATTTGAGCTCATAAAAGTCTGATGCTCCGTCCAGACGTGACCGCTCAGCCGACCGCCGTGTAACTGCAGAATTCACTGCGAGGAAGAGACTCAAACTGAGGAGACGACTGAAGAGGAGGAGGCTGCTTAGCCCCCCCCCCCCCCCGATGACGGAGGACCGGGGAAGGCAGCGTTTCGCTCCGGTGATTCGGTTTGTTTTCCAGCTACTGGCAGATCTGTGTGATTGTGTGATTGTGTGTTCAGATGGCTCAAACCGAGGACGACTGTCTCGGCATCACATGTCAGCCTCCCAGCCGAGGCCCACCCCCCCCACCCCCCCGCGGCCGAGGATCTCTGTTTCTCCTGTATTGATTAGGGGTTGAGTCATGCACCCCTGACACGCTTTTTCCAGTCAAGAGGAGGCTCATCCGACTGTTTTCACCTCTAACACTGACCTTGTGATATTTTGTTTTGTTTTGTTTTACAGAAATGATGACTCCTTCTGTGAGTCACTTTTTTAATTTAAACCCCACTGAAATCAAATCAGCTGTTTTTTAATTATCTATCATGCACAATACATCGACGACACGTCAGCGTCACTGCGCCCCAGTAGAGAAGAAACGAATGCTTTTGGTATTTTAGAATAAACATTTTCTGGAGAGGTATGACAACACAGAAGGCTCCGCCCACATTTGGAGACGTGTTCTAATTTAAATGCAGTTTAAAAAAAAAAAAAAAAAAACAACCCTCCATGCCCATTCACTTCTGGGAAATTCGCTCATGAAATGGGTCTGGTACCGCTCCCATTCACAGCCACCGGTACAGAACGTACCAAACCAGCTGCAACGGGGCGCTGGAGCGCTTCATGTGACGAGTTATTCAGGAGCGTTCAAGAACAACGATTTAAAATTAGCTAGCTTGATGCCTGTTGATGTGGAGCATTTATTCTAAACAGTTCTCGCCTCCGTTTTAAACGACCAAGACAATTTTTACTCTTATTAAAAGTGGTGAAGCATATGTCAGTTACATTTCTTTCTCCAGCCGTAACCTTTTAAAAGCCTTTAAAGCCTTTAAAAGTCTTTCTAGGGCCATATGAGGAAGGAAAAGTTTGCATCTCACGGTTGGGTAAAATTCTAGCTTCACCAACTCACAAATTTGTGACGAAAAACTCAAAAATTCTTACTTTATAAAGTTCATACACTAGTGAGTTTTTGAGAAACAAAAAAGTAATAAAGAAACAGAAATTCTGACATCAAAAGTCCACAAATTTCCAAGAAAAGAAAATTCAGAAATTCTGACTTTAAAAATTCAAAAATTGGTAAGTCGGAAAAAAATAATAACAAATTCAGACTTTTAAACTGACTTAAAAGAAAACACATACATTTGAGTGAAAAAACTAAAACTCTGGTGTTAAAAAATTGCAAGTTTGCAGGACCAAATTAAGAAATTCTGACATTATCAATTTGCAAATTTACAAAATAAATAAGTAAATAATTTCTTTAAAAAAAAAAAAAAAAAAACTCAAATTTGCAAGAAAAAAAGATTTGAACTTTAAAAATTTTGGAATTTGTTGCCAAAAATCACATAAGTTTCTCAAATTTGCAAGAACAACTTGAACAATAAAAGATTTTCTCCTCCCACCTTACATCCTTTTCTTTCTTTCTTTCTGCTGCGATAAACAGTTCAGTTTCAGCCTTTTTGTTTGTTTTGTTGCAGTAGAAGGAGGAACCCACCGCCGGTTGAAAGGCTGTGACGGGTGTAAAGTCTGATCGTGGGACTTCAGATTTACCGAACATCCTTCCAGGAGGGAAATTAAACAGAAGTGGCATCAGTGTGGAGCCTTTTACTGATGCACAACCTTCAATCAGGAAGCCTTTGGTTAAGTGGCGCCTCCATCAGCGAAGCACTTCTTGGCTCGATGCAACGACAGCCAGATTCACCGAATTAAAGTGACAGGCGCCCTTTTCTTTCCCGCCTGATGAGCAACGCGCGATGATTACAACAGATAATGGCATAAATCTGAATGGAAATGTGACCGATACTCATCTGACAGAGTTCAGCTTCATCTGATGATCCATCTGTGATATTTAGACGCTCGTTCTGAAGTTACCTAATTAAATGATGATTCCCTATAAGTAAACAATTGCGGATGATGATGCTAATTAGCGACGAACAAAGTGAAGCATGAAGTGTCTACCGCGTCTAACGGTGTTTGTTAGAAGATTTGTGATTCATAGGGAGGTTTGGATCTGTTTTTTTTTCTTTCTAGACGCTCAGAACGACTGCAGCGCCACATGCCGTCTCAGAGGCCACAGGTCTAATTGATTAGGTGCTGTCATCCGGAGTATCGAGCGCCCTCATAAGAATCACAGATGAACACTCGACTGATAATGCCAGCGCTCGTTAAAATCTGAGCACCGTGGGACTCCTGCAAATGTCAAGACAAAACACGAATGATTTCAAAATAGAGGGACCTGAAAAAAAAAAAGATGCCACGAACAGCAGCGCCTCGACACAATCTAGATCCCGCCCTCCGTCCCCGCTGTGTGTTTTAACTTCCACGGGCCCCCGCCGGAGCCGCGGGGCGGAGGCGTGGAGAACATTTGCTCACGCCGTGCGGCCTCGTGTCAAACATGCCCTGCGGTCAGGCTGCACCTCAACCGGTACGCGGTCGGACTGCTTATTAAAACTCTGGCTCCGAGCCGGCGGAGCCCCGGGATTTAACGCGCCTGCAGCGCGCCGGCGGGCTGCAGGTGCTGAGCGTTAGCCGAATGAGTGCGGGTGGATGTTTGCTCGCCGGGCCTGAGCCTCGGTTTCTTTGACGTAAAGCAACGATCCGGACGCACGTATGATGAATTTACTTTCTGCACGTCGCCACTGTGGCTTCAAATCAAAGCACAAATATGTTAAACGAAGAAGGGAATTAGAAAAACGACATGAACATTTGGTGGATTGTTTTCAATTTTATCAGTACAGCTGACGCTGCCAGAAAAGGATGAATTTATTACAGAAAAAAGACTGGATCAAAAAAATTGCAACAGGCGAAATTAGATTAGCGGCTCTAAAGGTCAAGGTTAAAGCCGTAGAACCAACCGATCCCAACAACACCATCGTTGGACTGTGATTGAGGAGAAAGAAACATGCTGCAGATATGCTTTTAATCCTGTCTTTTAGTTAAAACATAATAAAATTCCTCTCATTATAGGGTCTTAGCAAAAGCCTCTAACGAACGACAACATTTCACTTTTTCCAGTGTGTCATTATGGAACAAAGATGAGGACAAACAGGAATAAAAATCACGTTGGAAATGCTTCCATTTAGGATCGCTGGTGATCATCAGAAGGTCTGCAGACCTCCATGAAAGCAGATGTTTTGTAGGTGTGTGTGTGTTAGCACAATGCTAAGAGGGAAGGATATAAGCAATGGCTTCAGAGAAACAAGTGATGAAACACGGCAATCTGGAAAGACTTTTAACCTTTTAACCTTTGTCAATCTTCCTAGAAGTGGACGGTGTCATGTTCTGCTGTGTTAAGGGAGGACAGGAGTACAAACAAAAAAGGGGTTTATTAACAAAATCACAAAAAAACAGGAATCCAAAATCAACAAAATGCAAAAATCCAAAAATTCAAGAAACACAAAAATACAAAAGTACCAACTTAACTTAACTTCTGGAGACCCGGTGAGAAGAAGGACGACAAGAGGGGAACAAGCAAGACTGCAAGACACACATCATGCCACGAAGACTAAGTGGAGCCACAGAGAACAAGGGGAAAATGACAGGACTTAAATACACAGAGGAATAAATGAGAGGCAGGTGCAGGGAATCAAGGTAACAAGAGGAAGGAAGCAAAGCAGAACACAATGAAGACAAGACAGAGCTTTTAAAGTAAAACAGGAACCACTAAAGACAGGGAGAGACGCCAACTTAACACAGACACACACAGGGCTGCCATGACGACCAGGCCTGCAAATCTCCCCCAAAGTCAGATCACAGCATGCTCAGAGATGGACGTAAAACCCAAGAGTGACGTCTCAGAGCCAACAGCCAACTTTAACATCTGTTAGATGTTAAAGTCCACGACAGAACAACTGGAAGAAGACTGGACAAGTACAGTTCATTTGGATCAAACATAGAAGCATGACTGAGGTTCACAAAACTTATGGACTTCTGGGAAAACGTCCAATGGACACATGACACCAGACTGCAGCTTTGACATTTTGATTTTTTTCCCCAAAAATCAAACCAGCAGAAACACACAGAGCACAGTGGTGGAGGGTTGATGATCCGGGCCTGGACCATGAGCTCCTGTTCTAGAGGCAACATGTGACGGCGCCTGTCTGACCGCTGAAGTCACGCTAGCAAAGCAAACCTACGCCAGAATCAACGTTTGGAGTCAAAGTCCAGACCTCAACCTGATTGAAATGGGACCTTCAGAGAGCCGTGCAGAACCGAATAACCCAAAAACCTTGAAGAACTGGAGCGACATTGACCAGAACTCCTCCAGTTGACCAGTTACTGGCTCCAAAGGTGGATCTACAAGCTCCTGAATCATGGAGGAACTCAGTGTTACCCAGCTTCATTTCCATTAAACAAATACCACACGCTCATCCGTCGCAACAGTCCGATTCTCAAAGGACACATGCAGCATGTGCGCGTTCACAGTTGCAAATAATACGCTTTTATCCTCCTTTTACGAAGCAGGTCCTTCTACTTGTTTCTCACGGAGGACTTCTTTGTTCTCTGCGAGTCCACAGCGGTTGGTTGTCTTCACCACACTCAAAGCAACCCCCCCCCCCCACCGTCCCCACGGCGGCGACTGCTCATTATACAGCAGCGGGGAAGCAACTTGAAAAAAAGAAAAGGAAATCTAAATGCTCATTCTGTTGCTCTTCTCCTGCGTTTATATTAAAACATGACACGGACCTGAGGCAGGTGGGTGATGAAGATAACGTAAGGAATTCGAACATCACAGCAGAGCGGGATTTATTTCGACGGCTACAACTGAGGAACATGGTTTGGGAACAATCCTGAGGTAAAAAAAAAAAAAAAGAAGGGGAAAAGATTTCTCAACTAAAATCTGAAAGCCGGAGATAAGATAAGACATGAAGGAAACAAGAAGCCGGTGAGGGACCAGACATGAAAGACATGACTGGCAGAGAACGAATGTCAATGAGACACTGGAGCGACTGTCAGGCTATCAGATCTTCTGAGGAGCTGTCTGGTTTGTACAAAAAGGAGGATGGGGAGGGGGGGTGGGGGGGGGTCAGTGAAGAGATAAGGCCAGCAAAGGTGCTCTGTCATATCACATACATGAAGAAATCCCACAGAGACAAACAAAGAGAATGAAAAAATACAGGCATCAAAGAGAAGGTGATGACGCGGACCTGGTCCTGGTGGATCTGGTCCGGGTGGCGACGTGGCCAGAACCTTTACTGATGCTAACGCTAGCGACGAGGACAACTGTCATGGCTACGATGTGTGGGACTTAAGGGCATCTACAGTCATGGAAAAAATTATTAGACCACCCTTGTTTTCTTCAGTTTCTTGTTCATTTTAATGCCTGGTACAACTAAAGGTACATTTGTTTGGACAAACATAACGATAACCACAAAGATTGCTCATAAGAGTTTTATCTAAGAGCTGATATCTTACCATTTTCCATGGTTTTCTTGATTATAACCTAAATCACTTAAGTTTTTACATCAATAGCTATGGCGTTGTACTGCCAAAAACACTGCTTTTATGCATTCAGTGTTTTCTTTTCTGTCTGTTTTAGTCACATGATGACGTTTAGTGGTACCAGGTATTAAAATGAACAAGAAACTGAAGAAAAAATGGTGGTCTAATCATTTTTTCCATGACTGTAGGACTATATTTCCATCGGTGGAGAATCGTGCTGAATGAGCCAAAACAAGTTATCCAGATGTTTCACTCGACGCCATTTCCATCTGTCAAACAAACAGGGTGCACGACGGAGATGATGCCGCTACGTCACGTAGAGCCAAAGCAAAGAAGCTACGCCTCCGTCCCTTCAGGGCTGATGGGACGTGGGTGAAGTGGGCGAAGGATCTCGCTGCAGAGACGATGGAAGGAACTGATTCGGCGAGACCATGGCGAACCTCACGAGAAATTCCAAGCCGTGTTCCCGTCATTTCGACAAGACATTTTGAAAATATCGGCCACAAGTAGCTCGAAATCACTCCTCCAAGCTCACTTCATTTGCTTTAACAGCTTTTTCTTTAGTAATTGTTCGATGGGTTCCATCTCGGATCAAAGTCCTCAAAGACCTTCCATCCAGAAGGCCTCCTCAACTAACCGGATCAAGAAAACTATCTGGAGGGTGAAAAATGAAACGCCTTCAAAAAAAACCAAGAAAAAAGAAGTTCAGTTGCCTTTGATTCAGGCCTTTGACCTGGATGACCACACAGAAACTAGGGAAGTTCTCAGGGGTTCACATTCTTCTTCTAATATATCAATTAATGATGAAAGCAGCAAACCCTCTCATTTATGAACATTAGAAGTTCTCTTTCTCTTTCTCAGTTCTGCATCTAGTCGCTCAGACGTTCGATCGGACACCAGTTTCTGCTTATTTATTTATTTATATCCTTTATTTAACCAGGTGAGAGTCTCATTGAGATTGAAATCTCCTTTTCCAGAGAGACCTGGCCAAGAATCGCATCAGTTAGTTAAAAAGACAATGAATGACACCGTTTTACTGGGATCAGGCTTCGCAGTCGCCACATACCCAAGTCTAGCTACGGGAGTCTACGAGGCGTTCACTGACAGTCGGAGGCGAACGACAAAGCGACCATTTGTGCGACTGATTTGCATCGTGCGGTGAACGGAGCTCCTGGTGACTCCTGCTGTCGGAGAACCTCCAACAGTCACGTTTCCATCTCTGCTTTCATGTCTGTCACGCCGCCTTTCTTTCCATTTAGACTCCGCTTCACTTTCCATCCACGTGTCTTATTCAACCTGAAAGGAGGCTGCATTAACGGAGGAGGGAACTCCTGCAAATGTGGTTTCTGCGCTGTGGCGATCGCACAGATAGCACTTTATATATTAAAAAAATAAAATAAGAGAGGGGGAAGAAACAGGAAATTGCGCTTCGAGAGCCTGATAGATGAAAAAGTATATAAAAGTGAGCTTCAGTTGAAAAGGCTCGAGGACGTGTGGTCATGAGGAAGCTTAAGGAAGTAAAAACATAACACACACATCGCCTTCCCGCCCTTTCTGCTTGGACCTGGGTGCCAGGCAGATCTGGAAGGGCGTCACACGACGATGTCAAACACAAACGTCACGTCCAAGCAGCGAGAGGCCAGAAATGGCGAGTGTTTTCGGACCGGGGGGCGTGAAGGTAGACGTCAGAACATCTGCAAGGAAATAGATAAAAGTGATGCTCCTTGAGTAAAAATAGAAATGGATATTTCTCATTTCTGCTGTGCAGAACGTCAAACGATCCAAGGAAACACGTCACGTCCGGTCCCTCAGACGCCGCTGCATCAAGAACCGTCGTCCATCAACCGATGATGCAACCACACGGACTAGAAAATGAGGCTCAAAGCTCTCAGAGGCTTGAATCAAGGCAGCCGGACTTGTTTTTCTTTGTCCTTGATTAATTTCCAGCTTCTATCCAGAAGGCGTCAGCTTGAACCGACCGCTGAGGAGCTTGAAGCTCATAAGACGTGACGTCCTCTGTAAATCAGTGACCCTCCCGTCTGAACCGGTCTGAACCGGTTAGAGTCTTCTGTCCGGTGTCAGTGGTGATAGTGAAATCAGAGCTCCTCCTCGTTTTAATGTTGGGTTTTCAGGCTTGACATAAGTGGCTTCTTTACTCCTCGTTTTTGTCCTTCTCTGTCCAAGACGTGGACATTATTGTCCTCAAAAGAGTGTCCCTCATCCTTGACTGGACCTGGTGAGCTGCTCTCCCGTGTTGGTCATGGAGTTTCTGCGCCCCATCCTCAGTTTTTTAGTCTGAGGATGGTGTCGGGTTCGTAGTGGACCGGTACGTTGTGTTTGCCGTTTCTCAGATGCTCCTGCTACGTACGACAGGACAAAATTTTTCATTTTCCTTCTCCTTTTTGGTTGTAGTTTTCCCAAAAGTCCACTTTGGACATCCACGGCTTTGAAACATTGTCTTGATGCGATTGCGTCTCCTTTCACTTCCTTTGGTCTAAGTCGGAATGTTCTCCAACTTATGTTGTAAAGTTCTGATGACGAGTGAAAGACTCCAACGACCCACAGGAGTGACGGGACGGTCAGCGATTTACAGCTGACTTAACCCTTTAGGCGCCGGAGTTTTTTCAAGAAAATATAAAATTTTGATATCAAGATTTTAAAAGGCTATAACTTGAAAGCAGTTTGAGATAAAGGTATACTGTCAATGAGAAAATTGTTCAGTATGACTCAAAGTCTGTGATTGGAGTGAAATTATTCATATAATTTGCATATAATGACGTCACAAGGTGGCGGCCATATTGGAAAATGTTCAGTTTTGATATCAAGGTTTCAAAAGGCTCTAACTTTAAAGTGGTTTTGCTTGTTGCAATATTGCGACTTTGGCGCTTAAAGAGTTAAGATCAGATAAAATAAGATAACTGGTTAAATGAGCATTATTGTGCTTCTATAATAGATATATGTGGGACGTGGGAAAAACTGCAGTACCTCGACTAACCACTAGGGGTAAATCCGTCTCCGCTGACCTTCATGAAAAAATGTCCAACTTTGAGGCAGAGATTAATATTTAAAGCCTTATCCAACAAACGCATCACAGTCAAACAGCCGGCTGGAAAAAGGGCACTCAGGGTGATGTCACAGATGCTCTGTCCAGTTCTTTTTATATAGTCTATGTCTAAAACCAGCTGAGATGCCAGAGGCTGATGAATATTTTAATATCCGACTGAATAAAATAAAATAAAATAAAATAACACAATCAACCTCCTTCCAACAATGTAGAGTAGAAATTTAAATTTAATTACAATCAAATATGTTGATTAGGATTTTATGAAATAATGAGGCTCCGTCCTAAACCGGCTGGCGCTCGCTGTCTTCCTCACAGGGTTCATAAACCCGTCATCACCCC
Organism: Hirundichthys speculiger; assembly: GCA_018398805.1. Classification (NCBI taxonomy): domain Eukaryota; kingdom Metazoa; phylum Chordata; class Actinopteri; order Beloniformes; family Exocoetidae; genus Hirundichthys; species Hirundichthys speculiger. The sequence goes on along the minus strand of JAGFBZ010000367.1, from coordinate 293,745 downwards.
GGCGGATTAAAGCAATCCAGCACAAACATTTCATATTTCATTTCCACGGGGCAAAGTCTGGAGACGGGTCTGGGAGGGGGGAGAGGGGGGTACAAAGGCACAAATACTACAACGCAGAGGGAAAAGATGAAGTCAAATGATCTCCTGCTAAGCAAATCCCTCTAAAAAAAAGCCATTAAAATGAGCTCAGTGCTGTTTGAACAAAGCGTTATTGTAATTGCATTCATCAGAGCCACATCAAATGACGAAAATGGTGCAGAGAGAAAAAAAAAAGCCTGCTGGGTCACATCATTATATCAGTGTTTCACTTCCTCCTCTGCAGAAGTGACTCCATCCTCTTTTACTTGCCACACAGTTTAAGTCTTCTTTTCTTTTTTTTCTATATATATATATATATACATATATGGTTCATGATAATGAAGAAGCAGAATGCTTTGATGTAGATGGGGACAGATGTATAATGCATAAAGACGTCCACACTCCACACATTCGTCTGTGCAGAATATGATGCATTTTCTTGGTTATTAAAGCAGAATGTAGGACGCCCTGCTGGCCGAGGATCCGTTTCATATTAACTGTCCTTCTTAATTCCATGAGATGCGGAAATAAAACAAGACTCTTTCCAGACACCTCATGACATCATCCAGATGACAAGTCGGTAAAAACTGACTGCAAACGATGGACGAAACCATAAGCTTCACCCTTCAGGTTTGATTATGGCGAGCGTCCACCGTGGCATCGTTTCCAGAAGCTTCTGCATTTTATTTCCACCCAGAGTTGCATTTACTTTTCTTTGAGATCTTGCGTTGATGATGGGAGAGTCGGACCGCCGTAACAAGTCTTCTCTGGCACATCGCAAAGACTCTCAGTGGGGTTCAGTTCTGGACCCGTGAGTGAAAGTGAACCGCTCGGAGCCCCGATGAATCCTGACACTGTCATCTTGGAATACGTCCGGGCCATCTGTAGGGTTGGGAATTGAGATCCGGTTCCTGTGGAGAACCAGTTCCTGTAGAGAACCAGTTCCTGTAGAGAACCGGTTCCTGTAGAGAACCGGTCCCTGTAGAGGACCAGTTCCTGTAGAGAACCGGTTCCTGTAGAGAACCGGTTCCGTGTGTTTCAATTCCATGGAATCGTTCGTCAGTTTATCCAGCGATTCTCTTATCGATTCCAACCAGCACGAATCTCACGTAATTTACGCAACTTACGCACAGTCAATTCCAGAAAGCACTTACGTGATTAAGTTACGTCGGTTTAGCACGTTAGCATTGCAGTTGTAAACAACAATAGCGCCCACCAGGTTCAAACGCTCCAAAGTTTGGCTTCACTTCACCAAAGAAAGATGGCAACAAGGCAACTAGCAGTCATTGTAAAGTGGAGATAACAGCGTCGGGAGGGAACACGGCTAACACGCAGAAACATTTGAACACACAACATGCGATAACGAGGGTCGTGTTTTTGACGCTTCGGACTGATGGATCTCAACCCAGCAGCAGTAGCCAAGCTAAGATCACCTCTGGTAACTCTGGTTAGTAGCTATCCCACTGCCTATGTGCTTCTTTGTAAAACACGCTATAACATTAGCGCTATGCTATTAAACGAATGCCTTCTGCATTACATTTAGAAGATGACCGTGATGAGAGAGAGAGTCTGGCTGGTTCAGAGGCTGTAAGACATGATTATTTTACTGCTAAAGAATTGTTAATTCTTCATAGTATTTGCAGATTTGTACTATGCACTGTTCCGTTGTATTTGATAGTATTTATCTTTCTTTATTATTATTTTTGAGAGCTTAGTGAGCTCATATATCCTTTTAAAAGGGAGATTTTTTAATTTCTATTAGGAAAATCTGTTAGTAAAATGTTCCACATTCTTGTGTATTTGCACAGTTACATATTACAACAGTTAACACGTTATCCAGGCTTTGGGCCTCTTTTGACCTCGCTGTTGAGTTTGTAAGCTCGTGACTTCTAAGTAAAAAAAATTGATGCTAATAAAACTGTTTCTTCTCCTTTTTCCCCCAAATAAAGAATCGAATCGTTAAACAGTATCGATAATGGAATCGGAATCGGAAAAATCTTATCAATTCCCATCCCTATCCATCAGGGAACCTGGTCGTTCAGGTGCTCATCTGACCTCGTAGTGTTGCTGAACCTGGACCTGAGCGCCTGCAGCAACCCCACATCACAGCGCTGCCCCCCCGCAGGCTGGTACGGTAGGAACTCGGCATCATGGGAGCTTTTTCTGACCACGTTTCTTCCTGGAAGATGGCGGTTCCCCACCACCCTTCCAGGTTTTAATAATTCTCTGGACAGTTCTGAACCCGGTTTTGGTTGTTTCCTTCGCTTGATGCCAGTAATTTGACCGTTCAGGAACAAGTCACCAGCTTTGCGTGTGAGCCTGGAGAGAACGTCAGATCTGCAGGGACCGATCCAGCTGGTGGTCGTTCGGACCAGACGAGGTGAAACGGCTGTCAGTCACCACGCTGCTCGCCGCTGTGATCGTCTCTCAGTGGAGCGTGACGCTTTTAATTAAAACGCCTCAACTCGCTCGCTTGTAGACACGTCCGAACCCTTTTTCCTGTTTTCTGGTTTTCCTTTTAAAGCTTCAGGAAGTTGTTTCCCCCCCGACCTAAACCTGGAACCGTCGGTTAGCTTCCAGACAGAAACGCAGCCTGGAAAGCCACTTAGATTGGAGACGGCTTTTAAAAATCCAATCAAAGGAAAATTTAGGGCAGTGAAACGAGGAGCGCCTCCAACAATGCGTGGCCTTGAGAAAATCACATGACGGCGAGGTTTGCTGTGGAAAACAGGCTTCGGTTAGCTGGGGGAGCGTAGAGATTGGACCCCGGAGGGATGGGAAAAGGTCATGTGGTCTGACGAGCCCAGATTTAGCCTTTCTGAGAGTGATGTGGGTAAGAAGAGCAGAGGATGGAGGGATGCAGTCGTCATACTGAGTGGCTCCTGTGAAAGTCTGGTCTGGGGGGGGGCACATCAACATACAGAACAAGGAGGTTTTACCGCCAAAAGATTTCTTCCCCTTTCAGCTGTTCCTACAACCAATCATCTGCCTCCACCTAACTCTGTCCTCTGGTCGTCCTCTGGACCTCCTTCCTGGCAGTTCCAACCTCATCATATTCACGGTCCCTCCTCTGTACATGTCCAAACCATCTCCGTCTGACTGTCTCTCCAGAACGTTCCCTCCCCTGGTACCATGGATGTATCCCAGGATGACAATGCCGGGGCTCGAACCGTGAGAGAGCAACCCAACTGAGAACCTTTGGTCCGACTCATTTGTCCAGGATCTTGGAGAGAAATTGCTACAAAACCCATGTTATTGTGTCGCTCAACGTCGTGGTGGGTGTAAATAATAAAAATTAAAAAAAAGAAAGTGGTAGCTGCCTCCAGTCCCAAGCGATGTTGGCCGTGAAAACATCCTGATCTGGAGTTTTGATTTGTCCCTTCTGGGCTGTTGTAGAAAGACGGCACTGCAATAAGGCAGAAGGGCAAACAGGGCAACTAGGGCACTTTATGACCCGGGATCGTAAAAAAATAAAATGATCACTATTCACAGACGCACTTGGGAAAGTTTTTGATTCTCCTTTGAGGCAGACAAGGATAGTTTATCGAAGAAGAAGCTGAAGAAGCTGTGTCCTTGCTGCTTACCGCAAACCCAAAGGTATCGTCACCCATGCCAGCTACATGACCTACTTGTCATTTGGCATCTTGTTGGCGAAGACTGATCACTAAACTGTCTCACGACTAAAAACCACGTACGGCTGAAGTCACCTGAACAAACCGTGCCTTCAGCTCCTTGAAAAAAAGGAAAACGGGCTAAACTTGAGAAGAAGATGAGGGCAAACGAGCCGGTGTGGGAAGTCTTAAAATACCCCGCTAACTAGGGCAGCGCGCGAGGCTCGGGGGCGGAGCCCCGCCGCACGGAGGACCTGTCCACGCAGGCGGGGACACGAGTTACATAAAACCCGCACGAGGCGGGAGCCCGCTAAACTGGAGCTTCTGGAAATGAAAAGGCCTGCCGAGAGACGGGGGTCCAAACGTCACCGCCTCACCTGCTGCAAGGCGACCCAGATGACTGAGCAGGTAGCGCACGTTGCCAGGGATTAACTCCGCCGCCTCCGCTTGGAGTTTCAGCTCTGCCAGCAAAGCAGCTTCTACAACTAGGATGTTTTTTTTTTTTCTTTAAAAAACAACTGAAAGGAGCAGGGATGGTTAAAGATTCATAGCTTCCACATTCACAGCCATCCGTTTCAGTGATGAGGTCTACAGTGAGGGATTAGAGGAGCCTTGCATATTGTTAAAAGTAAATTGGTGCCTTTCAAATCTTGCAGCGGTCTGTCCTGCACACATAATGAATTCCAGTAATGAACTGGCCGTATACCGGGAACACACTACGAGCTGTAAAGTGTTGTACTATGCAGACCCCATTTGTCACCATTACAGTCAATATCGGGTGACTGCCACGAGATGAATGCGGCTCCGGGGAGCGATGAAGGAAGCCTGGTCTAATCTAATGTGAGTCATGATGGTCTCCGTGGCTCCTGGTGGCCCAGGTAACGGTCTGCATCCGCGTTGGACGCCCAGTCTGTATTTATCGCACCGTTAAAACGCTAGTTTGAGAGGAACTGCGGGGATTACAGTAACAATAAAGCACAAAGTTGCAGCGGAAGCAGGAATGGAAGTTTCATTTTCCGAGGCAGGACTGACCCAAATACCTCCTTTTTCCGTCCGTACCGGTCGTCCCCGGAGACCGGGCTTAACATGGAATCAATTCAACTAATTGGAGACTTTAAATGGAATTGTTCTCGCCCTGTAACTATGTCCAAATTGCAGCGTTCATGCGGTAGAAAAAAACAAATGATTGTGTCGCGTCCGTTAGCACTGCCTTCAATTAGCGCCTTAAACTCCTGATCGTCTCGTTACATTTTTCTGTAAAGTCTGGCTAATTAAAAGCAAAAAGCATATCTGGTGAAACGGGCGTGGCGCCCCCTCACGTGAACGGTCATTTCCAATCATAAGTGGGCGGGGCCTACGTCCGAGAGGCTCTCTTCAGAACAACCAGGAACCAACACCATCATTTCGATTAGTTAACTAAAAGAAAGAAATAAACACATTTAATCACATCTCTCTCAGTTCCCTAATTTGTTGCACGCCGCTAATACTGATGCACGCACACTTCAGCCCAGCAGGTGGCGGTGATGCACATAAAGTTCATTTGCGCTACAAAGAAGCAGCCTCGTCAGCTCACAGCGTATTCCAGGGATGTCAAACTCATTTTCACTGAGGGCCACATCAGCATCATGGTGGCCCTCGAAGGGCCAGATTGACAGCATGAATGTAACAAAATGCAATGAAAACCAAAATAAATTAAACTACACCTTATTAAAATGTTAAATACCGGTTTCTGTATTTATTATGTATTCAAGTTTCAAATATTTAACTCATTATTATATTAAACTCAGGGTTTGTGGTTGTAAGAGTATCCATCACCTTGGTTTCAGAAGCGGAAGCGGTTCTTTGTTTTTCTTGCAGGCTAAAGTTAGCATACTTAGCTCCGTGTTTGCTGTCAAAATGCCCACGTAGATTAAACTCTTTTACGACTGACACTCGCCTCATAACACAAAAGACACGCTGTTATTTCACCTGAAGTCCATCAGTTCTGAAAAATCGTCTCGCTCATAGCTACCGTTATTGTTGTGGGTAACAACAAAATGCATGATGGGAGATGTAGTTTATTGTCAATATGCGCTTTAAAGCGGTGTAAGCTTATTTTAAGTCTTAAAATATTGGTTTAAAATTTAAGACAATAATGCCCAAGCTCTCGAGGGCCACATAAAATGACACGGGCCTTGTGTTTGACACATGTGGGGTATTCAAACCCTTCGAGAGGCGTTTGTTTCCCCAAACAAGCAACTTCTTTCTGGTGTCATTGGAGACTTTAACTTGAAACCGTACACCATCTCAACATCTCACCACCGTCTTGTAAACCTTCCCTTTCATTCTTGCTGAAACTCTTTCATCACACCTGACACTTTTCTCCACCGTTCCAACCTTCTTGCACATGCTTCTTCACCTCTTTTCCACATTCTCCATTGCTCTGGACGGTTGACCCAAAGTACTTCAAGTCCTCCACCTTCTTCATCTCTGCTCCCTGGAGCCTCACGGTTCCTCTTGGGTTCCTCTCATTCACACATCTATTCTGTCCTGCTGCGGCTGACCTTCATTCCTCTATTTTCCAGGTCATACCTCCGCCTCTCTAGGTTTTCTTCCACCCGTTCCTTCCCCTCACTGCAGATCACAATGTCATCTAGGAACATAGGTCATGGAGATTCCTGTCTAACCTCATCATGTCAGTCTGTCCATCACCACAGCAAACAATTAGGGTCTCAGAGCTGATCCTAGATGCAGTCCCACCTCCACCTTGAACTCCCCCGTCACACCTACAGCACACATCACCATTGTCTTCCAGCTCTTCTGCCTTTTCAAGGTCTACAAAGACACAAAGCAGCTCCCTCTGACCTTCTCTGTTCTTCTCTATGAGCATCCTCAAAGCAAATATCACACCTGTAGTCCTCTTCTTTGTCATGAAACCATCCTGCTGGTCACAGACGCTCACTTCTGTCCTCTGTCTATCTTCCAGTACTCTTTCCCATAATGTCATTGTGTGGTTCATCAACTTTATTCCTCAGTAGCTGTCTCAACTCTGAACGTCTCCTTTGTTCTTCAAAATCATCACCAGGACACTTCTCCTCCATTCTTCAGACATCCCCTCAGTCTCTAAGATCTTGTTGAATGTCCTGAATGAGTCTGAAACTACTGCCACCTCTCCTAGACACTTCCACACCTCCACAGGTATCTCTTCAGGACCAACTGTCTTTCCACTCTTCCTCCTCTTTAATGTCCTCCTCACTTCAGCCTCACTAACCTTTGCTACCTCCTGGTCAAGAACAGTCACCTCTTCCACTGTTTTCCAAGTCTATCTTTCCATCTCCCCGTCACACGTCTGGCACCTGTCAATCATTTCCATCTCCCTCCGTCATCATCCTCGCCTGTTGTTCATCCTTCCATCTCCATCTCAGCTCCACCTGTACCTTCACCTCACGCTGCATCTTCCCGTCCCTCTCTTCCGTCCTCTCAGTGTCCCACTTCTTCTAAGCTGACCTCGTTCTCTCTTCATGCTGCTGCACTTCCTCCTTCCACCACCAAGTCTCCTCGTCTGCTTTCCTGACTCCTTCATCTCTCCTTCAGTCTCTATCTTCACACTCATCACTCTATCTGACAATCTTTTCACCTGCAGAACGTTCCTAACAAGCTCTTCCTTCACGATAACTCCAACTCCGTTCCTCTTAAACCAGCGATAAACGATAAACCAGCTTGAAACCAGCTGCTCAGCTTCTAGGTGTCAGTCTGCCAACATGAAAACACAAACGGCCTTAAAACTGTGTCACGGAGGGGGAAACAGTCCTCTTTCAGTTTCTGACGCCGTCTGACACCATCTCAACCAGCAACAAGCAGCTCAAGTTTACCTGAAGTAGTTCAGATTTGGATCGATGCGTTTGTGAGACTGGGAGGGAAGTTTCTGTGGATGAACCCAACATGAAGTCGTTTTTCAGAAAACATTGCACAAGATAAACAAGCCGGCAGACTTGCCTCAGCGGACAACTTGCTTAGTGATTTAAGCTGTAATCTTAAGGTTGTTGTTCTTTTTTTTTACCCCCCCCTTTCCTTGGAGCAGGTAAATCCAGTTACAAACAACCTAAAAACCACCTGACCATAAAGGATTTATTTTCTCCGTCCTCACCTGCCCGCTTTCAATTTGTGTCCTTCAGCTTCATAAGATTCGAGCAGCAGGTGCTTGATGGGAGGCTTCTCGACAGTCGGGCAGCATCTCAGCATCTCAGCGTCAACATCCAGGCGCAGCATGAGGCTCAAGTCCCATGATGCAACCTGAATGTTTATCGGGCCAGACCTCCTCTACCAGCTCTACACAATAAAACCGACTATGTTTAAACGGTGGCTATAAGATACGCCTTTGCATCAGCATGGGCGGGAAGGCGGCGTGATGGTTAGCCTTATCAATCGTCATGGCGTTTACGACGCTTCATGTCTTGCTAGATGCTTAAAAAGAAGAAAGACGGGATGACAAGAGAGTAGAGGTCTTCAGAACAACCTGACAACCCGAAAACCCGAGGTTCCGACCCGACCTGAATCGGGTCTCGGGTCCATTCAAAAGACGTGACTCTGGGTTCGAGTACAGTTAGTCTCGGGTCCGGTCGGTGCTCTCTGACAGGCTGGGTCCGCGTTTACTCCAGAGAGGTAAAGATATTGGCGGTGGCAGCTAATGTCAGGACTCGGAGCAGTTTAATTAATTATTCATTAACGTGGCGTGTTTGTCATGAAACAATCGTGTTGCTGTAGCGTGTTATTAGCGTGTTATTAGCGGTTTGCCCGGCAGCTGTAAAGCACAACGGATCACCAACATGACAACGCTGGATGAGAGAACATATTCACGACACGTCCTGACCGGTGTAGGCTATTAGCGTTAGCAGTAGCTACCAATAGCATCTGTATCCACAAAGAAAATAACAACGTGGATTTATTGTTGTTTCCATCACGTAGCCTATGTAGCAACTGAACCGGTAGAAGAAGACAACTTTAGGTAAGAAAATCAAGTTTTATTCAACGCTAGACAACTTTAACATGAGCAACTATGGGCTGGATTGTCTCGGTTCTATTCGGGTAACTCGGTTCGGTTCGTGGTTGGAAACTAAAACTCGGTTTGGGTCGGTTCCGGATCCAAATATTGCGGTTCACTCAAGTTTGGAGCCCCGAACTTATGATAATAGCTCGGGTCGGGTCAGTTTTGGGTCGAATTTTCACGGGTCCATTCGGGTTCTGGTCCATGAAAGTGGACCCGTGAAGACCTCCACAAGACAGCACTAGAGTTGGACATTTTAACATGGAAGTCAACGGAGACTGGCTCACTCTTGGAGGCGCCCCCTGGTGGTCAGTGGGGGAACTGCAACCTTTCTCGTTTCTGCCCTGAGCTCAACCCCGGAGACCAGATGTTGCCTCTGGGTCAACATGGTCATATGTATAAGGGTGAAGAAGACACAAATTACTATTTTTTAAAAAAACTCTAGACGTGACACAATATTAGCATTTTGTTTGAGGCTGCACGGCTCTGAAAATCCGTCGTTCGGTGAACGGTTCATATGCGCCGGGAGCTGTGACATCACAGCCTCACATCATCCTGGTGTGCTGCACCTCTGAAGTGGGCAGCGAAACACTGCAGCACTATTTCCAAAAGAGGCACACCCAGTGGGGGAGAAGGGCGGGGCTACGGGTCTGACTCCGCCCCCTTAAACTGGCTGCTGTGAGCAGAGCCTTTATGCACCTTCGTGCTATTCTTACCAAAGCTTGTTACGTTCCATTTTTTTGTGTTAAAAAACACCATTTGTGGTGGCTCCTGAAATGTGACTGTGTCTTTGAGTTTCGAGGCATTTCTCTGTGTTAAAGGTCGCGTTCAGAAAAAGAAAGAAATGCTGAGAAAACAGACTCGAGGAGCAGTAAGTGGGCTCAAACTCAACCAGAGATCATACGTTTTTCTGAAACTATCATTGTCAGAGCAAAAGGCCAAAGAAGCAGAGATGCAGCTCAGCCTCCATAACGGGGTCAAGTGTTAAATATGCCGCCTCTCAGAGCGAATTCGCCTCCCTCCTCCTCTGCGATCGCTGTTGCGCTTTCGTTCTTTGGGCCTTTTTCTCTCTCAGGCATGTTTTAATTGCTGACGGATCACCGGCGGAGCATCGGGGAACAAATTCATTTAAGTCACAGCTCAAGAACGTGAAAGCCATCAGCAAACAAAGTGAACGAACGGCGACGTTACAGCAGCGAAACATTTATCTTCCAACAACGGAGGAAACTGAGTCTCCGGAGAGACACGAGATGAAGTGTTTGACTGAGCGTGTAAAACCAACAGAGCATCGTTTGACCTTCACTAATCCTTTCTTAAACTATTCTAATCACTCTGTGGCAGTTTTGTTTAAACAGCTTGTACACAAGGTGTTTGCACATCTTTCTCCGTGATCACAACACCCCCCCCCCCCCCCCCCCCCCCCCCCCCCCCCCCCCCCCCCCCCCCCCCCGACATCTAATGAATTTATCCAAAAAAAAAATGCAATGTTCCATTCGTAATCTCCACTGACTGCTCAGGTAATTGCATTTCTCAATTAAAAGAAAGAATGTGTACTGGGCTAACTGGGCTAACTGGGCTAACTGGGCTGAAGGGATTTAATGACAAAAGTGAGACGCAACGCTTTTATCTGAAGTTCATTGGAGACGTATCATCCATTCATCCATCATCCATCCATCCATCCATCCATCCATCCATCCATCCATCCATCTATCCATCCATCCATTCATCCATCATCCATCCATCCATCCATCCATCCATCCATCTATCCATACATGCATCCATCCATCCATCCATCCATTCATCCATCATCCACCCATCTATCCATCCATCTATCCATACATGCATCCATCCATCCATCCATCCATTCATCCATCATCCACCCATCTATCCATCCATCTATCCATACATGCATCCATCCATCCTTCCACCCATTAATCTATCCATCATCCATTCATCCATCATCCATCCATCTATCCATCCAACATCCATTTATCCATCCATCCATCAATGCATCGATCCATCAATCCATCCATCTATCCATCCACATATCCATCTATCCATCTATCATCCATCCACCCATTAATCTATCCATCCATACACCCATGCATCCATCCATCCATCCATCCATTCATCCATCATCCATCCATCCGTCCATCCATCCATCCATCTATCCACCCATCATCCATCCATCCATCTATCCATCCATACATCCATCCTTCCATCCATCAATCCATCCATCCATCCATCCATACATCCACCCATCCATCCATCCATTAATCTATCCATCCATCCATTCATCTATGCATCCATCCATCTATCCACCCATCATCCATCCATCCATCCATCCATCCATCCATCCATCCATCCATCCATCCATCCATCCATCCACATATCCATCTATCCATCTATCATCCATCCACCCATTAATCTATCCATCCATACACCCATGCATCCATCCATCCATTCATCCATCATCCATCCATCCGTCCATCCATCCATCCATCTATCCACCCATCATCCATCCATCCATCTATCCATCCATACATCCACCCATCCATCCATCCATTAATCTATCCATCCATCCATTCATCTATGCATCCATCCATCTATCCACCCATCATCCATCCACCCATCATCCATCCATCCATTTATCCATCCATCCATCCATCCAACATCCATCCATCCATCCATCCATCCATCCATCCATCTATCCACCCATCATCCATCTATCCATCCATCTATCCACCCATCATCCATCTATCCATCCCTCCATCCATCCATCCATCCATCCATCCATTAATCCATCCATCCATCCATCCATCCATCCATCCATCTATCCAGGTGCTGATTGTCATCATCGCCCATTTCTAGAAATTCATGTCCATAAGGGTTATAAATAAAGATTTATTTGAATGTAAAAACAGCTTTATTGGAAGTTCTTGAGCACTTCAACAGGACGAAGCATGAAAATGAGTCAAAGATGAAGGTAGCGAGCCGTCTGCGGCGTCTCGAGGTGGTTTTATATGAAAGACACAAGTTCAGCAGATAAATCTGATCTGGACCTTGAAGCTCCGGATGCTGTTGAACTCAGAAGAAAAGTTTGAGTAGCGCTGTGTTTACGTTCAGCACGTTGGGCTTTAAACCATTAGAGACCCAGTAAATCCTGTTTTACAGGGTTTAGCCGACGTACGGTCCCAGAGCGCTGTGGTGTCCAGTGACTGTCCAGTAATATCAGCGACTGTTTTCCTTTTTCCTGAACGTGAGCCTGTGAGGCGTTTTCATTCCGTCAGAACAAGACGTTCGTATCTAACGATTCTCCACCGCCACGCCGTAGCGCCATGTTTTTACGGTCGGTCCGGTGGCGGTCTCCATAAATGCCAGCGTTTGACGACCGTCTCAACGCGGCCCATTGATTGACTTTTAAGATAACGGCTGAAGTATTGATTTCCTGTCACTGACTTGACAATATGACATTTATTCAGTGCGAATCAAGCGTTTCGGTTATAATTTACTTCCGATGTCAGACGTCGAAACACGTCCAGTATCTCTGCCTCGTGACATTTAAATGTTGTTTCTGGGATCTCATCAGACGAAGAATCAGTGAGGATGCGTTTGACTGACAATTTAATCTGAACCTCTGATCATAAAAATGAAGTATCGGGCCACGGAGAGGATCGATAAAGTTTGAAAAAGGAAAAGAGGATCCAATATATAATTTTGATTTCTATTTTCTGTTTTCCAAATGTTTAAACCCTTGAAGCCCTGGCTCGGTGAACTGGAAACAGAAACAACCTACATTACTCCACCTAATCAATGATGGAGGGGGCGGTTTCCTGCTTGTGCACATGGGGGGGCGTGGGGGGGGGGGGGGTGGTAGCGGGTTTTGGGAGAGTTCATGATGGACCGTGTTATCTCCGGGAGCACTGAAACCAAGGGGAGGGGCTAGCTCTCAGACGCGACAGAATCCAAATATCGCTTACCCCGCCTTTAAAACTGGAGTCATAAAAAGTGCCTTTAAAGTAAAAGTGATAAAAAAGCCTGTGAGCAGCAAAGTGGGGTGCATCGAAGCAAACCGCATATTAGGAGGTCATATTCCAAGCAGGAAGTGTATTTTGCCGTTTGTATTTGTCACGGTTAAACCAGGAGGCAGCGGCGGTCAAGCAAGAGTCCCTGCATAAAACTGGAAATTCAAAACAAACCAAATATCCAAACAGGGAAGTGTAATACTCCAGAACTGAGGAGCAGGGTCTTAATAATCAGGAGATTCACGAGTGTAACAGTCGAGCACGTGGCTGCTGGTTACAAAAGACCATCAACGCTTTCTGTAGAACCATTTTTAATGAAAGAAACGAAGCACAATGAGGCTACCTGCATTATCGCCCTCGTTTCTTCCACCTGTATTGTACAATTAAAGTGACTTCCTCAACAGAAAGGAGCACGAGCGTGACGACGCCCGTTTATGTGCTTCGCCCAACGACAGACAACAGTTCCCGGGTTCGTTTCACAAACAGGAGCTCAACTAATTTAGCTGAAGTTGTTGCTGGTCAGAGAAGCGGGCGACGAGTCGTCGTCTTCCCTCCGCGTGACCGAAGGCGGCTCAAGGCCGAGGCTAACGAGGTTCGCCTCGTCGCTGGCTGCAGCGGGAGATTTCAACCGGGACCGGTTGAGTAAATAACATCCGCGTGAAGCGGTCGAGGTCGACGGAGCGACGGCGGCCCCCAGAGACGACCGAGAGGTCATTTACATCCTGTTACGATGGCAACAGCTGGCGGTTTTAATGGAGATACACATCTGTTTACAGTTTACCTTCAGAGGTTTTTCACATCCAGTTAAAGCACATGTGTCAAACACAAGGCCCGCGGGCCAGATGTGGCCCGCCACATCATTTTATGTGGCCCTCGAGAGCTTGAGCATTATTGGCTTAAATTTTAAACCAATATCTTAAGACTTGAAATAAGCTTACGCCGCTTTAAAGCGCATATTGACAATAAACTACATCTCCCATAATGCATTTCGTCGTTACCCACAACGATAACAGTATATAACCATGACGACGATTTTCAGAACTTATGAACTTAAGAAAAACCTTTGATGCACCTTTGTACCTCAAGGTGAAGAAAACAGTTGGTCTGTCTTTTGTGTTATGAGGCGGGTGTCAGTCGTGAAAGAGTTTAATCTACGTCGACGTTTTGACAGAAAACATGGAGCTAAGTATGCTAACTTTAGCTTACAAGAAAAACAAAGAATCGCTTCCGCTTCTGAAACCAAAGTAATGGGTACTCTAACAACCACAAACACTGACTTTAATATAATAATGAGTTAAATATTTGACATTTCAATACATAATAAATACAGAAACCGTTATTTAACGGGGTGTAATTTTAATTTATTTTGATTTATATTGCATTTTGTGACATTCATGCTGTTAATCTGGCCCTTCAACCATGATGCTGATGTGGCCCTCAGTGAAAATGAGTCTGACACCTTTGAGTTAAAGGAAACAACGATATGAAAATACTGTTCATGCGGAAAAAAAGTTGCTTTTTCTTCCTGCAGAAAAGTTTCACAATTTCTTCATGTATTTTTTTTCCCTGAAATCTATTTTGAAGAAGTGTTTATTTATTTATTAAGACCAGAACTGAGATGCACGTTTGTGATTTCAACCGTTTGTCGGTCTGATCACACAACAACCTGCTGGACAGTTGGAGCGTTTCGGGACGTGTTCTTTTATATCTTGGTGTGGATTTGGGTTTCGCACGGCGAGCAGATTAAGTGGGCGGAGTCCAGACCCACAGAGAGAGAAGGAAGACAAACGCATCCAGAGGAAGATGCCTCAGTGCAGAAACTGCTTCAGAGAGGATTAAATGTTTGGACCGACTCACTGGTCTGTCGTTGCCATGGAAATGGACTGTCCATCCTCGACGGTGTGAGGGGTGAATCTTCACAGACCAGATCAGGTGGAATCACATGAGGCCACACATACAACCAGAACCAGATTTAAAAAAAAAAACGCTTTGCCAAATAGTGTCACCAGCCATCAGCGCATATGAAGACATTTGTAAAAAAAAAAAAAAAAGAGTGAATTTGTGATTTATTCATCATTCAAATGAGAGGCATCCTTTGCATATTGGATGAGAATTCTAGCAGCTGATCCGTCTGAGACAAAGAGGAGGTGATGTTCGGTCCTGACAGATATTTCTGCTGAATAAAAAGACCTGAGTCGTGTTCAAGGCTCCGCCGAGGCCAGAAAGACGTCCAATTATCACACAAAAACAAGGAGATTGTCCTTTAGCAGTTCACGCACACACACACACACACACACACACGCACACACACACACACACACCGAGAGCCTTGACAGCAGAGAAGAATCTGGAAAACGGAGTCGAAGGACACAGATTGGAAAAGAAACACATCTGAGGTCCGTTCTCGTGAAAAAGGTCAGACTTTTTTTTCTTTCCTTGGCTCCTTTTTGTCTAAAGGTTGTGGACGACAGGTTTCACGTGTGGGATGATGGGAAGTCTTTGAAACCCGCGTTCGGCCCCGTCTCCAGTTTCCCTCCTCTCAACATTTGTTTCTTTTTTTTATTTCTTTTTTTTTACCCCTCCCTGACACGTCTGAGGGATAAATTACAAGTTCTAAATGTGTGTTTTGCATCCAGTCCCCCAACACAAACCGGCGCCTCCAGTAATGAGGTCAGCATTATGCATATCACAGATATCAAGAGGAATGAGCTTAAAAGCTTCCACATTTAATTGATTAAGGCGAGCGGGCGGACGCGGCGCTCTGTGAACGAGGATGGCTCTATCTTTTATTTGAAGGTCACGATATTTGAGCGACACGCTGAGCGTGTCCTAATTAAAAAGAACAATACCGTTTTGACTTCTATAAATGATCAAGTGTCAGGAAGAGGCTCTTTTGTCATGTCTGCGCTCGCAGCTTCCCGCTCGAGAGCCGCCGTCAGATTAACGCGCCGCGTGATCTCATGAGGAAGATTTGTGTTTTCAGAGAGGCGCTACCTCCTCGTAGCCGAGCTGCTGCTCGTTTCCAAGCAGCAAAAAACGCACAGGCGTGAGGATTCCTTGTGAGTGAAACGACCTGCGCAGGTGGGCCATACTGGGAATTTAGGTATCGATCAGATACCAAGTAAATTCAGGGCCAGTATCACCGATACCGATACCAATACTGATACCAATACCAATATTTTTTCATATTAAGCTCTATCTGTCATAAAACTTCTGACCTTTGGGTGTTTTTCAGATTGTTGTCTTCGGACTATTTTGGTAAAACCTAAATTACAATTTTGGCAAACTCTATAGGTGACAGCAAAATACTTTATTATTACAATTAACATTTTTCTGTAAATATTCTTTGGCGTTGAATTGTTCTGTTCCTAATGTTTTTTCTAGTCCGCCTCTTATATTATATATTTCAATACTTCTGAACTACTACTACTACTTCTACTACTGAATGCGTTAACGCATTATTATCGCGTTAACGCATTCATTTATTAACGTCAACATTTATTTTATCGCGTTAACGCTAGAGATGCGCGGTTGAACCGCGCACCCGCGGGCGGAGAGGATAATCCGCATATCGGGTGGATGACTCGTCAAAAAATAATACTTTAATTAAATTCAGGCGGGTTGCGGTTGAAGCACTCAAATAATAATAATAAGAAAAAATATTTTACATATTATTAAAAAGGATGGCGGGTCGGTTCGGTTTTGAAAATTGGTGAAAAAACGTTCCTGCAAATGGATAGCGGGCGGATAGAGATTTTAAGAAGCGGTTGCGGGTTAAATATACGTCATCCGCGCATCTCTAGTTAACGCATGTTGCTCACATGCTTTTGTTTTGAAAAGTCTGTTACTGGCTGCTGCGGAACTGGAAGACACTATCAGGTAAACATAAGAAAAAGCTAAAACTGACATGGAGAACGGTAAAAATCTGTGAACTTTACAGTTCAGGTAGCAACTCAGGTAGCAATATTAACAATTCTGTCTGAAAACAAAAATTCTGGACTGCAACCAAACGTTTGTGGTCATTCCTCCATGTTCCATCAGATCTGCTCCATGTGTTCACTGTCCTGCTGTTCTCTAGCTGGTTACTGCAGTGCGGCTCCATCTAGTGGCTCAGATGTGTAATGACAACAGAAAGTCCAGTCCTCCATTAATAAAACAAACATTTCAGCGTTACGTTAAGAAACAGTCGAGCTACTCAGCTCCACCAGCTTCGACAGGAGAGTTTATCTCTTCTGTTATTTTTTTTTTCTATTCAGTTCATTTTCTGTTCATGACTGAAATAATTTCCTTCTTTGAGCGATGTCTCACATTCACGTTTGGTAAATGAGAATCATAATATCGACCCGTGTGAATGCACGGCTCCATAAATCATGGAAAAGTAATGTGTTTTTGTGTGTGCACAGTGGTAATTATGACACTGCACGAATGCACAGTTTCATGAATCTTTTCGTGATTATTAAGACTCAGTTCTGCAGTCTTGTACTTGCACTGAAACAAATCTGAACAACGGTTTAAGGTTTCATAATATGCAATTTTGATCCTCATTCATATCCTTAAACCTCCTGTTTTCCATTTACTCAGTGAACATCGTCTTACTCCTCCACCTCCCCTGCTCCCCGCTCACTCTGCTGTAATCAATCACCTTCTTAAATCAATCAGAAATGTCACGAGTCTCAGTGACAGAGACAACTGGAGGATGTTCTTGACTGGGGTAGAGGATAGAGCATAGATTCTACAAGAAGAACTGGACAAAACCCCCCGTGATGTCACCTATAGGTTTTCACGGTATATCACGGTATTTTTTTTTAAAGGCACAACTGGGTGTTAACCACATTTTCTAATCATTTAGATGAATTGCTGCAGTAAATTGTCTTAGAACGACCTATTTTACTGTCAAGAGGAGTGAATATTGTAGAAAAACATTCATATCTACACTAGTATTAATACAGGTTTGCATGGCCTCACAAAATGATGCTATTTACAAAGAGGTGGCACTCGTTATTCTGATTAAGTGAAGGAATCAGAATGATGATGGTTGCAGTTAAAATACAGAACCCTTTTATTTTTCTTGAAACTTGAAAAAACATTTTTTTTAAAAATCAACATTAACTACACAATGTAAACAACGTTCTCGAGATATTTCAACAAATAAATAGTAAACAATGTATGCAACTTGCAATATTCAAGTTTTGAAAAAAAAAAGGATTATCCTGTAGCAGCATATAAACAATATTCACACATTACAACTTTATGGACAAATAATAATAAATAAGGCCTGAAGCCGTCTTTCTCCACAGTACTTAGCGGTACCACGTCTTTCGCTAAGTGGACAGTGATCGCGTTGGTTATTTTGATCCACGTTTACTTTTTTTATCATAGGCAGCGCCGCTAGCAAACACGACTTTAATTGTTATCTGACTTGACTTTTCTACAGCAGTAACGTTACTAGCGTTAGCCGCAGAGGACGCAGACCTCAGCTTCATGCATTCCTTGTATTCTTCCAAAAGTTTGCGGCTTAGGTGGTGTAGCAGATTGCTGGTGTAGCCTCCCGCGGCTACAACTTTAGCTCGGCCACATTTGCAGATTATCGTAGGAAGAAGTTCCTCAGTCTCATGTTGCCGTTCTGGAGCTTCCACTTCGGGACTTTCTCTGTTAGCATCCATCACCGTTTAACCAGAAACTAGGAGCGTGTTGCGCCTCCAGTGCAACTGCAAAACAGTCCCCTGTCAAACAATGTCCTGCGGCACTTACGTTCCGCCGCGCAGCGTTCCGAACGTTGTGTACGCTACAGTACATACTCACCGGTATTACGGTGTATGAAAAATTAATGTCATAAGAAAAATAAACACCGGTATTCGGTATGAACCGGTATACCGCCCAGCGCTAACTGTGAGTGCAGCCGCCTTACGCGTCATGACTCATGGTATCAATCTGCATGTATGAACTAAAACTGGTCGCAGGACAGTATAAGCCGCGTAACGCTCAACGCTGCTGAATGTCACTTTCAGCTTCCTTTAAAACCAGGAAGATGCTCGGCAGCCATCACCGTCTATTCCTCAGACGAGCCAGCGGGGGGGGAGGAGCGGCGCTGACCTGGAACACCGCGGTCTTCGTCACGTGTTCCTTCCCTGCACCTGAGCAGCACCGCCGGAGTCTCGGGAAGCCGCGGCGCGCCCTGCGGTGCGGCGTGACCTGGATGGGAGGCGGGGGGGGGGGGGGGCGCTCGTCCAATGTGGGGCAGCGCAGATTGCAGGTATCCCGGCGCTAGAAAAACTGCAGCGGCGCGCTTCAGCGGACTCCATCTTAGCCTGAGAGACGCCGCTGTGCTCGGCTCTGGACAGAGTCCAGGAAGAAAATTAGAGGAATCCAAATTGATCTGTTTACTCCGTAATGATTGAATTTCAGCGGTTGAGGACTCGTATATTACAACAGCAGATGCTGCTTAAACCTGCACATTTCTGTTATTAGTTACTCATTTTAACCCTGTGGTGATGATCGTACTGGGAGAAAATCAAATTAATTTAGGTCTCAGATTGGTTTTACTTGTTCATGTTTGTAGCTTTCTGTTTTCTGCCTTTTTTTTGACTGGAGCCATTAACCAAGTTAAATGAGATTAATTAGCCACCTGTGTTTGTCCTCGTGCTGCTAACGGTGGCTTCAGGACACTCGAGACGGGTCGGAGGAGAGGAGCAATAACATCTAAAAACGTGATTGAAGCGGCCACAAACCGGGGTAATTAACCCGTGAGGGCGCAACACCTCTTTGACCCTTCAGTCATTTCTCGTTTTTTTGGGGGGGGGGCTAATAAAACAAAGATGAATCGAAGCGCTGGAAGAGGAGACTCATTAAAACAAGCACATGTGCAGACAGTACCAGGGTACCAGGGGACACGGTCGCCTCACAAGTCTTATTCCAGGAAGCACGCCGTGGTCACGACGGACAATCAGGCCCACTCACGCCACACCAGCGTGATGGCTAATGGTGAACAGGGCGGGGCCGGATGTCGTTTTGCACCATGATGACATGTTTAATGAAAGTTGGCGCCACAGTTTCAGTCTACCGCTGAAAAGGCCAGCGCTCCAACTCTCCGCCACGACTTTGGGCCAACGAAGCCTCTTCAGGCTTTTCACTGTCAGTTCTGATCCACAACAACGTCACCTCAAGGCTCTTTACACAGAAACCAGTTAACAGAAGTTAAAGTTCGGTCCAGTTTATTAATTCATGCATAATCCTGTTGACTCCTATCAGTAACCCGGTTAAATACAGTTCATGATCTATTTCATAATTCAACTAATTTCAATCCAGTTGAGATTAAAAACATTAAATTCATGTCATAAGTGCAGGTTTCTAGTTGACAACATCAAAGAAGTGAACGCTGTAATCTGGCGTGTTGACATGGCAACAAGAACAGGAAGACATGAGAATACAAAGTAGAAATCCATCCTTTCATCCATCCATGTATCATCCACCATCCTTCATCCATCCACCCATCCATCAATCCATCCCTCCATCCATCAATCCATCCATCAATCCATCAATCCATCCATCAATCCATCCATCAATCCATCCCTCCATCCATCAATCCATCCATCAATCCATCCATCCATCCATCCATCCATCCATCCATCCATCCATCCATCCATCCATCATCCATCCATCCATCCATCCATCCATCCATCCATCCATCCATCCCATCCATCCATCCATCCATCCATCCATCCATCATCCATCCATCCATCCAGCCATCCATCCATCCATCCATCCATCCATCCATCCATCATCCATTCATCCATCCATCCATCCATCATCCATCATCCAGCCATCCATTCATCCATCAGCCATCATCCATCCATCCATCCATCCATCCATCCATCCATCCATCCATCCATCCATTCCATCATCCATCCATTCCATCCATCCATCATCCATCCATCCATCCATCCATCCATCATCCATTCATCCATTCATCCATCCATCCATCCATCCATCCATCCATTCCATCAATCCATCATCCATCCATCCATCCATCCATCCATCCATCATCATCCATCCATCCATCCTATCATCCATCCATCCACCCATCCAACCATCCATCCATTCATCCATCATCCATCCATCCATCCATCCATCCATCCATCCATCCATCCATCATCCATCCATCCATCATCCATCATCCATCATCCATCCATCCATCCATCCATCCATCCATCCATATCCATCCATCCATCCATCCATCCATCCATTTCCATCCATCCATCATCCATCCATCATCCATCATCCATCATCATCCATCATCATCAATCCATCCATCATCCATCATCATCCATCCATCCATCCAGCCATCCATCATCCATTCATCCATCCATCCATCCATCCATCCATCCATCATCCATCATCATCCATCCATCCATCATCCATCCATCCATCCATCCATCCATCCATCCATCATCATCATCCATCCATCCATCCATCCATCCATCCATCCATCAGCCATCCAGCCATGCCAGCCATCAGCCATCCATCACCATCCAGCCATCATCCATCCATCCATTCCAGCCATCCATCCATCATCCATCATCCATCCATCCATTCAGCCATCCATCCATCCATCATCCATCATCCATCCATCCATCCATCCATCAGCCATCCATCCATTCATCCATTCATCCATCCATCCATCATCCATCATCCATCCATCCATCCATCATTCAGCCATCCAGCCCATCCATCCATCATCCATCATCCATCATCATCCATCCATCCATCATCCATCCATCCATCCATCATCCATCCATCCATCCACCATCCATCCATCCATCCATCCATCCATCATCCATCCATCCATCCATCATCCATCCATCATCCATCATCCATCCATCATCCATCATCCATCATCCATCATCATCCATCCATCCATCCATCCATCATCCATCCATCCATCCATCCATCCATCCATCCATCAATCATCCACACCAACACCTACACTAACAAAGAGAAGCTCAGCACTGCCGGCTGCCGGACATAAAAACCCACAACACCCTGCAGCGTCTGGCGTTATGATTACAGAGCAACACAAAAACAACGACGCACAACCACGAACACCAACTATGACGTAGGTCTCGTACTTGGTCTTCACATGAAGTTACTACAGAGAATCATAAATCACTTTTAGAGGGAATCCAGTTCTGGAAAGGCCCGACCCAGTCTGTGGGCCCCCCCCCCCAAAGACACTGTAAACCCGATACCAGTTCAGAGACTTCACTACCAAACCCTGTGTGACTGTCAGATGATCATCACTTAGACTTCTGGGTTTCCTGTGTTACATTTATCAACATTCACATCAACTAACGAGCATTCCAGTTTAAAATAGCACCGATGACGGGAAGTTGCGATGCAGCGCTGCGTAACTTCCTGTCCTGGATTTAAGAGCAATGAGAATTAAGCGTCATCAATTCACACAGGCTGAAAACTGGAACAGATCTTTTGAAGGTAATAATCCCTCACAGCAAGCAGAACTGGAGACACAACTCCCCGCTGTGATTAGGGCAGGATGGAAACTGTCATGGACGGTTAAGGTAGAAACACCCGGTGAACATCTTTGTTTTCCTCGACTCTGGACCTCAATCTGGACCCGGGAAACTGTCCTCAACACGGAACCGTTATCGTTTTGACACGGTGGATCTGTGAACAAATGCAATTGCTCTCCCAAACAACGGGAGCCGGCGGCGTGACGGCAACGTCTCGCGCGATCAGCCGCGGTGTCACACAAGTCAAGCGAAGCGTCCGGAGACATCTCGTCGAGGAAACTGACCGCAGATGCAGCCGCCGCCTCCGGCCTCGGCCGTTCCTTTGTCCCGGGCGAATGTAAGCACGGATGCACTCTCGCCTCCTCGGGCCGGATGCTGGTCTCCACCAAGTTCAATTAATTTCACAGTCGGCGGCGCCCGCAGTCGTTCCACCACGGCCTGTTTTCTGGAAATGGGAAGAAGACGACGCGCTCAGGCCGCTCGGCGCCTCCTTCCCTTCATCCCTTCCACCCGTGACGGCGCCGATCGCCCGGAGCCACATCTGATCTGATATGGCTGCGGCTCTGCAGCATATTAAAGCTCATATCACCGCGATAAAGGAGAGCTGGGACAGACACGTGCGTCATTACCGCTCCGTAAAGGCGACGACCCCCCCCCGCCCCCACCTTAAAACCTGAAGGTTCAAATTTAGCCAAAAGACAAGATCAGCGCTGGAGTTTGTCTGAGGTCAATGAAACGGACGTGGACGTGAACTGCAATACAGCAGTGGATGTAGCAAAAACCAAAAACTAAAAAATGCATATTGTAGTCAGAGGTTGATGTCAGTGAACCACATTAATGGAAACTGGTGCAGATCTTAAATGTTTACTGTTTTAAAACACTTTTATTTATTGAGACAATGAGCAGATTTATCACTAAAAGGGTCCTATTTTTTCCTTCTTTAGTTGATTGACCGAGCACCACAACATAACTGCTTTAATTTCAATAGATCACAGGCCCAAATCCTCCATTTCTCTGTGTGCTCCAGTGAGCACCTTGTTTGGCCTCCCAGTCCCACTGCTCCCCACTCACTCTGCTGTTTTTGTTACTTTCCAAGGGCTGGAGAGGACCCACATGAAGGCGAGGCAGGGGCAGACCACGGGTCTTTTGCTTAAAAACACAGAGCGCTGCTTGTGCGGGAAAACCAGAACACAAAACCTAAATCAGGGGTGTCAGACTCGTTTTCACTGAGGGCCACATCAGCATCATGGTTGCCATGGAAGGGCCAGATTGACAGCATGAGTGTAACAAAATGCAATGTAATTCAAAATATATGAAACCACACCTTATTATATTGTTAAATAACAATATAACATATATATATATATATATATATATATATATAGATATATATATATATATATATATATATATATATATATACATATATATACATATATATTACATACTTTAACATTGTTATTGTTAAAGTAAACATTACTGAGAGTTTTTATTACCTTGGTTTCAGAGGTGGAAGCGATTCTTTGTTTTTCTTTAGGCTAAATTTAGCATACTTAGCTCCGTGTTTGTTGTCAAAATGCCAACGTAGATTATACTCTTTCACAACTGACACAGCCTCATAACACAAAAGACGTACTGTTTTTTCACCTTGAGATACAAACTTGTATTAGTTTTCCCGTCGTTCATGAAACTGCCTTCCTTGTGCATCAATTTCTCTTTTCTTGGAGATGTTGGGGTTAGCTTGTAGAGGTTTTTCTTAAGTCCATCAGTTCAGAAAGTCATCTTGATGTCTTGCTCATGGTGAGATACTGTTATTGTTGTTGGTGACGACGAAATGCATTGTGGGAGATGTAGTTTATTGCCAATATGGGCTTTAAAGCGGTGTAAGCTTATTTTAGGTCTTAAAATGTTGGTTTAAAATTTATGCCAATAATGCACAAGCGCTCAAGGGCCACATACAATAACGTGGCGGGCCACATTTGGCCCGCGGGCCTTGTGTTCGACACATGTGACCTAAAGAAACCAAGGAACCAACTGAAAGATGGACAAAGACGGACTGTCAAATTCTGCCTTTGTCATGTGACATTTGCCTTTGACAATCAGAGTCAAATGTTTTAGCCATCACCTTGACTGATTTTAAAAGCTTTAAAATAACTGTCATGTTTACTGCTACAAGTCCCAATAAATCTGATATCTCAGGCTACTTGCTGCAGTTGTCTTTTCCTGGAGAATCCCTTAAGAAAACCAGGTTGCCTCTGTTTTCAGGTCTTGTAAAAACCCATATGGGCTTCGGCTGCCCTTTTAACTGCCGTCTACATCGATTTAAGCCTCGTCCTCCAGCAAACGTCTGTCAAACAGCAAACAAACACGCAACCCGTCTCCTCTCCCTGGCCGTCTCGCTACGAAGACACAGAAATGTACTCGTGTCAGAATCAAATGTTCGGGTCACATGTGCTCCCGAGACCGACAATGCTTCAAGGGTGACCTGGTTTCACTCCTGCGTGGCGCGTCCTCGCCGCTGGTCGGAGAGGAAATGCAGATATTGCCGCAGAGCGTCTGCAGCTCGCCCCGTCCGCCGTTATCAGAGCTTAACCGTGAAGGCGCCGGTCCACGTCCCGGACGTAGCCGTGGCGAGGAAACCGTCCAAATCAGCGGACCTGCATCTGGGCGTATTCGTAAGTGTGTCAAGGATATTCGATGAAATAAAAGCAGCTGCAGAGCCTCGGCGGGATGTGATCAGCTGCTACCCACTTTACTTAAACAAGCTAATGCTGCTGGCGCTCTGCAAACACATTACGCAGAAAGACGAATGAGAGCAATGTCTGTAAATATTGTAGCAAACCCCGGTGCGTTCCTGGCGGCGCCCAGCTGGCGTCGCCTCTAATGAGCGTTCAGAAATGTGGCCACACAGGTTGTTGAAATTCCCGTGATGGATGTCTTGTATCAACGGCAGAAAAGCCGCCAACGCTTCCCCCATGTTTTCCTTTGGTTTCCCATTTTTATACTCTTGTATTTTCCGTCACGGAGGCCGGTGCGCGCCGGTTGCTTTTTTTGAGGACAACCCACGAGGGAGGAAACGCATCAGCAGGGCCCGCTCTGAGCTCTCACACCTCTGCCTTACTCATACCTGCTCTGTGCTACACCTGCAGCCTCTGATCTCACCATCGTGTGTGGATCTTTCATCCGTGCATTTCTTTTTTAAGTGCTTGTTTTCTGAATGGAGGAAGCCAGCGACTGCGGGTTCGGACCAAAGGGTCACAGGAAATCCGCGGGCGGCTCGGCTTCTCCCGTTCACAGAAAAACGTTCGGAGGCGCTGAACAATGACGCATGTGGGAGGAGAGGATGAGCTGCAGTTGTAATTTCTGAAACCACTTTGCATCCAATTATCATTTATTTGTGCCTGCAAATAAAAGCTCACTGCAGCGAGTTATCGCATCACGACCTGCCCGGATTCTGGTTGTGGATGTTCCAGCAGCCCCAGATGAGATCACTGCACTTCTATAAGGATCCCTGTTTTATTTATGACTTTATATAACCGTCTGTTCACGTAAGAAACTAATCAGGAGGCAACAGCTTACGATCCAACACAGACCGCATCATGGCCCCGATCGTACACTTCCCGCTACCCACAAATTGTGGGTTTAGAAACCTCTGCTAACCGCTAACACAATCTTCCACTCCCCAAAGCCGCTACCCGTTATGCCGACTCCCTTTCTGACTCTCACGTTGAAGATCTCCTCCAGTTCTGACCCGTGACGACCCAGCGGCACTCGGAGCATTCAGCCTGATCCAGTTCACCCGTGTGATGCTTCAACTCCATCAGACTCCAGCTTCGGTTTCTCTGCCAGGTCGTTTCTCGCGCCTCGACAGTGAGAGAGTCTCACTGCGATTACATCCTCGAGCTCGCTGTTGGTCCCCCAGCCTGTTCCCCACCCGGGTTTAAATAAATCTTTTAACCTTGTTCTGAGTTTTTGTGTGTCTGATCTTTTCTGTACTAAACCCAGGTGCAGTTTCCCTCTTAGGTTTAGGCATCTAAATCTACTTTTTTACATTTAAGCATTAAAGTCTACTTGGTTAGGTTTACATGTCATTATCTATGTAGTTCGGTTTAGGCATTAATAGCTACTTTTTTAGGTTTAGGCATCTAAATCTATTTTGTTATGTTTAGGCATCAATATCTACTTTGTTAGGTTTAGGCATCTAAATCTACTTTGTTACATTTAGGCATTAAAGTCTACTTGGTTAGGTTTAGATGTCATTATCTATGTAGTTCCGTTAAGGCATTAATCTCTACTTTAAGTTTAGACATCTAAATCTATTTTGTTAAATTTAGGCATTAAAGTTTACTTGGTTAGGTTTAGATGTCAATATCTACATGGTTTGGTTTAGGCATTAATATCTACTTTGTTAAGTTTAGGCATCTAAATCTACTTTGTTATGTTTAGGCATCAATATTTACTTTGTTAGGTTTAGGCATCTAAATCTACTTTGTTATGTTTAGGCCTCAATATCTACTTTGTTAAGTTTAGGCATCTAAATCTACTTTGTTATGTTTAGGCCTCAATATCTACTTTGTAAGGTTTAGGCATCTAAATCTACTTTGTTACATTTAGGCATTAAAGTCTACTTGGTTAGGTTTAGATGTCATTATCTATGTAGTTCCGTTAAGGCATTAATCTCTACTTTAAGTTTAGGCATCTAATTCTATTTTGTTAAATTTAGGCATTAAAGTTTACTTTGTTAGGTTTAGGCATCTAAATCTATTTTGTTATGTTTAGGCACTGAGTTTTTGTGTGTTTGACATTTTCTGTACTAAACTCAGTTGCACTTCGGTGACGTTCACGGGCTCCAGACTTTAGGTGGTCATTGAAAGCAAAGCATTGAAGCTATAAATACTCACAAAGATGTCACTTTGTCCCGATACTCTTCAACCCTGAGAATGGAGACACTTTGCTCTCAGGAACAATTTTTAATATATATGAACTCGGTCCACGGCGTGATGTGTGCGCAGCCAGGCGGGGCGCGTTACAGATTGCACAGTGACCTACACAGTCACTGATACCTGCATTAAACACTTGAAAAAGACTTGAAGGGTAATGGCGGTATGTTTCATGTCAGGCGTGTAGCACAAGTAAAACATGGGTCATTACACCGTCTGTGCAGGATTGATTAAAACAGCAGCGTATCTGTTCACACAGACGCACGTGAGGCGACTGTAAATCGCTGCTTTCTGACAAGGCTTCCTGCACTTTCCATAAATTCTCCGCGGCTGTCAGATGGAATATGTAAGCATTAAAATGCCCCGAAAACAGCTTAAATGCATTTGTTTACACAGGCTGGGAGGAAAAAGAAGATGATGCTCGAACTTTTCTTCCCTCTGCTGAGATGTGACTCTAAGACTTCTGAAACTGATCCCCATTTGTTTTCCAAATGAGCGCATTGTCCTTCACAGCGGAGCCATTAACACCCGGCCTCTCCCCACAGCACCAAAACTTTTGTTTTTTTCCTCGTCCTTTGTTGTCAGCTCTTCTTTCTTTAATTATTCTGGCAGCTTTCTGCTTTGAATACAATCTCCCTTCATTATAAAGGGCGAACAGTTGCAGCGTGATTAAAGTCACGCCGCCTTGGGCTCGCCTGCCTGCTGCATCGCAGCTAATTCCTCGCATCCCGGCGCGAGCACCCCCCCTTTCAAGTACGCGGCGTTCGATTGCGGCCGGCGTGCTGACGGAGGCGTTTTTTTTTTTTTTTTTTCACGGCCCGTCCTTGCCCTCCGACGTTAACGGATATTGACAGGTGCCGCGCAGATAACGCTAATCTGCATCCAGACAGGATTTTACGTGTCACGGCGTGCCTTCCCCCGCTGCCGCTGCATTCAATTCGTCGCTTTGTCGCGCCGCTAACAGCATTTCACGGCGGCACAGCCCAGGGCCCTCAGAGGCGAGGAAGTGAAGCTGGAGCTCGAGTTCATTTCTGAGCTGCAGCTGAGCAGGTCAACTAATGATTATCGAACTCTGATTATCGTGAATTAACACTGGTGTTAAAATGTACGTAACTGAAACCTTTATTGTTTGAACAAAGGGGTTCCACATAAACCTCTTTTCACATCGTTTTCTCCTCGTGACCTCCTGCCTTCCTGGTTTTACTCCTCGGACACGCGGCAGCCTTTACTTACTGTTATCGAATGCTAATAAAACAGTCCACTTTGCTTATGATGAAGCTGAAATACGTCCGTGTGACGGCACCGGCGAACGGTACCGGCGAACGGTCCAGCTGCACTCATTACTGCGTCTGCCGAAGAGAGGAAAAGATAAAACACCCAGCTTGTTTATGATTGCCTCGAAGAATTACAGCCGCCTTAGCCACAGAGCTCAGGATGGCGCCCCAACAACGGCGTGGTGGAGGGGAACGTGGTGGACCAGCATGCACCCACGTGCCCGTTAGATTCCAATACTGCAGAAATCTGTAGAAGTCGACTAATCAGTCGGTCATTGCTAGAAAAAAATGCTTAAATTGGTCATCAGCTGCCCTGATTTCTCAAATTTTAAAACAAATCAAACCTTCAGTCCGATTTGCATTGTGCACTTGGAGAAAAAGTTCTAGGAAAAAACTAATGGAGGGAACATGCTCGCTGTGCTAGCAGAGCAGCTGGTGAATTTCTACTGGCGACAAGTGTTTCTTTCCCATGGCAGCGTTAGAAACTGCTTAGTTAATGGACAGAAAATTTAAAAAAAACATATTTGGTCAGGCTCAGGCATTAAAGAATATTTGGTCAGGAACTGCTAAAAATCTACTTTGTTAGGTTTAAGCATTTATAAACTACTTGGTAAAAACTGGGCACAAAAAAACCACTTGGCTAGGCTTATTGGGCATTAAAATCTATTTGGTTAGGTTTAGGCATCAAAAAAGGTTAGGAATTTTTTTTTTTTTTTAAAGGACTTGTTAGACTTAGGTATTAATACAGAGCAGTTAGGACTGGAAATGAATAAATACCTGGTTATGTTTAGGCATCAATATCTACTTTGTTATGTTTAGGCATTAGGAACTTGTTAGCAAGACTCTGGCATTAAAAACTATTTGACTAGACTTCAGAATTAAAATCACTCGGTTATGTTTAGGCATCATTATCTACTTTTTTAGGTTTAGGCATCTAAATCTACTTTGTTACATTTAGGCATTAAAGTCTACTTTCTTAGGTTTAGGTATTAGGAACTCCTTGGCAAGGCTCCAGAATCAACAACTATTTGACTTCAGGATTAAAATGACTTGGTTACGTTTAGGCATCAAAGTCTACTTTGTTATTTTCAGGCATTAAAGCTACTTTGTTCGAATAAGGCAAACTTCACAGTATATCGTATAACTTTTCTGGTATATATTCTAGCTTCAAACTTGATGTGTGCATCAAGAGTTTTTGCACATCCTGAGATACACAGATATGTGGATACTTTAATGTGGAATAACAGTATATCTTTGTTTAAAGTACAGAGACGGTTGACCTTATCTACCAATGAGCTCTTTAGATGTGATTTCTGCAGACAAACATGATCTGCATAATTCATACGGGGTGTGCATGTGTGTGTGTGTAAAGATGCATGAATGAATATGAACATTCAGCCTTGTCGATGTGATAAGAAGACTTTCGGGCTTCTCAGAGCGTGAGCTTCATGTAACCCGTCTAATCAGCCTCATTAGTCTACCGCTAATGAACGGGGGCGGGAGAGATGAACCAGCTCCTATTGTACATTTGACAGTGGAAGATCTGTTCACCGGGAGATGGACCGTCCTCCTGCTGTCCTGAATCAAGCCCGTTGACAAAGACACAGAAATTGCCACTTTGGCAAATGCAGCACTGACTTCAAATGACCCGATAAAGGCCAATCACACTCTTAATGGTGCCTGCAAACTGCAGCCACAGAGAGATAACTCAGGTTCAGAACAAAACCGTCACATCCAAGGCTCACGCATAAAAGTCTGGAAGTGTCTCAGTTATCTTTAGCTTGTAGCTCAGTGCTGAACCCACCAGGAAACAGCGGAGCTGAAACCTGACGTAATGGCTCCAACGCCACCTGATAAGGATTGGTTCTGAATTGCATTCCTATAATTATATTCCACAACAAGATTTTTGGTAGGACTGATTTTTCGAACAAGACCCAGTAGGCACCTGATTTTGCAGAAAGACTAAAGCTGAAAGCCGGTTCCAACGCTAAAAGCTCGTCAGTGGCGGCAAACTGTGTCGTGACTGGCGTGTACGTGCATTTTAGTGCGGTGGTCGTAGCTGTCCGGTCTCACACTTTTATTCTCTGTCTCATGTGAGCACGCTGGGAAAAAAAACATCAAGATAACAGAGGCAAAGACAGCCTCCAGTATTGGCGACAAAGGAGACAAAAGTGTAGTTTGATGACAGCGTCATCGCTGGACGTGCAAACGTTCATCACCGCTCCACCCATCAGCAAGCCTCCAGGAAGTTAACCAATCAGAAGACACATGAGCCAACTCCGCCCATTTTCAGGAAGAGTCTCTCCGTGAGACGCTCCTTCTGAAGTAATTACAGCCTGGGGGCGAACACCAGATATAAACGCTCCATCGTGGCCTTTGCCGTGTTTGCCGCCAGTGTCCAATAATGCCGTGACCTTTATGTAAATGTACCCACGGCGAAGGACACCGTCCACGTACCTCAGAGACGAGAACAGCTGTGTCCGACACCACTGACATGAGAGCCGGATGGCACAAAGAAAGAGGGGGGGGGCAGTCACCAGGTCATGGACCAGCATGGGTCCATGAAGGCTCAGTTAATAAAGAAAAGGAAAAAATAGTCTCAAGCTCTCTGACATCTCAATGAAAAGGCTGATATTTTCTCCAAAAGCTCCCTTTCAATCCATGTCGTTGGAACTGTTAATATCAGTGGATTTGTATTTATATATCCAGCATATATACACATGTAGCTGCTCTAACTCTGAGAGCAGTTTGGGCTTTTCAGAAGCTACTTCTGTTTTTACAGAAGCTTTATAAACCTCCAGAGGCAGATGACTCTCTGTGAGCCGTTTCATGGGGCCTTTAAAATAACTCTGCACACCATTTGGTTTTGACCACATCAAAACTGTTTCAGTCCGACAACCGACGCAGAGGAAAACTTCAGTTCTTTAATATGAAAACAGTTGAGGTTTAGGCTGAGACATCGAAAGGTACCTGAGAGTCCAGAACCTCTTAGACCTTAAACAGGTCCAGGACGGAGATTTATTGTTACATCTGCCGGTTGAAAGTGACTCAGCTTTACAGGAGTTGTGGGAGTCTTGGCTGATACTTGGCCCAGTGTGGGCCGCCGTGAGATCCTGCCGTGATGGGAAGCAGCAGGATGAAAAGTTGACTGCTCGGTAACAGCACGCTGCCGGGGCGAAGCTTTGTCTCGCCTTTGAGTCTCAGGCCAATGAATCCATCGACGGTCCCAATATTTAAGACTGATCTCACCACATGTCTGACGCCATGTTACTGTTGGTCACCAGCTACAGCGGCGTGGACGGGCTCAGCCGAACCCTAAGATGTCGCCCACTGGTGTCTCGAAGAACACTCGTAAAGCCGACTGTAAAAGGATCTTATGCCAAAAGGGCAGAACAAGCTGGCCCGAAAAACCGTCTGGATCACGCCCACCTCAGTTCAGCCTCTGGGAGTCAGTGGTTTTAGCTTCGCTGGCTTAGATTAGGCTAACCCATGCTTACCATGCTTCTGATCCAGGCATCCTCATTTCAAATGTAGCTCCAGCAACACAAATCCAAAAAAAATCCAAAAGTGCTGCCGGAGCTGCAACATGGAGCTTCTCCTGGACCCGCCATCACGGGACGGTGAGTCGCGCATGAGCCCCAAAGTGATGTGGCTCCAGGCTACTTCAGCCGTCAAACTCATTTTTATGGAGCCAGCTTCTAGTGGCCAGTTGAGGAACTGCAGCTTATGAAATTCTGCTTTGCCACCTAGAACAGGTGAGTTGAACTCCAGTCCTTGAGGGCCGTTGTCCTGCATGTCTTAGACGTTTCCCTGCTTCAGCACTCCTGACTGACATGAATCGGTCGTTAACAGACCTGGATGACGAGGCGGTAGTGATCAGTTCATCTGAATCAGGTGTGCTGAAGCAAGAAAGTATCCAAACATGCTGGACAGTGACCCTCCGGGACTGGAGTTTGACACCTGTGGCCTGGAAGAAGGAACGACGGCGCTCGGTTGGTTACAACAAACGACCACGTTGTGGCATTTTCTGTGAGCTCGACCAAACCAGTCGGCTTCACCTGAATCCACAGGTGTGATGTAACGCACTCATGTTTCAGTCAGCTCAGAACGTTAGATGCGACACAGGTGGTGCCAATCAGCAGATTTAACTCCAGTAAACCGACACAAAACTATTCACATCCATACGTTCTTCTGCATACACTTCGTTTAGCTTCCATTTCCCTCTAATTGTATTTTTATTCCCATGAAACCAGCCAACAAGATATTTATGCAGAGGCGTTAAAAGCAGCGTGAAGGTTATATCAAATCAGATATCAAATATAATTACACTTTATCAGCTTCAATCACAACGTGCAACGGCAGGGGGAAAAAAAGGAAGAGGGGCGCATCCAATCCTGAAGGTGACTTCTGGAACAAATGCATTCTTAGTAGCTGATACGGGTGATTTTCTTCATTTTTTCAGACAAAGTCACGAACTTTAGAGTAGATCTGCTGCAGCACAAAACCACTCCATCCAGAGATGGTTTGACTCGCGTTTGAAGCATCGCAGCCAGCCAGGACGGCGAGCATGAAAGCGCAGGAAACTGGTGACGGCACGCCGGACAACTTCATCGATCAATAACTCGCAGAGTTTAAAGTTACCGCCGGCTCAGGTTCGCATCGCAAAGAGGATCTCCACAGAAAGACCCGCAAAGACTCGGTAATGGAGGCGAACGGGGCAAGTGATACCTCCTTGGCGCGCTCCGACGCCCTCCATTTGCACGGACGCACACTGTGGCCTGGGGGGACCGAAGCAGGAGGAGGTGGGGGCGCTGCTGCGGCGGCGGCGGTGGTGGCGAGTCCCAATAAGACAAGGTGACCTTAAGTGGATTGAGGGGGGGAGCTGTGGTTCCCCCGGGACGAAAACAGGAAACAACTCATGAAAAAGTAATTAAGCAGGATGCACATCAGTGGATGCTGAAGGCGGGGAAGGCGAGGAGGGAGATGAACGCACCCCGAGGACGGGCGGTGTTTGTACACAAGAGATGTTCGGTAAAACGCACACAGCGGGACTGTTTAACCTCTGACGGTTCAGGGGAGAGTTTGTTTTTCTAATCAGCCTTCGACACTGAACGCTGAACGACTCATCGTTCATCCAAAAGAAAAGCAGGAGATGCCAACACTTGACTGTATTGATCAGGATCCATTAGGGTTAGGGTTAGGGTAAGATAGAGAGAGGATCTCCACTTTGCTCCTCAAATAAATACAGTGATCCCTCGCCAATTCGCACTTTAAGTTTTAGTTATTCGCAGATTTTTTTTCCAGAAATATATAATATAAAAAAAAATGAAGAAAAAATCGCTGAAACATCACAGGATGTTGTGCGCGTTCTCTCGTAGCAAAGAAACGTTGTGTGCCAGCCTTTAAGAAGGTGGCCTTATGGGTGATGGTGTGGCCTTATGGGTAATGTAGTGTGTGTGTCGTGGGACGGCAGAATGAAAACGGGGTTAGATGAAAAGTGTAGTGATCATCAACAGCAGCCCAGCGTGTATAGATTTACATTCTCTGTTAACCGACAGGAGCCCAACAATACAACCTGTGTGATGTTACAAGTTACAAGTGCTTGTTCCATGCAGAGAAAACCGGACTTTTTTTTTGTTGTTGTTAGCGTGTTAGCCGCTAATTACGAGCCAAAATAGCACAATACCAGCGGTTTGTTTACTACGGTTCAGAGACCAGAGGCTGTGAAGGAAACAGAAAGACCACAGTTGAGCCTTTGTCTTGTTTCACTGCAGTGTTTCGCTACTTTTCTGCGGGTTTTAAACATATTTTAAACACATTATTTAGGCTCGAGGGGCTCCGGCTCCAGTTTGCGGGTTTTGATTCTTGCGGGGGGGGGCGCCGGTCCCCATTAACCGCGAAAAATAAGGGATCACTGTAATAACACATTGAGAGACCATTTGACAACTTAAATTTTCCTGTCAAACCATGCATGTTTAACCAAACGCCTGTTTGATTTGGGATCGACTTGATCCAAGAGATGCAATCAGATCGACACATCTCTTTGGGCAAAAAAAAAATAAAAAATAAAAAATTAAGAGCTGCATCTCTGCATATCTGACCGGCAGAAGATTTGCTACAAAATGACTCCACACAAAGTGTCTGCAACCTCTTTCTGGAGACTGTCTGCTGATAGATGCTCCTGAAATGAAACGCCTGAACAGTGGGAAGTATTTCCAGCTCTGTCACAGAGAGCAGAGTTTCTCATCGAGGGTTGAAGGATCAGACTCCAACATCGACTCCGCGGCAGCTGCTGACATCCAGAACTCATCACGTTCCTAAAGAAGATCCATCAGAGCCGGCGTGCCGGACCGGCGAGCGTCCCGCTCACCCGCATGAATCCTTTTCACGGCCTCGGCAGTTTCCCCCTTACGGTCGCTTTAACCAGTCGAGCAGGTGCAGCGGCGTCTCTGCGGGTCCACGCCGCGTTATTGGCTTCATCTGCCCGCTTTCCCTCCGTCAAAACACGAAGGACGGCAGGAAGGTGAAAAAAGGAGAAACGGAAAAAGGTGTCGGAGAAAAAGAGGGATGGAGAGAAGCGTACGAGGGAGGGAGGAAGTCCAACCTCCAGGAGGGAAAGAGAGGCGGGACAACAGAGGCCTTTATTAGACCTGGTATTAGCATCCGTCCTGAGTGGGCGGGACCAACGGGAGGACGGCTCTCTGGGATCAGATAGATAGATAGACTTTATTGATCCCGGTCTGGGAAATTCAAGTGTTACAGTCAAAATGCCTACGTAGATTAAACTCTTTCACGACTGACACCCCCCTCATAACACTAAAGACACTTTTCTTGGCCATGTTGGGGTTAGTCTTACTCATAGCAACCAGAAGCTACAACCATTATTGTTGTGGGTAACGACGAAATGCATGATGGGAGATGTAGTTTATTTCGTTAGTTAAATTGTTATTTTATCACCGACAATAACGTTTTAGGTTGTTTATTTACCTGACATGTTTCATAGATTATTGTTAATATGCGCTTTAAAGCGGTGAAAGCTTATTTTAAGTCTTAAAATATTGGTTTAAAATTTAAGCCAATAATGTCCAAGCTCTCGAGGGCCACATAAAATGACGTGACGGGCCACATTTGGCCCGCGGGCCTTGTGTTTGACACATGTGATCTACGGTGTGAAAGCAGATGCTTTATCTGGAAAGGTCAAATACGCTCTAATTCAGTCCAGCTTTCTTCCGGTTTTACTCCAATTAAAGCTAATAATATGTAATCCATTAATAATCTAGTTCAAACACATGAAGACGAGCTGTCGGATAAAAAAACAGATAAATATTTATGCCGCTGCTGCTTCAGGAGTCTGAATCTGACGTGTGAATATCTGCGATGAGGAAATCGCTCCGGGCAGCAGCGGCGCTGAGGTGCGTGGGAGTTGTGGTCCGTCACTTAACTCCACGCATTAAACAGCTGTTCCCACAATTCCTCTGCAGCATGTCCACGTGGAGACGAGCTACAGCGAGTTCACAGAGGTACTTTATCAAAAAACAGACCTGGAGAGACGTAATCCCAGACCGGTCGGTTCTGGTCTGTTCTGACCAACCGCTCACACGGCAGCTGCTTCAGGAAGATGTTAAGACTAAATGCATTAATTAAGATAAACGATCCGCAGTTTTAGTGCGTAATAATTCTGGTAAAAACAGGAATGAATCCTTCAGCGTCTTTCATGTCCGTGTGTTGAGAATAAAAGTGTCTCAGCTTTGTTTCTGTCTGCTGTGACTGATGAAACACAGAAACATCTTCCAAAAGGAATAAATAAAAGGATTGTGTGCTGGAAAAAGCTTACTGAGAAACATCGTCTGGTGAGACGCCTCGTCTAGTCACATGACCACCTCAGTGATTGACGCACGTCGACCTGTTAGATCTGTTTGGATCTTTCTGTCTCGTGTTTGGACTCAGAAGTTTAAATATTAGAAAGCTGATAAGAGTCACAGTCCAAAATACACATATTTTTGGGCAGGAAGCTGTTAAATGATGCTTCTCTACAGCAGAATAATATAATAAAACACTGTTGTAAAATCACGACTTCAGCAGAATAACTTATTTTTTTAAATTTCCGTGAACTGTTGTCAAATAATGTCAAATTTTACAAAACTGTTACTTCTTTTCATAAAATTTTTTATGTAACAAAATTGTGAATTTTGTATAACTGCAATTTTGTCCTAAAGTCATAAATTTCACAAAATAACTTTTTTATTTGTTGTAAAATATTGAACTTTTTCCACATAAAATTACGACCTTGTCATAAAATTGTGAATTTCATATAAATTAAAATAATAAATATTTATATTTATCATAAATAAACATAAATGTATAAATGAATGCATTTCTGTCATG
Source organism: Hirundichthys speculiger (assembly GCA_018398805.1). Lineage (NCBI taxonomy): Eukaryota > Metazoa > Chordata > Actinopteri > Beloniformes > Exocoetidae > Hirundichthys > Hirundichthys speculiger. The sequence continues at coordinate 256,882 of JAGFBZ010000367.1, read as the reverse complement.
AATGTTAGCTCACAAAGTATTGCAAATTTTTTATACAGAAAGCAAATTTATGTCATGAAATCTCAAATTTCATGACATAAATCTCAATTTTTTTATATTTAAAATTTTTATCCAATAATGATGACATTTCGTTGTAAAATTACAAACTTTGCTAAATAACTTTTTGACCACGTTTTTCCACCAAAATTATATGATAAAATTATTATAATAACTTTGAGCTTTTGTTGAAATAATCAAAAATTTTTGTTGCAAAAAATTTTTAAACTGAGGATTGTGACATTTTTATAAAATATTAACTTACACAAAAATCACAGTTTTTAGACACAAAATGATTTTACAACTTTGTTGTAAAATCATAAAATTCAAAAAAAAAATTTATAAAGTTTTAGAACCCTTCTCGAGTTTGTATAACTATGATTTTGTAGAAAAATCACAAATTTTTGTTGCAAATTTTTTTCTTTACAACCTTTGGACATGAAATGATGACTTTACATCATGAAATTGTGAATTTCGTATAACAGCATCTTTATTTCCTAAAATCATAAAATTTTGTTGCATTAATGAAAAGTTTTTTTGCATCTTTTTTGTCATAAAAATCATTCAGTTATATCAATCAATGTTAAAAAATCTTAAATTTTGCAAAATCATGACTTTTCCGCATCAGACCTTGGTTTTGTGGTATAAAAAAAAATCGCAGATTTTTTTTTTTTTTTTTTTAAACTGCAACTCTTTGTTGTAAAGTTGTAACAAAATCACAGATTTCTAACATCAGCGTGTCTCCTGACAGTCACGGTCGTCCTGCAGAAAGAACGCTTCTCTAGTTGGAGGGCAAAGTGGGAGGAGCTTGCGCACCACCTGGAGTCTACCTGTGCTACAACTGATGATTTAAACTACAGGAAGTCACAAGTGATTAAAAGAACACAGAAGGAGAGTTGCTATCATCCACATCAGGAAACTACCTGAGACGTCTGTCTTTCCCCGTACGTCCACCTCAGAGGTATTTCTGTGCTGCTTTAGCTTCACATCAGCCCCGTTCACACCTGATCTGCTCACCATCCACAGGATCAATCACTCACAACCGCAGCCAGACAAACCACCACCGGAGGAAAGACTCCGGCCCGGCGGCGTCGCTGTGATTGCCGGCCAACGCCTCTCCACCCGTCCGTCTGAGTGTGTGAAGTGTGAGCGGGTTTTATCAGGTGGGAGCACAAAGCGGAGAACGTACCGTAGGACATGGGGATGTCCAGATCGCCCTGCCAGGACATCTGTCCAGACTCGTCTATGGACTGCTGCGCTGTAAAAACAACAACAACAACAGGACTCCTGTTCAGGACTCATTCATCCAACATTATTTCCTATTCACTCAAATTCAGAGAGACGTAGCGTCTGCATTGGAGGAGGCGTTACTTTTGGTTTCAAATTGGTGATTTAATCACAGCTAAGAGTTGTGTAAAAAAAAACCCTGGAAAAAGCCGCTTTGTGATGCCAAGCTACCGCCGAGCTGGAACAAAAGTCCCCATTCTTTCATTCTTTCATTCTTAGCAGCTTAGAAGCTGCCGCGGCTCCGAGGACGTAAAAACAGACGTGGTACCTTTCAGGTGGCCTCGTCCCAGCGTCACAAATCCAGATGAGATGAAGTTGTGCATATCTTGGCCTCCACCGCGCAGGTTTTCTTTGCCATAATGACCTGTAGGGACACAAGAAGGAGAAGAAACGTGGTAAATGCAGTTCTCAATAGGGCTGGGCGATTTTATCGATTCTGCGATACATATCGATATTTTATTTCTCCAGAGAGTATCGATATTTCAGCCGGGTGCTCTAACTGCAAAGCGCAGGAAGAGCCATTAAGTCCTCCAGCCGCTAGTGTCGCTGTAGAGCATTTCTAACAGGTTATCCAGAAGCTTCCTTCTCTTCCAGCTAGAGCTGAGCCAGTCAGGAGGATGGCGGCGAGTATAAACAATTCGGGTTTAAAAAGAAAAAGGAAAAGCGAAGATTTAGACAACAGTATGGCAGTTTGCAAGCTGTGTCACACAAACGTGAAGAACTCTGGAAATACCACCAACCTGCGAGCCCACCTGAAACGTCACCACCCAAACAAGCTAATGCTAACTGAGAGCTAGCCCAAGAAGTCGCGGCGAGATCCGAAACAAACCACGCTGGACAGTGACGGCGGTTGTTGCCACCAGTTTCCATCTACTTCACCGAGGTCACAGAAAATTACGGAGTCCATTGCTACTTTATTTGTCAGGATTTGAGACCGTATTCAGTGGTGGAAAACACCGGCTTTAGGCGCGATGGAGCCGCTATCCTGTTGTCTTTTATTCATTTTGTCCAGCATTTTCAAGCTGCCTGTCAGCCATATAATGTGTAATTGATGTTTTCAGTTCAATTAATTCAAACAAAGTCATTGTAACACTCACAAGATGTCACCAAAATCACTTTGTCCCTTTAAAATCTCTCGGAAAATGATGTAAATGTATTGTAAGATGAATATCGATATATATATCATATCGTGAGCCAAATATATTGTATCATATCGCGAGATTAGCGTATCGCTACAGCCTTAGATGTCAACACTTAGAGAAGAAACCTCGGAAGGGTTAATAAAAAAGCCATTTGTGCCGCCTCTCACATCTGAGAGCTGCACACCAGAGGCGTCTGGAGACAGATGTGAGGACAGCTGTCTGACAGATGAAGCTCGGCTGAAACTGGGCGACGTGGCGGGACGGTGACCCCAAAACACAGCGGCAGATCTACATCAGAGCGACTGAAAACAGAGAGGAAGGAGAGTCCGGACCTTGTTGTTCATCTGAGGTTTTATTTGCAGCGTTTTACACTAAACACAACATTTAAAGAAGAAGTGCGACTGTTTAACAGTCTCAGGTGTGTAAACACAGTAAAGGTGTGGTGGAGCCCCTCCCCCTCCCATTAAGAGACCAGTAATGCAGTTTTGACCTCATCGCCGCAACGCTGCAAAGCCGCCGTAATTGAGATCGCAGTTAGAACGTGAAAGCCAGACAACACGCTGGACGAGACTGCGGCGAACGTTTTAATTGTGCCATCAATCACGAGTAAGTCCTGAAAGGAAAGTAAAGCATGCAAAACCTGACTAAAACAAAAATAAAGAAAGAGAAGAAGAAGCTGTGCAGAGATTGTCCTGCAGTCCTCCCCCTCCCTCCAGTCCCTCTCTGCATTAACGAGCCAGCGGCTAAATACCCGTTTCTCCGAGGAACCACTTCAAAGTCAGTGACATCACTGAGACCTTCGGGTGAAGCTGAGGTCTAACGGCATTTCAAACGATCCTAATGAGAAGAAGCATGTGGGGGCCATGAGGCTCATGGCTTCATCTGACGGTAAACTGGTTACTGTAGCAACCACCACGACTGACTTAGCACCCCTGAAATCAGCAGGTGACCAGAGACTTGGGTTAGCATGTTTACCTGAATTTGGGGTGAATTTCACACAACGGACAGGTGAGCTGTATGACTTGTCTTACGGGATAAAACGCAGAGGATCAACAACTTCTGAACCCTCAGAGGACGAGACTACGTAGCTGAGACCACGTAGGGAACCCGTGTGAACCCGTTAGCCCCGATTAGCTCTAGAAAAGACTGACTTTGTTCCAGCGCATAATGAAAAGAAACTAGCCTGAGCAGCAAAAGGGTGGTTTCTGTTACAGAGACTTTAGTGCAGCAGCAAGAAAGATTCTTCATACAAACTGCCGATATAACATTTTCAGTCTGAAAATATGAGATTATTATTATTATTATTATTATTATATATTATTATTATATATTATCTCGTTTTGAATCGACTTTCCATTTTGAGTCTTTGGTATTGTCTTGAATTTATCATCAACATGTCTTTTATGGCTGATATAGTCAAGAAATCTTAAATTTAGTAATTTACTGTTAAGACAATCAGCAATACCCAGAGTTCCTGTTTTTATTTTTCTATTTAACGATATAAAAAAGGGACTTCAGGCAACATTAACTGTTGTTGCAACCACATAAACCTTAACAACAAACAGTTGGGAATTTTTGTCACAAAGTTGCGATTTTGAGAAATTTGAGATTTTATGAGAAAAAAATGTTGTATGACAAAAAACTGCAATGTTACAATATTTAAACCAAATTTTTTTTGTCAAACTTTTTTCATAACTGTATAAAGAACATAATAATAATGATTACGGGCCGCCCCAGTGGCTCAGTGGGTAGAGCAGGCGGCACATATACAGAGGCTACAGTCCTCGTGCGGCTGGTCGCGGGTTCGACTCCCGGCTTGTCGACCCTTTGCCGCGTGTCTTCCCTGTTCTCTCTGCCCCCCTTCCTGTCTCTCTCCACTATCAATAAAGGCCACTAGTGCCAAAAAAATCTAAAAAAAAAAAAAGAATAATAATAATAATAATTATAATTTAAAAAATGACAAATTGAAAAATAAAAATTTGAATCCAAAATAAATTTTTCAGTTCGATATCAATACCAATGCCTGGGGTCTGTGTGTCAGTACGCAATAGCGATATGATAATGGTACGATAACAATACAAGAATGATACGATAATAGTTATGATGTAATAACGATATGATAAGGATAACGATACAATAATGACACAATAACAGTTATGATGTGATAACGATATAAGGATAACTGTACGATAATGATACAATAACGATACAATAACGATACAAGAATATGATAATAGTTATGATGCAATAACGATATGATAAGGATAATGATACAATAACAGTTATGATGCGATAACGATATAAGGATAACTGTACGATAACGATACGATAACGATACAATAACGATACAAGAATATGATAATAGTTATGATGCAATAACGATATGATAAGGATAACGATACAATAACAGTTATGATGCGATAACGATATAAGGATAACTGTACGATAACGATACGATAACGATACGATAACGATACGATAACGATACGATAACGATACGATAACGATACGATAACATACAATAATGATGCGATAACGATGCGATAGCGATACGATAACGATACGATAATGATACGATAACGATACGATAACGATACGATAACGATACGATAACGATGCGATAACGATACGATAACGATACGATAACGACCCCACAGTGGTCCAATGTAGCGATGACTCGATAACAGTCTGATAACAATCCAATAACAATCGGATAATGACCAGATAACGGTGGGACAACAATCCTCTAACAATCGGATAACGATTGGATACCTCACAAGGCTTGATTTCAAAATGTTTTTGAAACTAAACAATGTCCAGTAGCAATAAATAACTGTGCACCAGCATTTACATTTCAAATAAAATAAAACCAAACTTAAAGGAATAAAATTAAGCAGCTGAAAGTGAAAAGAAACAGAAACCAAACCTAAAACTTCTGACAGCCGATCGACATATTTGGTCAATATCAGGACTAATATCTGATCCTAGTATCGCATCGGTGCATCAGTTGCTGGAATGTGCATAAATGCATTTTAGACTTTTGGATAATTTAATTTCATTTTCCTGTGATGCAGCGTGTAGCTTTTCATTAGTTGAAACGAACCGCGGCTGAGTTTAAACGATGAACCCTTTCAGTCTCTACGGGGAAACCTGACTCACTTTCATCAGAAACACGTCCTCTTCGTTTAAAAACTTCATCCCAAACTTGCTCTGATGGAAACTAATATGAGCTCAGATGCTCCGAGCGTCCTACAGAGATGATTTCATTCTCCGTCTGCAAACCGTGGAAGATATTTGCTACCAGTTTTTTTTTTTTTTTTTTTTTACAGCAACACATAAATTGCAGAGGACAAAATGAGAGAACAGAGGAAATTGAAGCAGTAATGTTCAGTCTGGGGAAGCAGAAGACTCACTCCATCAGCACGAGGAAGAGGAGACGGCGGGAATTAATTTATACACTGTTACAGCTGCATGTCACCAAACACCAAATAGATAAACGAATAAATATTTGAATAAATAAATAAAAAGCTATTATCATGACCACTTATCTTCAATCTTTGAAGTTTATCAAGCGCCATTACAAACATGGCCAGCAGCAATCAGTCGCAGCGAGGGTTGGGCATCGTTTGGATTTTAACGATTCTGATTCTCTGTTTCGATTCCTGTTCAAAATGATTCTTGATTCCGATTCTTTGATGTGTAGGTCAACAGATCCCGACTTTTTTCATTTAAAAAAAACTGTGACACATTTATACAGGCGACAGGCCATTTTTATTCTTACAAATGCCTGCATGCACAAATGCATACAGAGATTTAATTTACAGCCTAAATGTTAAACAACTTACAGTTGGCAGTTGGCCTCCAAAATACATTTTGCCCAACAAAAAACGAAATCAACAGTTTATGTTTAGGAAGATGATCATATCTGCTCTTTCAGAAACAGACAGATAAACGCAGACAAAAACATAACCTCCTTGGTGGAAGTAAAAATTGTTCGTTTACCTGAGTTGCTGGGTTACGCTCATACAGACAAGGGGCCCTCCTTGCCAATGGGATGCCAGGAAGATGCTAGCCGATAGCCAATGGCAGAGCAGCTACAAGTATGTTTACGTTCAGTAAATTCTGGGAGCTGCGAGTAGCAGCGCTACTGTATTTTTTCCTTTCGTATCCTGAAATTTCTTTCGTAACTAGAGGCAATATTTTCCCGTAGATGCGTTGCGTAACCTGAAAACTTCGTATGTAGAAACATTCGTAAGTAGCGGTACCGCTGTAGATGAGAAGGCAAGAGTTTCTGGAAGAAGACGGACTCTGTTGCAGTTGAAGAAGCGACGGGAGCAACACAGTGAATTAAATACGCTACACTCGTTTATTTTTGTGATGTCATGCAGGTGAAGGTGTTGCCATATTAGTCGTGCTCCCTCCTTTGACAGTAACACGCTTCCCGCAGGTGTTGCACTGCGCCAGGTAGACGTCATTTCCTGGACTGAAATGCAGCCAAACTCGAGAGCGGCGTCTCTTGGGATCCATGTCGTGGCGAGTGAAGACCTGTCGGTGACGGACGTGACGTCGACGCTAGCGCGGAGTAACATCAACAAACTAGTGTAGTAAATAAAAACAAACAAAAAATAAATAACTAGCGCGGACATTTAGGAACCGAAAAAAGGAATCGAAATTCAAAAATCTTCTAAACGATTCCAGAACCGGACGTTAGGAACCGATTCCTACTAGGAATCGTTTTTCGGTGCCCAAACCTAGTCGCAGATGTGGCTGCTTCTGGGATCTGAGGTTCAAGTGGATTTGGAGCTGGTTCCAGGGAACACATTTTTTTCTTCTTGAGCGACGTGAAGATCGCAGGACGTGTTTTTTAAATCTTCTTCCATTTCATCGCAGGGTCCGGGGCGCTGCAGGGGAGGATTTGTAGGAGAGACGGTTTGAAGGCAACAATTCTCACAGTAAGATTCTGAAACTCGATCAGACGCGACTGATTTGACAGGTAACATCTGGGACAAAACACGCAAGAAACTGATCATAGGAGAATCCTGTTGTCAAGACCGGTTCGCTCTCGTGTTTGATGTGTAGTTTTGTGAGACATGAACCATCCAAACCTCAATTATGAGTTGAAGAATTTTAGTTTATTTTGTGGTTTAACATTCAACTTTATCTTCATGATAACAAGCGAAAGCTGAATATTCATCAGGAGCTGGAGCTGCTCTGTAAACAGCTCATTCAGAGAAAAACGCTTCTCTTCCTTTATTTAAAAAGAAAAACTTCCTTTTGTTATACATTTGTGGTATCTGAGTCACGTCTGCGCCGACATCCTCCTCCGTTCGACATCACTCACCACTGCAATGCGACGTCCCGCTGCTCTCCATTCAGACAACAATGGTCCAGTAATAAGATGCAGCTTTCGTAATTTCCCAGCATCTTTTCCGTGGGCGTTATCACAAACTGAACGAGTCGACGCTTTGTGATTCACACGGAGAAGAAAACTCCTCGCTCCAGCGGCTAAAGACCGAGCGGCGCATAGTTATTCTTGTTTTAGAAAGTATTGTTGTCGTGCACTGACTAAACGGGGCTTCATCACAGCCGGGCCCCCCGGTTCCTCCAGTCCAGCCGAGCTGAGATTGACTAACTTCGACCCGGACCGCCGGCGAGACCCAGCTGCGAGGTTGGGAGCGTTTAGCATCGATCAGAGCTCTGTTGACTCGCCTCCAGTGTCACTTAATTAGCAACATCAAGATTTGAGGACAAACAGATTTGATCGGAATGAATGTAGTTAGAATAGTAGGCTAGCATGAGCTAATCCAAGTCTGTGGATATTCTCATTTATACAGCTCAATTCCTTTCTTGCAACAATTGAATCATAGGCAACTGGACTTAGATTTGTCTAGAAGACGTTTCGCCTCTTATCCAAGCGGCTTCATCAGTTCTCAACGCATCAGTCTGACTAGTCTGCACTAGTCCGACAAAAACTTGACCTAAACTGTGGTAGCTCAGATATGGTGGGTGCACTCCAGCTGACCCCCGGGGTTACGGGGTTACGGGGTCAGGTGGAGTGACCTCCTGCCAGTACAGCGCTGCCATTGTCCCAGAAACAGACTTCACAGGGGGGTTGACGACAGGATCTTGCAGCCAAAGACTCCCTGATATCATTAAAAGGCATCTTGACACCTTCAGTTATCTGACTGTAAGGCTTTTCTTGTGGTTCCTAGAGTCCAACGGGATGCAGAATCAGCTCCCACTTTGGGCTCAGGACACAGTCGACCTTTAAAACCCAGTTTCAGATGTTCCTCCTTGACACAGATCGTAGTCAGGGCCGGCCCGGTTGCTCCCGGGCCAAGCCTTTCGTTATGCTGCTAGAGACCCTTGAACAGATGACGTCATGGCGGTGTAACATATAACCTGGAGGAGAAAACCATGATACCATACGGGTCAGCGACCCTGAAGTTACCCCATGAGGGTTAACTTTTTCAGGGGACACTTGGAGAGTCAGTGATCTCACGTAGAGTTCATATTGCCCCCCACACCCCCTTCAAAAGAGGCCAGCAAAGCTTGATAGCTAACACCAGCTAACATGAGCTACATGGAGCCTACCCGCCCCGCTAGCGGGGGATGAGCCAATCCCTGTTGAGCATTATAGGCGCGGGGATGTTTTCTCTTCCAGATCTTGACAGTTGAAATGAAGACGTTCAAACAAAATGAACGTACAGTCTCGTCACCCTCTTCCCCGGTCCAGTTCAGTTAATGTTTTCTACCTGTTCACAGGGAGTTTTTTCTGGCACTGAACTGAACTGCAGTCTGTTGGGCTTCTTTTTAAGAATCTGCACCATATGAATAAAATCATAATATCTTAAACTAGACTTCATTTCTTTCTCTTTAAGAGCCTCAAGATGACTTAGTCATTAGCATAAATTATAAGGAAATCTATGAATCATGATGCAGAGGTGGTGACTGAAGACCACCTGCACTCGTGGTGCAAATCAATCATTTCTCTGTGATTTAATTTTCTGCATTTCCAGACTTTTAAGACAAAAGTAGGTTCTTCTGAGACCTGAGCAGCTGCATTTCAGCCACAAATACCGTAGAAATAAAGTTATTCTGCAGCACAGAGGCGAGAAGCAGCGGCTCCCACCCTGCAGGTCATCGCAGCCTGGACGGTGACGCCGCCGGCGCAAAGGGCACAAAGTCGGAGGAACGGTGCTGCAAACCTCAACTGCAGTTGGACCGAAGAGGCGGGAAATCATGATTGCTTACATGTTGAGCTTTGAGCCGGCGCTTTGTGGAAGAAGTGAACTCAAGAAGTGCGCTACATGTACTTCATCATCTATTTCCTTAACCTTTCTGCTCAAAGAAGCTTTGAGAAACCTTTTTGAGCAGCAGTTACTGGAAGAAGCCATTTCCTGTATCATTTCAATTCAAAGTTTCTCGTTGCTGTGGAGAAATTCTAGCCCATTTACTTTTTTTTCCCCCGTTCCTCTGAGCTTTACACAGTCTGACCTCTGGGTAAATGCACTGGGACTTCCACGCCTGGGGAGTCAGGAGGGAGCTCTGTAGTGAATAATCTCTGTTACTGTAGAACGTTGAACTCCAAACAGTTTGGAAGCAGTTGTTGTTTTTTTAACCTTTTCCAGCTTCTCTAAGATCTGCGCTGATGTTGTTCCCTCCTGCTAGCACACACCTGAATCGTAGAGGTGTGTATATAGCTGAGTTTTATGAGTGAGCGTTCTGAGTTGAAGGTTGGTCGGGTTGGTCACCTACCGTGGTTTGACACCTTGCCGTGGACGGGCGTGTAGTGATTCTTCGAGGTTCTGATCGGCGTCTCATCCTTGGGAGACCCGTCGATGGCCGCGATGTCGTCGTGGTCGTACTGGTTTACCGGGACGGTACCTTGTTGCCTCAGGATGTCTGCCAGGGCTCTGAAAGGAAGACACGCAGAAATGAGAGGTTTACCACTCATGATGACATCACCTTCAGTGGAGGTTCTCTGGATGCGTCCGGCTACGCCAAAGCGACGCCGAAGTAACACCGGAGCGATGCTGAAGGGATGCCGAAGCGACGCCGAAGTGACACCGGAGCAATGCCAAAGCAACGCCGAAGCGACCCCGAAGGACACTGGAGCGATGCTGAAGCGATGCCGAAGCGACGCCGAAGCGATGCCGAAGTGACACCGGAGCGATGCCGAAGTGACACCGAAGCGATGCCGAAGTGACACCGGAGCGATGCCGAAGCAACGCCGAAGTGACGCCAAAGCGACGCCGAAGCGACACTCGAGCGATGCTGAAGCGATGCCGAAGCGACGCCGAAGCGACGCCGAAGCGATGCCGAAGTGACACCGGAGCGATGCCGAAGCAACGCCGAAGTGATGCCAAAGCGATGCTGAAGTGATGCCGAAGCGATGCCGAAGCGACACCGGAGCGACACTAGAGCGATGCCGAAGCAACACCGAATGCGATGCCGAAGTGACACCGGAGTGATGCCGAAGCGACGCCGAAGTGACACCGGAGCAATGCCGAAGCGACGCCGAGGGACACCGGAGCGATGCCGAAGCGATGCCGAAGCGACGCCGAAGCGATGCCGAAGCGACGCCGAAGCGATGCCGAAGCGACGCCGAAGTCACACCGGAGCAATGCCGAAGCGACGCCGAAGCGATGCCGAAGCGATGCCGAAGCGATGCCGAAGCGATGCCGAAGCGACGCCGAAGTCACACCGGAGCAATGCCGAAGCGACGGCGAAGCGATGCCGAAGCGATGCCGAAGCGATGCCGAAGCGACGCCGAAGCGACGCCGAAGCAATGCCGAAGCGATGCCGAAGCGACGCCGAAGCGATGCCGAAGCGATGCCGAAGCGACGCCGAAGTCACACCGGAGCAATGCCGAAGCGACGCCGAAGCGATGCCGAAGCTGCCGAAGCGATGCCGAAGCCGAAGCGATGCCGAAGCGACGCCGAAGCGACGCCGAAGCGACGCCGAAGCGACGCCGAAGTGACGCCGAAGCGACACCGGAGCAATGCCGAAGCGACGCCGAGGGACACCGGAGCGATGCTGGAGCGATGCCGAAGCGATGCCGAAGCGACGCCGAAGCGATGCCGAAGCGACGCCGAAGTCACACCGGAGCAATGCCGAAGCGACGCCGAAGTGACGCCGAAGCGACGCCGGAGCGACTCCGGGGCGATGCCGAAGTGATGCCGAAGCGATGCCGAAGCGATGCCGAATAGACTCCGGAGCGACTCCGGAGCGATGCTGGAGCGACTCCGGAGTGATGCCGAAGCGATGCCAAAGCGATGCCGAAGTGACGCCGCACCAGCACAGCCTCCGCCTCAAGGCTGCATTTCCTTCAAGAAAATAAAAGGCCGGTTCTAACTGTGTCAATGTCAACCCAACGCGACCGCACGAGTCCACTTTCCCATAACTCAGTGACTTTGGGAGCGCTGCGGTGTATTAATAGCGTTTCCCTTCCAGGACGAGCACATTGGAGCTGTTTCCTTGTCACAGACAGAGCTGACCTGGTTTTTGCGTCGTCCCAGTTGCCTCGTCGTGTGCAGCAGGCGCCGCGGTTTGCAGCCTTTTAACGTGTATCTCAGTAGGAAATGACAACACGGTTATCAGAGAAGAACGAGCTGCTGCAGAGCGTCCGACTGATGCTGAGTAACGAGGAAGCTGCAGGAAGTCTTCTCCTGCAGAGCCGACGGCTCTCCTCACTGGTGAAAGTTCTTCTTTTTTAACGTAATGAGGCAAATACAACCTCACATGAACAACAGGAGGATTGTTATTGTTGTTATTATAACAAATAACTTTACTGCGACATCCACTTATGAGAAGAAGGTCAGCGTCTCCAGGGCCGCCGTAAGGAGGCCGTCATCCTCTGACGGGGTCACAGGTTCGACTCTTTGCTGCGTGTCCTCTCAGCTGGAACCACAAAAGCTTCTTTTTTTTTTTTTTTTTTTTTTAAAAAGGACGACTCTAAAGCTAGACTGGCAAAGATATTTGACAATATGGATGAAAATTGTAGTAGATGCCATAGTGCCCCTGGAGCTTTAACACATATGTTTTGGTCATGTCCATCCTTGTACTCATTTCGGTTTGAAGTGTATAAAACAATATTTAAAGTAACAGGAATAGATGCCACTCGATAGTATAAGGATCTCTAGGTTCAAAGATATAATCGCCTTTTCAACGTTGATAGCTAGGAGCAGGGGCGATTCTAGGGTCAGAGCTTTAGGGGTGCTGAGCCCCCAATGAGCCCCACCACAACCCACAACCCCACCTTTTTTCACACAAAACCAAAAAACCTTTATTGAAAAATAATTTTGGATAATCTTTATGACATTTATGAGAGAAGAGCATCAACTTTTGGGAAAAAAACTGACTGGAAAACATGCAAATATTTGAAAATTTCAATGAAATTTGAAATGCTAACTCAGCTAATGTGCTAACTGGTAAACGGTCAACAAAGAGGAGAAGTAACGTTAGTGAGAAGAGGACGATACCATTAGGCGGGGTTGTTTTCATTTTCATTCTTAAAATATAAACTTAAACCACAAACTATGGATTAGGTTTTGGACATTATCTAAGCCTGTCAAATGCGAACTAAAATTTTAGAATAACAACATTTCTTACTCCAGGTTCTTACTCCAGGCTAGGAGACAACTTCTTTTACACTGGAAATCTTCTTGCCCACCAAAATTATCTGTATGGTTGACTGATCTAATGTTGTATCTAAATTAGAAAAGATAAAATACACACTAAGAGGATCCAGTGACCGTTTTTATAATATTTGGAACCCAGTAATAAAATATTTTGACACTTCCTGAGAGTTGCTAATGCTTTAGCATTGAGATCTGACGGCTGAGATCTACAGAAGTAAAGCACATAAATCGTATAAACCTCTGTACGGTAGGAATATGTGTACATGTATGCATATACATTGGCCACGGTTACATGATGTTTTTTAATATCGGAATTAATTATTCCGAATTAAATAATTCCGAATTAAACTGTTTTCTTTCGCGTTTACATGGAAATAGTAATTCCGAATTGAGGTTTACATGGAAAATAAGGAATAAGGAATAAGGAATAAGAGGATTTATTGTCATTGAACCAGCGTCCCAGTACAACGAAATTGCATTCCAGTACATCATCCAAGAAACATATAAAAAACAACAACAACATTTAGGACATGGATGTCGATGATGACTGGGGCTAAGCAACTAGTGTCGCTCCGCGCTAACTTAGATTGAAAAAGATAACATTGGGGAAGGAGGGGTGGAGGTTAAAAAAAGAACATCTCCCACTACGTGTCAAAAGGACACGTCGTGAGAGGGGAAAAAAAAAACACCTCAGCACATTTAATTAAGCATGTACAGACTTAACACAGGACATTGATAGAAACATGATGACGGATAACCCAGTTTTGACAGTCTGTGCGCGCGCAGCCAGCCTTGGGTGCATCGCGCAGTCAGTCCATCGCCACACGGGGGAGAAGGGGGAGGTGCGCAGGGCGGGAGGGGGGGGCCAGCGAAGACGTTGAAGTGGGGGAGGGAGTGCGTGTTGATCAGTGTAGTGGGAGTGCAGTCATGTCCCCTGAAGATCCGTCTCCAGGTGCAGAGGGGGGAATGGGGGTGGTAGAAGCGTCCAAGCCACACAGCATCCAGGAGAGTAGATAAGGGAGCGGCCTTGAAGGCTGCGCTTCCAGGGAGCCAAAACAGAAAAGGATTGTTTGGGGCAGGCTGAGACACACTCTCCGTCCGTCTAGCCTTGAAGTTCTGCTGGATTTCTCTGGTGGGAATACTTCAATATTCCGAATTATTGGCCATTCTCCCTGATCAACGCGTGAATCCTTCCAAGATTGTTGTCCATTCGCCCAAAGAAGTCCAGAATCATCCCTTGGGTTTGATTCAAGTTCTGAATCGCTCCCAATTTCCGATCCATGTCTTCCAGTCTTTTAATCACGTTGTCAACTTTCTCACACACGTCCGGCGGGGTGGAAGTTTTTCCTCGAATCCGAATTTGTAGCCTCCGTGCGTTTAATTTTCCGATACACCAAGAATCCACCTGCGCCGATCAGTAGAAATCCTGTGATCATAAATCCAAAAATGAATGCGTCTTCGACATCCTCCACGTGCAGTGGGCCGAGACAATGAAGTTTCCATTTGCCCCAGGAGTCCATCACGTACCCCGCTGCGTGCGTACCCCCCGGGCACGAAGGCTCTCCTTTGCCTTGTCTTGTTGTTGAAAAAATTTGATCAATTGCATTCAGAGACCAGCTTACTAAATCCATGGTTGATTCGGATATTCTGCAGAAAAAACGCTTCAGAAGCACAGACGAGACAGAAGCAGCTGCAGGAACAGATAGATAAGGGAGCTCAGAGAAATGCGTCCGCCTTCGCCGAGAGCAGGAAGTGAAAACACATTTGATCGTCTTTATCCAATTCCACTTAAGGTCTGGGGGTTGGTAAGGGTTCTGATTGGATGGGGGGGGCGGATGTCTTTACGTATTTACGTCTACCGGAAGAAAACAAACTTACTCGATTAGCGATAACACCGAGAAACCTCCTTCATTTAACCTAGCCGCTACAACTTTGAAAAGCTCACAATTTTTGTTTCCTGCCATCTGTTCTTTTAATTATTTCCAGTTCCTCCAAGCTATTTATTAAATAAATCGTCTCTGCTCTTGAATACCGTTGAAACTTTATTTCGAAAACAAGCCCAGCGCGGAATATAAGCATCATCGCGACAGACGGGGAAGGGAGCTAGCATGAGCAGAAAGAACAGAATTAATTTAAAGTGGAATGAGTGTAAACATGACCGCGAAATTATTCTATTCGGATTTAAAATCAGAATAAACCAGCCACTTACTTCGGAATTAAGTTTAATTCGGAATGGAATTTTATTCGGAATTAGGTGTTTACATGGTAATGTTTTGAATTTTAAATCGGATTTAATTTTAATTCTGAATTAAAGAGGAATTAAACTTCCCATGTAAACGCACTGATTGTTATGGTTGTTTTGTTACTCTTTATAACTCTTTATAACTCTTTTATAACTTTTGGTGTAAAATGTATGTTTATATAAATGACTCACTAATGTTTTATTGCTGATTAACTATATGGGAAGATGCACAGAGGTTTCTGAGGGGTGGGGGGTTGGAGGGGGGGGGGCTTTGAAATGTAAAAAAAAAGAAAAAGAAAAAATCTGTATCTTAAGCCAAGAATGTAAATCTGTTTTGTGTTTAATAAAAAAAGGTTTTATGCATGACTGTAACTTGAAGACACAGACGTCTGCAGCCCAACTCTCTCCAGGCGTTTTTCCTCGACTTTAACGGACATCATCCCGGGCTCGCGAGTCTGCGGGGATTTAGAGAAGACATCTACGGCGCCGTGGCGACGCCAGCTGTTCCCTCGTCACGTGCAGCTCCGGTGATTGCGTCATTGACAATCATACTTCATTAAGACGGCGGCGGCTACGAAAACGGGGAAAGAAAAGCCACAAGAGCAGTCGCTCAAGCTGCCGTCCTCGTTATACGTATCTTACTTTATCCCTAATTAGTGCGGCGGTTTGAAAATAAGTCGGCGTTGTTTTGAAAGTAGCTGCTGCTAGGAATGATGGGACGGCGCTATCTCCTTCCCTCTATTAAAGGATGCTGTATCCTCCGCTTACAAGGCACCAGAAAGCAATCACTCTTTTCCTCATTATGAAGAGAGCTGGTGGAGCTGCTATCGCTGGGCGCCGGACCGTGGACGCCACTGGACCGCGGTCCTGCCGGCAGAACTCAGAGACCCAGCGGTCCAGCCACCTTCTGCATTTTCAGGAGGCTCATTTAAACGGGATGAAGTGAGCTGCACACTCGAGCGGTTGTGTCCTGACCGGAGCGAATAACAGATGAGGACCTCGGGAGATTGTGTCCACCGGTGAAGAATGTGTCCCTGTCAATCAGAGCTGGACACTCACGTCCCCACCAGGACTCGGTCTGGAGACATTCATCCCCCTTCTGCTTTCAGCTTAAAGGGATCCAGATGAGAGGGTTTGGGCATTTTGAAGAGGCCGCGGGGGCGGAGCCTGGACTCGCCTGAGAGATAGGGTTAGGGTTAGGGTTAGGGTTAGACGGCTGAGGAACTCCTCAGTGTCCTCGCGGAAGATCTGGAAGGAGGCGGAGGACGGGAAGCTGGCGGTAAATGGATGAACGGATGGAGGAGAACCGGTTTAACCCGGGTTACGTCCACGTTAACACGGTGTGATTTTAAAAACGCCCCTTCAGCGCTTCGACTCCACGCTGGAAAGCGTCTCCACCACAATCGTGACCGCCGCATGACCTGCTCACTAGGCTGGTTAAGAAAGGGTGTGTAGCGACCCAGAAGAGGAAATCAGGACGTGGCATCAACAGTCGGGGGAGAGTGATGTCATCAGACCAGAATGTTGTGTTGTGATGTCATCACCGTTGACACGTTGGGTTTGCTGAAACTGAGCTCCGCCTCGGTGAACTGGTTGATGTGGTCTTAACTGGTCTGGCGGGACGCCAGGCGTCCCACCAGACCAAACCAGTAAACGTTCAACAATCATTAATCTGTTCGATCACGTTGCAACTAGAGGTGTGAAAAAAATCAATTTGGCGATATATCGGAATTTTCGGCCGCCCGATATAATATTGATTTTTTTTTTTTAGGAAAATTCATTCATTCACTTAAATGTAAAAAAAAAAAAAGAAAACACCAAAAATAAACAATAAATAGGTTGTTTTGAAGCTAATTGATTTGACTCAATTTGTCCTCTGAATGATCAATATCATCTGATGAACATATACAGCAACTTGATTTTTCATCTCTACTTTTAATTTTGATATTAAATGGGTAGAATATCACAATATATCGTGATATCGTGATAATATTGTATCGTGACCCAAGTATCATGATACATATCGTATTGCGAGGTCCTTTCCAGTACTCACCCCTAGTTGCAACCTCTGTCGTTAAAGGAAGAGAAAATGATCTCTCCCAACTTTTTTTCTTTTTTAGAAACCCGTCGCTTCCATCAAATTCAGAATGAGAAGACGCTTCTTCTTTAAAGACTCGACTCGTTTGATTTTCTGTTTTCACCAGATCGATTTCCGGCAGCGACAACATGACTCCAGACTCTGGAAAGTTCTCCTCGGCTGAATCAGACTAGAACGGACTGGAGTCCCCTCCTGTCATCACGACGCCGGAGCTGCAATCAGACAACAAAAGCGCCCCCCCCCCCCCCCCCCCTCCCCCCCCCTCCCCCCCCACCTGCCAGGCATAAATTGCCTCTCAGTTTGCTTGACAGACGGTGATCAATAAGGCCTGTTCTGTTCAAATCACACGCTCCGGCTCTCGCTCACATTCCTCTCGTCTGGGTGAAGGTCACGGTCCAAACAGAAGAGGGTCTGCTGTTCTGCTCACCCCCCCCCCACCCCCCCATCCCCACCCCCCCCCCCCAGCCACAGGTGGGAGTCCAAATCACTTTAGAGAAGCGCCGGAAATTAACAGAGATGCTCCCGCTTTCCAGGAGTCTCCCTCTTGACAAATATAACTCTAATCCCATGTTCCACCACTTCTTCGTGGTCACGGCTGTCGGCGCGCACGTCTGTCAGCGCGCACGTCTGCTGCCAGCCGCCGAGGCCCAATGCAGCAGACTTCATCTCCGCGGCGCCGTCTGCCAAATGGTCAGCGAGAATAAACAGCTAAATAAAAGAATAAAGAAAATAAAAAGCGGGACGGCTCACCTCATCATTAGAG
Source organism: Hirundichthys speculiger (assembly GCA_018398805.1). Taxonomy (NCBI): domain Eukaryota; kingdom Metazoa; phylum Chordata; class Actinopteri; order Beloniformes; family Exocoetidae; genus Hirundichthys; species Hirundichthys speculiger. The sequence goes on along the minus strand of JAGFBZ010000367.1, from coordinate 238,671 downwards.
CTGGGCGATACTGGGAATTTTGGTATTGATCCGATACCAAGTAAATACAAGGCCAGTATCGCCGATACCAATACCAGTACCAATACTTTTTTCATATTAAGCTTAGTCAAACTTTATGTCTTCAACATTTTTGTGTAAATATTCCTTGGAGTTTAATTTCTGTTCATCATGTTTTTTTCTAGTCCACCTTTTATATTAAATCTTTCAATACTTGTGTAATTTTTTTGCACTGTGTGAACTTTCCTGTCGCTTTAACTCTAAAAATGTTACCGTCGTGGGATAAATAAAGGATTATCTAATGTTATTTTATCGTAGATAACACCTTTCAATGGGATACATGACATGTACTGGGTTATTTCAAGGTCTTAACTATATTGTTTTGAGTTGGCTCCAGTAATATTTGACTTAAGTAACATGTACTCTGAAAGTTAATATGAGTTGAAGCTGAAGACGACCTCTCTGATCTACCTGGATACTCTCTGTTGGAAAGAAAAATGAAAGAAAAGAAAAAAAGCTTGAGTATCCATCTGTTTACATGAGTATCGTTCGATATCAATAGTAGCGTTGGTATCGATATTATCGATATTTGGATCGATCCGCCCACCTCTACTCATCATTTAATCGCCCTCACTCTGGAGCGTCATGATTGCTGCTTGTGTCGAAGTGACGTCTTTAAACAGACTCCTTTAAAACAGAGACATAAACGCCACCGTTCCCTCGTTTCTGTGGTCGAGGAAACTCTGCTACATTGTGACGCTTGTTGCTAATTAGCTGAAATACTGGACTACAAGCTCTAATGACTCCAAGGTCTGTTGCATTCAATCTGCTCTGAAAGGGTTCCTTCGCGTCGTCGTTCGTCCTTGAATTTGGACATTTTCCGGCCGCGTCTCCTCTCAGGCAGAAGGCCGAACTCCCTCGGCGCCCACAGAGCGGCGCGGTGAGTTTCATGGCCGCCGTACGTCAGCACTCAGCTGCGCTCGCATTGTTCGGTCGACTCCAGCTCACTCCAGCTCTCCGGCTCAGACTCAAGGCCTCCTCCTCTGCATTGTCATAAACCAACACCTCACAAATCAACCAAATTATCACAGTAAAAAAAGAAAAAGAGAGTAAAATCAAGGTGCATCAGCGGTGCCGACGCTCTGCGCTGATGAGCGGCTGCCGCCCACTTTCACATCCGGCAGAGAGGATTTAGACAACTTCAAGCTTTTCAGCTATTTCAACAGCAAGTTGCTTCTCGGTTTGTGAGCAGTTTGAGGTTTAAGGAGCTGCTGCCGTTGAGCTTCAAAGGTCCAAGTTCCTCGAATGAACACTAGGGGGCTGCCTCCAATGGTAAGACAGCTTTCTTGTGCACTGGCGGTGGACAGAATCTGTGCCACGCTAGCGGTCCGTCAGCTCATGAGCTTTGCCTGAACTCTGCCACTTTTTGGGGTCCATGGACGCAGGATGCATTTCCACGTTTCTTTGTCATAAGTTTCAACCGGAATAGTTGTGAAGTGAGTAATAATCCTGCGCTACAACTGGGCTGCATGGTTGCGGTTTCGATGTGATGAATTACCCCTGAATGGGAAGTCTGTGTGGGCCAAACACAGGGGGCCCATGAGGGATGCAGGACGGGCTGAGAAATGGATGAATCACATGGGTCTCGTGGAAAATCAGGCCCAGCTAGTCTCCAGCTAGCTCGCTCTCAGAGCCTCCATCAGCAAACACAGACTGAGCTTTCGTAAGACCCTGCAGGCAAACCCAACTGTTGCGACGCTGTTTCTTCTTTTCCCTTCAGGGGTCACCAGCGAGTCATCTGCCTCAACCCAGTACCGTCCATCCTCTGGAACCGGTTTTACTGGGCTCAACCTCGAGTCTCAAAGGGCACGTTGTCAAATAAAATGTGCTTTCCTGCTTCTAAACGGACCCTCGCCGCAGACGTGGTTCTAGAACGTGGCTCTGTCTGCGCACGGCCGTCACGGGTTAACATGATGTCGGGAAGCAAGAGGGAGCCCGCCGCTCGTGTTTTATTTTGAAAATCCATCCATCATTCTCTTAGTTGACTTCCTTCCAAGTCGATCTGCTGTGTTCGGACCGACGGTCTCTGGAGGAGCGGGGCGAACGCTCGTTCCTGGGACGGTTCTAAACCTCGCCACGGCGCTTCTGGTCCCGTTTCATGGCCACTCCAGGTTCTGCAGGATTTGAGCTTTCAGACTGGAACAGACTTGCCCCTTGCATCGTGTACGCGTCAAAGCCGCCTTGCGTATCCTGCGATCATTAAGGTCACAACTATTTCACCCTTTACTAAGACCTGTTATTAGCATGTCTTTCCTCTTTTTAACTTTCCATCTGGTCCATAGCTAAATGCACCAGCCATTTGGTTAGGCTGGGTTCTCACGGTCGGGACAACGGGATGGTTTCGCTTTAAATACACAACCTGTTCAGTCTGCATGTTCTTCTTGAGTGTAAAACGCAAACATTTCAATACAACACTAAGGGTTAGAAGTTTGTTACAGTGAAGCAGACGTTCTTTAATTTGTCACTTTTAGGCATATACATGATGGAAATGAACCTCAACGTCCACACAAGGAAAGTACATGCATGTTTAAGTTTAGATGCTATCGATCACAGCGCGACCTTTAACCCTTCTACATGCTGTAACACGCGGATGCTCGGGCGGATGATGATCTACTTCGTCCTCCCACAGATTCAAACACTGGCATAAATATATATTTAATCCACAAAGCTGTTCTTAGTCTGCTCCACATCCCTCAGAAAAACACAGGAACTCGTTGCACTGGATCCCAACAGTTTCCAAACGAGTCCGTCCCCCAAAAAAACATCTACGTTGGGAAGACGGTGTCTAAAGATGCAGCTCGATCCGTTTGGGCTCAGATGCGACGTGCACGGACTCTAAGACAGGTGCTTTTTCTAAATGAGCGTTCAAATAACCGGGCGACTGGCCCGTTACATCTCACGACTGAGCGTTACTGACCGTTAATAACCGTTACTGATCGTTACTGACCATTACTGACCGTTACTGACCGATAATGACCGTTATTGATTGTTACTGACTGTTACTGATCGTTACTGACCATTACGGACCGTTACTGACCATTACTGACCGTTACTGACCGATAATGACCGTTACTGATTGTTACTGACTGTTACTGACCGTTACTGACCATTAATGACCGTTACTGACCATTACTGACCGATAATGACCGTTACTGATTGTTACTGACTGTTACTGACCTTTACTGACCGTTACTGATTGTTACTGACCGTTACTGACCATTAATGACCGTTACTGACCGATAATGACCGTTACTGATTGTTACTGACTGTTACTGACCGTTACTGATTGTTACTGACCGTTACTGACCGATAATGACCGTTACTGATTGTTACTGACTGTTACTGACCGTTACTGACCGTTACTGATTATTACTGACCGTTACTGACCATTAATGACCGTTACTGACCGTTACTGACCGATAATGACCGTTACTGATTGTTACTTACTGTTACTGACCGTTACTGATTGTTACGGACCGTTACTGACCATTACTGACCGTTACTGACCGTTACTGACCGATAATGACCGTTACTGATTGTTACTGACTGTTACTGACCGTTACTGACCTTTACTGATTATTACTGACCGTTACTGACCATTAATGACCGTTACTGACCGATAATGACCGTTACTGATTGTTACTGATTGTTACTGACTGTTACTGACCGTTACTGATTGTTACTCACCGTTACTGACCGTTACTGTCCATTACTGACCGTTACTGACCGTTACTGACCGTTACCAGCCTCGTCAGCCCGTTGAAGATGAATCACTGACACCTTTCAGTCATATTGTTATTGATTCCTCGTGGCTTTGTCACTTCTAGATTAAAGAATGTACATTTAATTACTTAATTCCTTCTTGCACTGTGTGGCGTTATGTGTTTCCTGTCGTGTTACCGTCTGTGATGGAGCTGCAACCTGCTCCTCCTGAAAGGTCGATTTTAAATCTCACGGGTCCAATTTACCCGGTTGAATCCGAAGGTGAAATAACATTTTTAAAGTTCAGGGTGATGCAGTCAAAAAACAAACAAACAAAAAAAAACAAAAAACAACCAAATCAGATGCATTCGGTTTGCATTTTGCGTGACCAGGATACCATCCAGTCATATTTGAAAAGATGGAAAACAATCTGATGATTACCTGTTCCAGGGTTTTTAGTATTTTTAAAAGGTCTCCTGCTATTTTCTGATTTTTCTCAACACATTTCTTCTTTCTTTTGCCCCCCATAGATTATTAATTTGTTTCATCAGGACCATTTAAAGCGTTAACTAACCTTCCAAGCACTTTATATTTATCAAACTTAAGATAAAGATGTCAAAGTTCCAGGGCAAACTTCCATTTTGGACTAAATAAAAGCATTTCTGAGTAACTGGGACACCACTGGAAACCAGTGATCTAGTTGGTGAGTCTGGAAACGCCCGGAGTGAAGCTCAAAAGACGACGCCCCTTATCATGCATAAAGTTGAGGTTTTATATGATTTAACCTGATTAGATGCATGAAAATGAACCCCATTACACAGGAGTCAGTGAAAGCTTCCAGAGCCTGCCCCTAGTGGCCATTAGAGGAGAGGCAATCGTTCCTATTTCTGCAGTAACTTCAGCTTCAGCTGGAGTTACTGAATCCTCTGGCTGAGACTCTGGTTTCCAGAGGATCCAGAAGGAGCTGCTTCTGGAGGCCGTCAGAGAGGCAGACGACCAATCAGAGAACAAAGAATGTAAAGGAGGCGGAGCCACGACCAGACTATCATCGACCTGCAGTGGAGCAGGAACGCTGGTGAATGACTGTGAAGTTTGTTGATTACTTGGTTCTTTAGAAAAGCAGCTCTTCAATGCTCCTGGATGAGTCACCACATAGACCCCGCCCCCGTTCCACTGGGATTGGTTCGGTAGGTTCTGTACCGGCAGATATGGCTGTGAACGCCAGGGACACCACACCCAGGGATGCCGCTAGGGATTTTGGGCCCCATGAAAAGAATCTTTACCGGGCCCCCCAACACAGGCGAAATTTGTTGATGCTATTTTTGATCATCATTAGGGGCCTCTCTGGGCCCCCCTCAATCATGGGCCCCTATAATCCGTATCCTTTACCCCCCTTTTCGGCGCCCCAGACCACACCTGTCCCACCAGAGTAGAAGTCTTTGGAACAACCCGACAACCCGAAAACCAGAGGTTCGACCCGACCCGAATCGGGTCTCGAGTCCATTCAAAAGACGTGACTCCAGGTTCGGGTCTGAATCGGTACAGTTAGTCTCGGGTCCGGTCGGTGCTCTCTGACAGGCTGGGTCCACATTTACTCCAGAGAGGTAAAGATATCGGCGGTGGCAGCTAATGTCAGGACTCGGGGCAGTTTAATGAATTATTCATTAACGTGGCGTGTTTGTCATGAAACAATCGTGTTGCCGTAGCATGTTATTAGCGTGTTATTAGCGTGTTATTAGCGGTTTGCCCGGCAGCTGTAAAGCACAACGGATCACCAACATGACAACGCTGGATGAGAGAACATATTTACGACACGTCCTGACCGGTGTAGGCTATTAGCGTTAGCAGTTGCTACCAATAGCATCTGTATCCACAAAGAAAATAACGACGTGGATTTATTGTTGTTTACATCACATAGCCTATGTAGCAACTGAACCGGTAGAAGAAGACAACTTTAGGTAAGAAAATCTAGTTTTATTTAAGGCTAGACAACTTTTAACATGAACAACTATGGGCTGGATTGTCTCGGTTCTATTCAGGTGACTCGGTTCGGTTCATGGTCAGAAACTAAAGACTCAGGTCGGGTCGGTTTCGGGTCCAAATATTGCAGGTCCTTTCGGGTTTGGAATCCCGGACTTATGATAATAGCTCTGGTCGGGTCGGTTTCGGGTCGAATTTTCACGGGTCCATTCGGGTTCGGGTCCATGAAACTGGTCCCGTGAAGACCTCTACACCAGACCAACTTTCACTAAGTGACTCCACCGGCCAGGCTACTCAAGCTAACCCACCACGTGCATCCAGAGCTTCCTCTGCTCCACCACTTCACAGTTCTGGTCGTCCAGAACACATGACTGACATTTGGACCAGCAGCCAGCTCGTCCTCAAACCCTGCAGAAGTCAAATGACAACGACGCGTTCCTTTAAATCAGCTGTGCTGGAGTAACTGGCACATCTGAAACATGCAGGACCGGGACCAGGACTGAGAAACACCAGCCTGCAGCATCCAAGACAAACGCATTCAGATAATTTAATCATCCGACGTACTTTTGGACAGTAAAGAGAGATTAAGATTAAAACCGTGGAGGGATATGATTTTGGGGAAATGGTGGAAACGTTAGATCTGAGTCCAGCATCACTCAGACGGCGACTGAAACGGCCGCCAGATGTGATTTTTATTTCACTCAAATGTTCACCGAGCTGTTCTGCCACCGGTGACCCGCGGATTTAGAGATGTTGTCACCGCAGACGAGACCACACATCAGGGTTCCCGGTGGCATTTGCTTTATTCCCCTGAAGCTCAATGGACATGAAATGGCAGCTACTCCCCCTCTAATGACCGGCAGAGAAAGGGATGGAAGATATGGCGTGTTTTAAAAAGGAGAGCTGCCGCGAGAGAGTAATGGCATGTGTTAAAAGGTCATGAGCTGCTCTGAACTAATGATTCTGAGGCTGAAAGAGGCTGATTCATCCTGCCAGCAGCTCAATGGAGGATAGTTTTAAAGTGAAAATGTGGGAACAAGAATGTTCAAATCTGACAGGTTTTTTCTCCTCAAGTTGATAATAAAAGACCTTTGTTTGAATCCAGCTGAGATCCAGCTGTATTTATAGGCTTTCTATACGTCTGGACCCTTAAAACCAGCGGTGCTACGATGCATCGATCTATATTGATGATTTCATAATACAAAATGATAACATTGACGAGACATCAATACATGTCATCAAATAGCCGTTTGTGATCCAGTTGAATCCAGAAAGAAACATTTCTGAAGGGAGCAAGCAGTCAGGAGGCAGTTGAGCAGCTGTTTTAAGATGAAAAGTGACAGTTTTACCTCAAAAAGTTGCAAATTTGCAAGAAAAAAAATGAAAAGAATCTCAATTTTTGCAACAAAAATGTGCACTTCTGCTAACTTTTTGATTTTACAACAAAAGGTTGTTGTAAAAATCTTAAATTTTCATGTCAAAAGGTTGTAATTTTAGGATGAAAAGTAGCAGTTTTACATCAAAAAGTTGCAAATTTGCAAGAAAAAACAAAAAGAATCAGAATTTTTACGACAAAAACAAACACTTCTGCTAATATTTTGATTTTACAACAAAAGGTTGCTGTAAAAATCTTGAATTTTCACGTCAAAAGGTTGTAATTTTAGGATGAAAAGTTGCAGTTTTTCAGAAGCGAATACGTGTCCTGATCCGATAAGACTCTGAACGACGTCTACACGATAAACGAGGCGCTGATTTCATCTCAGTTGGACTGTTTTTATAGTAAACCTGAACAACGACCAACAGTCTAACGCTAACCCGAGGGCATCGGTCATTTTGATGTATGTTTTTGTTGAGGTTTTCGCAAAGATTTGGGCGAAGAAGAGCGCCGAAATTTCTGACAGAAACAAGATGGATGAAAGTAGTGGAATAAATGTGAGGAGTCGTGATGAGGGACTGGTCAGCGCTTTTACTTTGGCACCACTTAACGGTAATTTAGCTACTTATCGTATGAATGGAGGTTCATTCACAGTCGGATAGCAGCATCAAAATAAAGGCATCGGGATTCACATCTGTGCACCATCACGTACCGAAGTGCCTTCATGAAACAGAATCCTAAGTCGTCTTCTGCTTTGCAACTTCCTGTTTTCGGTCAGCAGGTCGACTGAGCTGACCGCCGAGTCCTCGACAACATGCTAATCACGCACAGCTGTTTCCAGATGTGACTCGAATGTTGCTGAATATAAGACGAGCAGCGTTTTCAAGCCTTCCGCTGAGCGTCGTCCGAAAGAGAACGAGGAGTTTATTAAATGAAAGAGGAAGAAAGATACATGAACCGCGGCAGCAAACTCTGATGTTTGCTTTTCCTGAAACAAGAGAAAATTCATCAAAGAAAGCTAGAAAGCTACAGCAGTAACGGTCAAAGCTGCAGAGTTCGTCGTCTCAGACGAGCAGAACCTGCCGGTGCTTGAAAATGTCGGTTCTCACCACTTAATTGAACATTTGGAGCCACAGAAAAGAGCATTTAAAGAGAAAAAGAACTTCAAGAAAAGAGATAGAAACCTGTACCAGAACAGAAAGTAAAGAAATAGTTTCAAACGCCTCTAATGGCGAAGCTAAACACAGCAGGACACGAGGTCGTCCTACTGCATCAGCAACCTTCCTCTCAGGACAGACTGGGCTGTGAAGATGTGACGTTTGAGCTTTTATGAAGAAGCACAAAGTGATCTGCCAGTGAAACTGCAGATGAAAGTCATGATTTGGTTGATACCCTTTAAAACTGAAGCTCACAAGAAGCAGAAACCAGTGAGAACCAGGTACCAACGTCTACTGGCTGGAGGCATCCTCATGGGAGAGTTTAACCAAACCGCTGATGTGGAAACAAGGCAGAGCGACTCAGATATGAACAACATTTAAGATGCAGGAAACAGTGGAGGTGTGAGGGTTCGTGCACGCTTCTGCAAAGATAGAGCTGAGGATTTAGTCGAGATGAAATGTGACCTCAGACTCTTCTCCGTCATGCGTCAGGGACGCGTCTGATTGGCCTTAAAAGTATTCTGCATCAGGAAAATGACCTCAAACAAGCAGCCAATGTCATGAGGAACAATCTTCAGAGTAAAAATGGATAATAAAGTCCTGAGTTTGATGATATGAACCAAACAGAGCTCTGATTCTGTCAGGGATTAAGAGAAGAGACAGGATGACAGCAGGTCGGTGGTTAAATGTCCAAAACGTTTGGAACAAGCTTTTAAAACGGTGTGCAGGTGACAAATTCAAACATTTTTTATATATTTTTGACAGCATCCCTACTTTACAGCATTTCTGTTTCGTGCCTGTGACCTCTGAGCTCAGTTTCCAGCGCGGGAGTGAGGTGGTTTTCTTACCTGTGCACGTTCATCTCCTGCGGCGGCTTGGTGGCCTTGTCGTAGGCGACTTTGACAGAAATCCCGATGGCGATGACGAGCGCGACGACGCCGCAGGTGATGTACACGGTGGTGTTGGTCTGGTCCAGCTCGGGGTCGTACGACTCTCCGGTGGGCGCCGGGGACGGGGGCTGGGTCTTGATCCACTCGGGGGTGTTGTGTTGTAGTTGTTGCAGCTCTTCTGCTCCAGCCGCTTCCCGCGGTCCGCGCAGCAGAAGCGCAGGAAGCAGCTGCCGCAGCAGAAGCGGTGGTCCGTGTTGTTGCACGAGAACTCTTTGTCGTACTGGCCGCTCACGTCGTAGTAGCCCATGCAGGTGTCGTGCTGGCCGACCGAGGGCGCCTGCAGCTGGGTGACCCTCCCCGGGGGGGCCGCGGGGGCCGCGGTGGAGGTGCCGTTGACCTCCTTCACCTTCTTCCGCGGGGCGGCTTTGCTCTTCTTGTTGGCGGCGCACAGGACATTCAGCGGGTCCAAGTAGATGAAGAGAAGCAGGAGGTGCTTTATCCCCATCATTTGAGGACGGGCTGGTGTTTTCTGGAGCTCCACTCTCTTCTGGATCTTCTCTGTTTATTCACTCTTCCACTTCTGATGGAGTGGAGCTTCTGGCGGGTTTCTTCATGGCAAGATACTCCCGTCTGTGCCAGGCTTCCTCTGACCGTCTTCCACTGGCTGCCTTAACGCTCATCAGACGCATTATAGACACATCTAACACCAACTGTCTTATAAAAGTTCAGTTTCTCCGATTTTCCTTCTTTAATTTCGGCCGCGGAGATGCGACAAAGGACCAAGAAAATCTGTTTCGTCTTCACTGTGAGCCGCTCACTGTGACTGAGACTCGTGGTTTCTCTGTGGCAAAGAGAGAAATGTCGTTAAGAAACTTTCTCTGTGTGCAGAAATAACAGAAACGGGTCTAAATTGTAAGAACCGGACCCGTTAAAAGCTGGGACTCGTTTCAGCACCACGGAGAGCTCCCAAGTTTTCATTCACAAAACTGCATCGACTCGTTTTCTCTTTTCTTTATGAATTCATTATTAAAAACTTCTAATTCAATATAAAACCGAACCTGCTATTTCTCTTTCATCTTGAAAGGATTTTAAAAAAAAATATAATCTAATATATATATATATATATATATATATATATATATATATATATATATATATATATATATATATATATATATATAGATATAGATATATATATAGATATATATATACACGCCGCTGTAAGACATTTTATGGCTTCGTTCGTGCTCACTTTGCGCACAAACTTCCCTCTTCCAGCTTTCTCAGAGGAAACTAGGACCTTTAGTTGCCTGTTTTTATGAATAAAAGATACGTATCTGAAAGTCTGATGCTATAAAGAAAGAGAAAAACATGAATAGTTGGAGGACTCACCGGGTCCAGAGTGGCCGGTAACCGCGGAGTCCGTTCAGCCACTGCCGCCGGATCCAAGAGCCTCGCCGAGACAAGAGACAAGAGCCAAGACCTCTCTCTCCTCTCCGACCCGCCTCCCTCCCCCCCAACCACCCCACCCTCCACCGGCTGACGTCACACATTCAGGTGCCTCCGTTAATTATCTGCCGGCATCTCTAACTCCAGGTTCTCCGTTCATGTGGCTCCAGGAGGAGGAGATGAAGGAGGAGGAGGAGGAAGCGAGGAGATAAGAGTGGATTAGAGGCTCCTCGTAACAGAGGAGGCGTCCTTGTTGATGTGCGTTCACGCATCAGTGCACACACGTATGTACGCGCGTGTTTGTGTCTCTGAGGGAGCGGGTTTACTTTGAAATTAGAAGTCAAATGCTAAACCAAGAAGGGGTGGGGGGGGGAGTGAAGAGGATTTAGCTGCTGCAAGATGTTTGGAGTAAAAGGGGGGAGTTACAGTTTGATGTGGAAAGAAAAAGCTGTTGTTATTGGATGTATATCATGCACAACAGTTAGTATTCCCTTTTGTATTCTGACTTTTTTTTTTTTTGTATTTTCTTAAAATCATTTGATCATATTTGGTCTTAATATTAAGCAAATGCGATCTCAGATCAGCAATATAGAACATTCTTCACTGTGAAAAAGCCAATAATAATGATAATACTAATAATGTGGGCAATCCTAAGTACCCCGTGGTTCAGTAGGTTGTAGATCTACCTTCAGCAGCTATATCTTCTTAAAGGTGGTTTGACTTTGTCAGTCACGGTTGTCTCTATAAAGCTCTGGTTCACAGAGGAGTTCATGCTCCACTCAAATGCTGCGAGGAGTCCAGAACAGCCACAAATCATCACCCGACACCTCCGTGCTTTACAGTGAGGCGTCCAAAATTAGTTTCCTCTGGACATTAAGACCAAACAACTTTACTTTGATCTCATCTGTCCAGAGGACGCTGATCCAGAAATCTGCTGATTTCCTGGCAAACCTTCTGAGTAGATCTGGGCAACGATTAACATTTTTAATCGCGATTAATCGCATGATTTCTAGATTAATCGCGATTAATCGCATCGTATTCGCAAAATCAAATAATGAATTCAAAAGTAGTGTAAAGGTCACTTTTATTTAAATGTTCTGCTGCCATATGAACTAAAGTGTCATAACATTTGTTGTTCAAACACTATTAACATCAGCACTTGTCAGTAACACATATTTAGTGTAAATCTCATCTTTAAAAAATGTCAAATAAAATAAAGCTTATTGCCACTGCCAGGGCATTAATGTCATCCTGTTTTTATAAAAAAATTTAAAAAAAAAGTCTACAAACAAAATCCAACAAAATGATTGTGTCTCAGCACAATCAGAACATTAAAACAGGTAATTTCTGAGGTAACAGCAGAAACTTTTAACGAGGAGTTTAACTTGTCAGTTGTTACAAATAACCTTGTTTCTGTTGAATCCTCCGTCTGGGAGAACTTTAAAATGAAAATGTCCATGTTAAAGTTCAGTAACTTTATCAATCCGTGTATCATTCATTCTTTCCATTTTCAATTGTCAATCAAAAAAAAAATTGAAAAGTGACATTTTATTACTTTTTTCATTTTTTAATCTAACACAAAAAATGGGAAAAAAAAAGCCTGTTTTTTTTTCAAATATTTCAATTTTAGACTTGGATCAAAAACACAAAATAAAAAAACGGGCCACAGAACTGAATTAGTTTCATAATGGAAGACTGGACTTTCTGTTGTCATTACACATCTGTGCCACTAGATGGAGCTGCACTGCAGTAACCAGCTAGAGAACAGCAGGACAGTGAACACATGGAGCAGATCTGATGGAACATGGAGGAATGACCACAAAGTTTGGTTGCAGTCTAGAATTTTTGTTTCCAGACAGAATTGTTAATATTTCTACCTGAGTTGCTACCTGAACTGTAAAGTTTACTGATTTTTTACCGTTCTCTATGTCTGTTTTAGCTTTTCTGCATTTTTACCTGATAATTGTCTTCTTGTTCCGCAGCAGCCAGTAACAGACTTTTCAAAATAAAAGCAAGTGAGCAACATGCGTTAACGCGCGATAAAATAAATGTCGGCGTTAATAAATTAATGAGTTAGCGTGATAATACCGCGTTAACTTGCCCAGCCCTACTTCTGAGCAAACCACACTTGTTCAGTCTTCTTCCGGCGTCCCGTCATGGATTTTAAAATTCAGCATACTCAGTGAGGACATGCAGCGCTTCTGTTTGTTTTGTTTTTGGTTTTATTGTATTTTGAAGATTGACAACGATCTCAAACATTTTCCGCTCATGAATAATCTTTCTTCCTGTCGAGCCTTTAACTCCAAATTGTCTGGAAATGCTTTCACAACTCTCTCCAGGTTGATGTATCGCAGCAATCGTATCTCTACCGCCGTTGCTAACGTCTTTCCCTCTTGGCATTGTGTTCCAGACCAGCAGACTCTCAAAACCTCGGCTTCAATGGAGGACACCTGCAAACGTTTAGAGAGCTGATGATCAGCTGAAACTAAATCTTATAACAGTTGTAACGGGGTGCTTCGTTTTGCCCATTTGATTTTTAATTTGTTTTAATTTTCATTCCTTTCTCTCTCTAATGTTCTCAAAAGAAATATTAATAATCTTTGTGATTTAACATGCACCAAACCTTTTTTTAACCTTTATTTCTTGTGGTTTTTGTGGTTCCAACTCCCCCAACAGAAAGTTATTGGGAAACGTGGGGGGGGGGAGGTCAAGAGAATCAATAAAAAGTCCACTTTTCAGTTTGGTCTGAGCTTTAATTGTATTCACAAATGTGTTTTAATCTGCTAAAATCTGCTGCACCAGATGGTGAAAACGACCACATTACGGCGTCCGGACAGGTGATTTGACAGCGAGACGACGCCGTCGTCAAATTGACTTTCAAATAGTTTTTCCGTCACCGCCTGAAGTCGGCGTCCTCACTCACTCAGGTATTAACCCGAACATCAAAGCTCATCCATCTGGCGCGCAGAATAAAACCCTGCCAAGATTTATTTGTTTTAGCCGGCTTGTCTGGTATTTGATGAAGGTGAATTCTGTTTGACTAAAGGTTCTGCTGTTATTGTTTTACAGCGCAGAGTCCACGTGGACTCCACCGGCGCCACCAGGAGATATTTATTCAGATACACTGAAACATTTAAAACGCAGAAGCTGGAAGTTCTCCTGAAGAGTTTTTAACCATTAAAGACAGAAACAGCTGTCGTTTCTCTCAGTGTTCAGGTCGACCCGTCTCTCCAGAACCTCTTCAGCTTTGTCTGGTGGAAACATCTCTCCTCAGCATCACGACGGGTTTAATATCTGGACTCTGACTGGACCGGTCCAGAAAGGCAGGTTTTCTTTCTCTGAAGCCATTTTGTGGTGAATTTACTTCCATTTTTAGGATCATAGCGGGTCAGAACAGGAAGAGGTCTACAAATTAAGAGTCTGATACCTGAAGAGTAGGGGTGTGGAAAAAATTCAATTTGGCCATATATCGCGATTTTCGGCCGCCCAATATAATATCGATTTTTCAGCTCCTCATATCGATTTTTTAGGAAAATTGTTTAATTTTCACATTTAAATTGTTTAAAATTTAAATGTGCAAAAACACTAATAACTAGAAAAGCACTCGGAGAGCGCAGACCTCCGCCAAGTGTAACAACTCCCCCATGTAGCGATTTACAGATTGCGATAAAATTCACGTTGTGGTTCAGATCCGGATCAGCCTTTGAAATTTGATAGAGGTTCCCATCGTCAATTCCTGAGTCAAATTTTGAGTTTTGGGGAATAATTAACGGAGATAATGAGAAACAAAATTTTTAGCCCCATTGACCGCAATGTTATCGAAAATTTGAAAGTGATCCAGAATCCAGGATTTCTTCCGGATCACAGCCAAAATGAAATCAGTTCTTCCTTTTCACATTTCTGACAACTCCGGAAAATTTCATCAAAATCCATCTATAACTTTTTGAGTTATCTTGAACACAAACAGACGGCAAAAACATAACCTCCTTGGCGGAGGGTAATAAACAATAAATAGGTTGTTTTGAAGAAAATAGTTTTGTCCTCTGAATGATCAATATCATCTGATGAACATATACAGCAACTTGATTTTCATCTCTACTTTTACTTTTGATATAAACTGGGTAGAATATCGCAATATATCATGATATTGCGATAATATCGTATCGTGACCCAAGTATCATGATATATATCGTATTGCGAGGTCCTTGCCAATACTCACCCCTACTGAAGAGGAGCGAAAAACCGCGACCCCTCCACCATCAAATGAACCTTTCTTTCATCGGCCCAGTAAATACAGAGTCCAGTAGAGCCGTCGATTACCAAAGTGCCCTTTAACAAACCTCAGTTTTACTAATATAGTTTAATAGAGTTTTATTTTGGAGAGCAGCACCTTCTTCTCTGCTCCGTCATGGACATCCTGCCAGTTCGATGACCTCAGCGTGGTCGACTCATGAACAGAGACGTCTCCTGTGTCTCCGGAGCCTCTAGCTGGTCCCTCTGGGTCCTTCTTTGCCTCAGTGAGGATTCTGCCGGCTGTCGGACGCCCTTTAGCTCAAATGTGTGGAGCAGGGCCTGTAACCGAGTCAAATCGAGCTCTGCTACGGCGGTTGCCGTGTTCACACTGAGCGCCATTGTGAGAACGCCCTAACGAACTCTGAGGTACTCACTCGTATATCTTCCCAGATCAGCATGGTTCACATCAGCAGATGGCTCTTATCTTACGTGGACGAGGACTCCTCCTCATTCGCCAGAACTGGTCATGGCGTTCCTCAGGGTTTTATACTCGGACCGATATTTTTCACTCTATATATGCTTGTGTTAGGTACTACTGCTACACGGCGTGCCATATCCCTCATTGTTATGCTGAAGATACTCAGGTATGTCTATGTTTGAAACCTTTGCATGGGGGGGCGGAGTCTGGCAGTGTGACAATATATGAAAAAAGCAATTTGAGACCTACGTCGATATTCTCTGGACACGCATTGACAGAATCAGAATCAGAATCAGAATCAACTTTATTGCCAAGTACGATTTTACACATATGAGGAATTTGTTGTGACGATGATGGTGCATGCAATTAAGGGAAAAATATAACAATGTAAACTAAAAATAATGCAATATAAATACAGTCATGGAAAAAATTATTAGACCACCATTTTTTCTTCACTTTCTTGTTCATTTTAATACCTGGTACCTCTAAACGTCATCATGTGACTAAAACAGACAGAAAAGAAAACACTGAATGCATAAAAGCAGTGTTTTTGGCAGTACAACGCCATAGCTATTGATGTAAAAACTTAAGTGATTTAGGTTATAATCAAGAAAACCATGGAAAATGGTAAGATATCAGCTCTTAAATAAAACTCTTATGAGCAATCTTTGTGGTTATCGTTATGTTTGTCCAAACAAATGTACCTTTAGTTGTACCAGGCATTAAAATGAACAAGAAACTGAAGAAAACAAGGTGGTCTAATCATTTTTTCCATGACTGTATATATATACATAGTAAACAGTAAAGATTTTAGGACATTTTAGGTCACTACTGTGACCAACTCGTCTACATTAACGGCCATGAAGATGTTCAGAAAGGTCATTAAACCGCACGATATAAGAAGTCACCAGAAGACTTTTGACTGATGGATTCAAATCTCATAATACTCAGATACATTAACTCGACTGCCAGCTCGTACTTGACTTCCACCGTCCGACGCGTTCCTCCCTCGCTGCCCGTTTCTAATCCCAGAGAGAGGAAGGCGAGCAGGAAGTGGACCTTAATTGCACCACTCTCACATCATTCAGCGTGATCCAGCCCAGCAGGTCCAGTGTGTCCGGCTCCACAGCGCCCCTGACAGCACCGCGCAGATAATATGACAAGAAGACAAGAAAAAGGCCAAAGAGCTTTTTGATGAATGTCTTCCCACACTGGGCGCTCTGGAAGACGGCGCTCGCAAATTGGCCCTCCGCTCCTCTGTCAGTCAAAATGGCACATCAGATGGCATGTTGAGCACAAAGGGAAGAGAGATTGTCCATTAGTGTTTAAACAGCTCCGAGTTGTGCAAAGCTGGTCTCAGCAGAAAGCAGTGAGAGGTGACGACGGGGGCTGGCTGAAGAGTAATGAGGCCACGTTTCCACGGGAAAAAAAAAAATGAATATAATAAACGAGTTCTGCGGCCCGGACTCTGTTTTCCTCCGCCAAACATCACAAAACAGTCGAGCTGATGAAGTAACGCCGTCCCGCGCCCTCAAATGAACCCGCCGCGTGATCGCATTGATCAGCGTCGGGGATAATTGCCCCACATTCTCTTTGCTAATATCTAGCTGGTCTACATTTTTATTTTTTCTTCTTTCAATCAGGGATTTTATGTGGGTCTTGATTCGGCTTCAGAGCACTAACCGATATTTCCGCCCCAGTTCTGGTGCAGAGGGGAATTGCTCTGCTTTGACACCGACCCCGTTTGAGGGTCTGCGGCGCCGCCTTTGTCGGAGAGCCAGCCGGCCTCGGCCTCGGTCCCGGACCCGGGACCAGACCCGACGACCTCGGTCCCGGACCTGGGACCAGACCCGACGGCCTCTGTCCCGGACCTGGGACCAGACCCACGACCTCGGTCCCGGACCTGGACCAGACCCGACGCCGGACCCCAGACCCTCGGTCCGGACCTGGGACCAGACCCGACGGCCTCTGGGACCAGACCCGACGGCCTCGTCCCGGACCTGGGACCAGACCCGACCCTCGGGACCAGAACCCGACGGCCTCGGGACCTGGGACCAGACCGACGGCCTCTGTCCCGGACCTGGGACCAGACCCGACCCTCGGTCCCGGACCTGCGACCGACCCGACCTTGCCGGACCTGCAGACCCGACGGCCTCGGTCCCGGACCTGGGACCCGGACGGCCTCTGGGACCAGACCCGACGGCCTCGGTCCCGGACCTGGGACCAGACCCGACGGCCTCGGTCCCGGACCTGGGACCGACCCGACCAGACCCGACGGCCTCGGTCGGACCTGGGACCAGACCCGACGGTCCGGTCGGACCTGGGACAGACCCGACGGTCCTCGGTCCGGACCTGACCAGACCCGACGACCCGACGGTCTCGGTCCCGGACCTGGGACCAGACCCGACGGCCTCGGTCCCGGACCTGGACCACCACGACCCGACGGTCCTCGGTCCCGGACCTGGGACCAGACCCGACGGTCTCGGTCCCTGACCTGGGACCAGACCCCGACGGCCTCGGTCCCGGACCTGGGGACCAGACCCGACGACCTCGGTCCCGACCTGGGACCAGACCCGACGGCCTCGGTCCCGGACCTGGGGACCAGACCCGACGGCCTCGGTCCCCGGACCTGGACCAGACCCGACGGTCTCGGGACCCCCGGACCTGGGACCAGACCCGCCGGTCCTCGTCCCGGACCTGCGACCAGACCCGACGGTCTCGTCCCGGACCTGGGACCAGACCCGACGGCCTCGGTCCCGACCTGGACCGACCTGACGGCCTCGGTCCGGACCCTGCGACCAGACCCGACGGCCTCTGTCCCGGACCTGGACCAGCCCGACGGTCCCTCGGTCCCGGACCTGGGACCAGACCCGACGGCCTCGGTGGGACCCGGACCTGGACCAGACCCGACGGCCTCCTGGACCTGGGACCACCCTCGGTCCCGGACCTGGGACCAGACCCGACGGTCCGGTCCCGGGACCTGCGACCAGACCCGACCTCGACCCCCTCGGTCCCGGACCTGGACCAGACCCGACCCCCGGTCCGGACGGTCGTCCCGGACCTGGGACCAACCCGACGGTCTCTGTCCCGGACCTGGGACCAGACCCGACGGACCTCGGTCCCGGACCTGGACCAGACCCGACGCCCTCGACCCCGACGACCTGGGACCAGACCCGACGGCCTCGGCCCGGACCTGGGACCAGACCCGACGGTCTCGGTCCCGACCTGCGGACCACCCGACCCGACCTCGGGACCTCCCGGACCTGGGACCAGACCCGACGGCCTCGACCGACCTGACCTACCAGACCCGACGGCCTCGGTCCGGACCTGGGACCAGACCCGACGGTCCCGACCTGGCGACCCGACGACCTCGGTCCCGGACCCAGGACCCTCGTCCCGGACCTGCGACCAGACCCGACGGTCTCGGTCCCGGACCTGTGACCGACCGACCGGTCCCGGACCTGGGACCAGACCCGACGGCCTCGGTCCCGGACCTGCGACCAGACCCGACGGCCTCGGTCCCGGACCTGGGACCAGACCCGACGGCCTCGGTCCCGGACCTGGGACCAGACCCGACGGCCTCGGTCCCGGACCTGGGACCAGACCCGACGACCTCGGTCCCGACCTGTGACCAGACCCGACGGCCTCTGTCCCGGACCTGCGACCAGACCCGACGGCCTCGGTCCCGGACCTGCGACCAGACCCGACGGTCTCGGTCCCGGACCTGCGACCAGACCCGACGGCCTCGGTCCCGGACCTGGGACCAGACCCGACGGCCTCGGTCCCGGACCTGGGACCAGACCCGACGGTCTCGGTCCCGGACCTGCGACCAGACCCGACCTCGGTCCCGGACCCGACCAGACCCGGTCCTCGGTCCCGGACCGACCAGACCCGACGGCCTCGGTCCCTGGACCCGACCTCCCGGCCCTTCGACCAGACCCGACGGCCTCTGTCCCGGACCTGGGACCAGACCCGACGACCTCGGTCCCGGACCTGGGACCAGACCCGACGGCCTCGGTCCCGGACCTGGGACCAGACCCGACGGCCTCGGTCCCGGACCTGGGACCAGACCCGACGGCCTCGGTCCCGGACCTGCGACCAGACCCGACGGCCTCGGTCCCGGACCTGGGACCAGACCCGACGACCTCGGTCCCGGACCTGGGACCAGACCCGACGGCCTCGGTCCCGGACCTGCGACCAGACCCGACGGCCTCGGTCCCGGACCTGGGACCAGACCCGACGGCCTCGGTCCCGGACCTGGGACCAGACCCGACGGCCTCGGTCCCGGGACCTGGGACCAGACCCGACGGCCTCGGTCCCGGACCTGGACCAGACCCGACGACCTCGGTCCCGGACCTGGGACCAGACCCGACGGCCTCCTCGGCCGGACCTGGGACCAGACCCGACGGTCTCGGTCCCGGACCTGGGACCAGACCCGACGGTCTCGGTCCCGGACCTGGGACCAGACCCGACGGTCCTCGGTCCCGGACCTGCGACCAGACCCGACGGCCTCGGTCCCGGACCTGGGACCAGACCCGACGGCCTCGGTCCCGGACCTGGGACCAGACCCGACGGCCTCGGTCCCGGACCTGCGACCAGACCCGACGGCCTCGGTCCCGGACCTGGACCAGACCCGACGGCCTCGGTCCCGGACCTGGGACCAGACCCGACGGCCTCTGTCCCGGACCTGCGACCAGACCCGACGGCCCTCGGTCCCTGACCTGGGACCAGACCCGACGGCCTCTGTCCCGGACCTGCGACCAGACCCGACGACCTCGGTCCCGACCTGGGGACCAGACCCGACGGCCTCGGTCCCGGACCTGACCTGGGACCAGACCCGACCCGACCTCGGTCCCGGACCTGTGGACCAGACCCGACGGCCTGTCCCGGACCTGGGACCAGACCCGACGGCCTCGGTCCCGGACCTGCGACCAGACCCGACGACGGCCTCGGTCCCGGACCTGTGACCCGGGGGGGACCAGACCCGACGGCCTCGGTCCCGGACCTGGGACCAGACCCGACGGCCTCTGGTCCCGGACCTGGACCAGACCCGGACGGACCTCGGTCCCGGACCTGGGACCAGACCGACGGCCTCGGTCCCGGACCTGCGACCAGACCCGACGGCCTCGGTCCCGGACCTGCGACCAGACCCGACGGCCTCGGTCCCGGACCTGTGACCAGACCCGACGGCCTCTGTCCCGGACCTGCGACCAGACCCGACGGCCTCGGTCCCGGACCTGCGACCAGACCCGACGGTCTCGGTCCCGGACCTGTGACCAGACCCGACGGCCTCTGTCCCGGACCTGGGACCAGACCCGACGACCTCGGTCCCGGACCTGGGACCAGACCCGACGGTCCTCGGTCCCGGACCTGCGACCAGACCCGACGACCTACGGTCCCGGACCTGCGACCAGAACCCGACGGCCTCGGTCCCGGACCTGGGACCAGACCCGACGGCCTCGGTCCCGGACCTGGGACCAGACCCGACGGCCTCTGTCCCGGACCTGGGACCAGACCCGACGGCCTCGGTCCCGGACCTGGGACCAGACCCGACCTCGGACCTGGCCTGTCCCGGACCTGCCCGACCAGACCCGACGGCCTCGGTCCCGGACCTGGGACCAGACCCGACGGCCTCGGTCCCGGGACCTGTGACCAGACCCGACGGACCTGGGACCTGGTCCCCCGGACCTCGGGACCTGGGGGACCAGACCCGACGGCCTCGGTCCCGGACCTGCGACCAGACCCGACGGCCTCGGTCCCGGACCTGTGACCAGACCCGACGACCTCGGTCCCGGACCTGGACCAGACCCGACGGCCTCTGGTCCCGGACCTGGGACCAGACCCGACGGCCTCTGTCCCGGACCTGGGACCAGACCCGACGACCTCGGTCCCGGACCTGGGACCAGACCCGACGGCCTCGGTCCCGGACCTGGGACCAGACCCGACGGTCTCGGTCCCAGACCTGCGACCAGACCTGACGGTCTCGGTCCCGGACCTGACCAACCCGACGGTCTCGGTCCCGGACCTGGGACCAGACCCGACGGCCTCGGTCCCCGACCTGCGGACCAGACCCGACGGTCTCGGTCCCGGAACCTGCGACCAGACCCGACGGTCCTCGGTCCCGGACCTGCGGACCAGACCCGACGGCCTCGGTCCCGGACCTGGGACCAGACCCGACGACCTCGGTCCGGTCCCGGACCTGGGACCAGACCAGACCCGACGACCTCGGTCCCTGGACCTGGGACCAGACCCGACGGCCTCGTCCCGGACCTGCGACCAGACCCGACGACCTCGGTCCCTGACCTGGGACCAGACCCGACGGCCTCGGTCCCGGACCTGGGACCAGACCCGACGGCCTCGGTCCCGGACCTGGACCAGACCCGACGGCCTCGGTCCCGGGACCTGGACCAGACCCGACGACCGACCTCGGTCCCGGACCTGGGGGACCACCAGACCCGACGGTCTCGGTCCCGGACCTGTGGACCAGACCCGACGGCTCGGTCCCGGACCTGGACCAGACCCGACGGCCTCGGTCCGGACCTGGACCAGACCCGACGGCCTCTGTCCCGGACCTGCGACCAGACCCGACGGCCTCGGTCCCGGACCTGCGACCCAGACCCGACGGTCCTCGGTCCCGGACCTGTGACCAGACCCGACGGCCTCTGTCCCGGACCTGGGACCAGACCCGACGACCTCGGTCCCGGACGGGACCAGACGACGGCCTCGGTCCCGGACCTGCGACCAGACCCGACGTCTCGGTCCCGGGACCTGGGACCAGACCCGACGGTCTCGGTCCCGGACCTGGGACCAGACCGACGGCCTCGGTCCAGGACCGACGACCGACGGTCTCGGTCCCGGACTGGGACCAGACCCGACGGCTCGGTCCCGGACCTGCGACCAGACCCGACGGCCTCGGTTCCCGGACATGGGACCAGACCCGACGGCCTCGGTCCCGGACCTGGACCAGACCCGACGGCCTCGGTCCGGACCTGGGACCAGACCCGACGGCCTCGGTCCCCCGGACCTGGGACCAGACCCGACGGTCTCGGTCCCAGACCTGCGACCAGACCTGACGGTCTCGGTCCCGGACCTGCGACCAGACCCGACGGTCTCGGTCCCGGACCTGCGACCAGACCCGACGGCCTCGGTCCCCGACCTGCGACCAGACCCGACGGTCTCGGTCCCGGCCCTTCGACCAGACCCGACGGCCTCTGTCCCGGACCTGGGACCAGACCCGACGACCTCGGTCCCGGACCTGGGACCAGACCCGACGGCCTCGGTCCCGGACCTGGGACCAGACCCGACGGCCTCTGTCCCGGACCTGGGACCAGACCCGACGGCCTCGGTCCCGGACCTGCGACCAGACCCGACGGCCTCGGTCCCGGACCTGGGACCAGACCCGACGACCTCGGTCCCGGACCTGGGACCAGACCCGACGGCCTCGGTCCCAGACCTGCAACCAGACCCGACGGTCTCGGTCCCGGACCTGCGTCCAGACCCGACGGCCTCTGTCCCGGACCTGGGACCAGACCCGACGGCCTCGGTCCCGGACCTGGGACCAGACCCGACGGCCTCGGTCCCGGACCTGGGACCAGACCCGACGGCCTCGGTCCCGGACCTGGGACCAGACCCGAGGACCTCGGTCCCGGACCTGGGACCAGACCCGACAGTCTCGGTCCCGGACCTGCGACCAGACCCGACGGTCTCGGTCCCGGACCTGGGACCAGACCCGACGGTCTCGGCGCGGCTTCACGCCGCAGCTAGCGGTGAGTATTGGCAAGGACCTCGCAATACGATATGTATCATGATACTTACAATAGTATTACAGTATCGCGATATCAAGATATATTGTGATATTCTACCCAGTTGATATCAAAATTAAAAGTAGAGATGAAAAATCAAGTTGCTGTATATGTTCATCAGATGATATTGATCATTCAGAGGACAAATTGAGTCAAAACTATTTGCTTCAAAACAACCTATTTATTGTTTATTATTAGTGTATTTTTTAGTGCACATTTAAATAACCATTATAACGTACTGACAGCATTGTAAAAAAATCGATATAAGGAGCTGAAAAATCGATATTATATTGGGTGGCCGAAAATCCCGATATAAGCCCATATAGATTTTTTTTTACACCGCTAGCCGCAGCGTGATTCAGCGAGGCGAGATCACGCAAAAAAGGGCATGACAACACGGCTGTCGCTGCTGTCACGCTAACAA
Source organism: Hirundichthys speculiger (assembly GCA_018398805.1). Lineage (NCBI taxonomy): Eukaryota > Metazoa > Chordata > Actinopteri > Beloniformes > Exocoetidae > Hirundichthys > Hirundichthys speculiger. Next base: position 215,124 of record JAGFBZ010000367.1, on the reverse strand, counting down.
TTGCATCATCAAACGTTTAAAACGATCATGAAGGAATATCAGAGCTACAGTTACCCAGAGCTGGAGGAGACCCCGACTGCTGGGGGGGTTGAAATATTGAAATGGGGAGAAAAACAATTGCACCTTAAGGACCTGTTTTTGTCTGATAATAAAGACCATTTAGCAGTTTTAGAAGTTTTTCCTCATATTTTTAATCTACTGTAGAGCAGTGATTCCCAAAGTGTGGGCCGCGGCCCCCTGGTGGCCCATCGCGGTACTGCAGGTGGGCCGTGGGAGGTCATTAAAATTAAACAAATGTGTTTTAAATCCTCGATCTTTTTAAAATATGTTTTTAATTACTGTAAAATATTCATGACACGATTAAAAAAACTTTAAGAAGTAATAAAACAAACCAGTTAAGTGTTATTCTACTGTCATCTTAACTTAATATGACAAGTGTCACCTTATTTGTTGTCCCCTCACATTAATATCAGATCATGGTTCCTGGTCCTGTATGTTGATCTCAGTTGTGATTAAATGTTCTGGTGGGCTGAGGAGATTTTTCACATTTCAGATTGGGCCTTGATGTTCTGAAGTTTGGGAACGGCTGCTGTAGAGAGAAGCTGAAACATAAAATTACAGTTTTACATGGGCTGTTCCTTCAATGCTAATGCTAATGCTAATGTGAACCCTGGTTGGTTCAGGATTCTGAATTGAACCAATAGTTTTCGACAGTTAAAATGGATAAAATAATTGCTGTTTGTGGTGGTGTAGTATATGTGCAGTGGTAATTATTTTGACAACTAACTGCTCGCAGCAACATTAAAAAAAAATGAACTAAAAATGAACTATTTAGTTCATTTTTTTGAAATGGTGAACTGAACTAGTGAATTTTAATTTCTGTGAACTATGAACTGAACTAGTTCGTGTAGAAAGTGAACTTGCCCAACACTGTGCACGTGCACGTACGGTGCAATCACACATCCTGAAACATCAGCATGTCTTTTTTATTTTACGGCTCTTCTCATCAACTATATTTGTGGTTGGATTTGCTTCCAGCTGTTGTCAGTTTCAGATTGAGTCCAGCTACATTTTGCGTCGTGCCAGTTGTGGATTTTGGTATTTTCAGTGACGGAGCACCGATCCTGATGCAGCTGCGTGGACTGGACTCAGTTCGTTCGGTCCTTTCAGCAGGAATGAGATCCGTTATCTGTTTGAGCCTCGGCTCCGTAGTGGGAAAACTGGTAATGGAGGTTCTCAAACTTTTGCAGCCAAACCCCAGTGGTCATTAGAGGAACTGCAACAGCCAGAAGTCAAGCCTGAGTGAACCACGCGGGCGTTTCTACGCCTTTTCTACTGTTTGCAAACTGTGTACCAGCTTCTGGCAAAACTACTGCACACTCGTCCTAAAACGTCATGCTGACGTTTTAAAAATGACCCAAGAAAGAAAAAGAGCTGAGCAGAAACCCCACAGAGCACGATGACTGATTTAAGACCACCACCCACCACGCCATCGTCACTGAAACAAGGATATAAATACATTTAGGTGAAGATGTTTCAATCAAACACGTTAGAAATGCAAATATATCATCAGAACGAGTCAGACATGATATTACATATTTGCTTTTATTCAAGCACAGTTTTTTTTGTCTCTATGATGTCACATTTATCTCATATTCAAATATCAAACATTTTCATAAAAGGGATTTTTTTTTTTTTTTAAGAAATATGGACAGAATATTAGCAGACACTTGTGATGGAAATAAAAAAAAAAGCTAAACTGACAATTTTCCTCTCTAAATGTTAGTAATTTCAGGTCTACTAATGCAAAAAGAAACATTTCAGTCTCCATATCGGAGCCTCACCTGTAACCGAGCTTTGCTCCCATGTGGAGGAGGGCTTGATGATCTGATGAATTATTTACTGAATTTTATGCAAATGAGGAAAATATCTGATTTGTTGCTCTCTTAGTTTCCCAGAGAGCTCTTCTTCTGCCCTGCAGGGAGAAAAGCCAGTCTTCCTCCTCCGAGCGCTCGTCTCCGGTCCAGCATGTCGGGACGTCATTGTTGGTCCTGGAGGAGTTTCAGTTTCAGTTTCAGTTTCTGACTCGTTCTGACCAGGGTTATAATAGTTTTAGATTTTCCATTAGTTTTAGTGTTTATTTAGTTTTTAGTTTAGTTTTTCCAAATTCAACTAGTTTTAATTCGTTTTTAGAACAGTTTTGCTCGTTTTTATTCGTTTTTGTTTTGAAACACTTATATTTAGTTTAGTTTTTATTAGTTTCAGTGTTAGTTTTAGTTTTATTTTGTAAATTAGGGTTGTAATTTTGGTTCGAGTGAAGCACTGAACTTTTTGAAGGCTATTAAATCACATAGTCGTGTTTACATTCTGGTCTCAATAAACATATTTATCAATGCGTCTTCCCTCTTGTGGTGTTCCTGCGTATTTACTGACCAGCAGCTATCTGGTCTCCATGGAAACAGTCCATTATAGTTGCTGTTTTTCTCCCGTTCCTTCCTAACGCTGACTGACCTGCAGCTGTAGCTTCTCTTTCCAGGGAGCTAGCTTAGGCTAGCTTATCCAGCTAGTCTTGGTTAGCCTTCTTTCCAGGGGGCTAGCTTAGACTAGCTTATCCTGCTAGTCTTGGTTAGCCTTCTTTCCAGGGGGCTAGCTTAGACTAGCTTATCCTGCTAGTCTTGGTTAGCCTTCTTTCCAGGGGGCTAGCTTATCCAGCTAGTCTTGGTTAGCCTTCTTTCCAGGGGGCTAGCTTAGGCTAGCTTATCCAGCTAGTCTTGGTTAGCCTTCTTTCCAGGGGGATAGCTTAGGCTAGCTTATCCAGCTAGTCTTGGTTAGCCTTCTTTCCAGGGGGCTAGCTTAGGCTAGCTTATCCAGCTAGTCTTGGTTAGCCTTCTTTCCAGGGGGCTAGCTTAGGCTAGCTTATCCAGCTAGTCTTGGTTAGCCTTCTTTCCAGGGGGCTAGCTTAGGCTAGCTTATCCAGCTAGTCTTGGTTAGCCTTCTTGTGTGAGCTTTTCAAACAGACTTTCAGATTCGTGGGTTTTTTTCTCCTTCAGAAGTATTCCACACATTGTATCACCTGCTTCTACAACAAGACACTTATTTTTATCGTTAACACAGTCATAGTCAAAGAAATCCCAAATAGGACTTTTGCCGCAGCCATCACTGCTGATCATTTTTTTTTTTTTTTTGCGGTTGTTGTTGTACGGCGGAGCGAAGTTAATAGATTTCAAACATTTATGAGGGAAAAAAATTACAAATACGAAAACAAAGGACGTTCTTGACATTATTATAGTTAATTTTAGTTCGTTTTATAAACACATAATACAGTTTCAGTTAGTTGTCGTTTTTTTTAAAAAACTCGTTTTTATTTTATTTCAGTTAACGAAAATGTTTTTTCAATTCTAGTTTTCGTTATTTTGTTGGTTTTCATTAATGATAATAACCTTGGTTCTGGTGCAGACCTGTGTTTGGGATCGTCATTCTGATTGATACACCTCGGTTTTCCACGGAGGATGTTTCCTTCCGGAAACTCCTCCAAGCTGACCTTGGAGGAGTAACTAACTGCGCTGACATGGACTCCAACACTGAACGGGCTCTGAGATGTGTTTGTTGCATCTGCCGAATACAGAGGTGATCGTTTTTTTTATTTTTTATTTTTTTTACAAAGTTTCTGCAGAAAAATAAAGAATTAAAAAAGGGTCCGCTTAATCATAAGTGGGACGTCTTCCAGAGGAAATAATAAGAAACTGTGCAGTAACTGGATTTGATTCGGTTGGTCAGGAGATGAGCAAGTCAGCCGGCGCATAACAATACCCAGAGAGAAAAACTGGTACCATTAAGAGCCCACCGAACTGGAACCAATCAATGAAGAGCACAAACAGATTGATGACGGGCTTTTTGGTATTCATCAAACTCCCCGATTTACTTTGAGGACAAACAGTCTGAACACTTCGTGTTATCAAGAGGTGCCAAGGAGGCTTTGTTCTTGAGAACTGCCTAATTGTCAAGATGATAAAGTTAAATTACTTTGAGAACTGAGAGTCTGAGGATTTCAGGGAACCGGGAGGAGGCGTGAGACCGGACCGATACCAGAAAAGTTTAAGGGGCCTCTCTTCGTCTTCTCATCAAACTTATAAAAGCCGCTCAGCCGGGGAGACTTGTTGACATGCTTATTCAGTAATTTCTTTCCATTTGACACACCTTACTGCTCTACGATCCATAGGAGGGGATTAAAACGTCTAATATGGACCTCAGCGACTGGATCAACTGCACCTTAAAGAACTCTTAATGAATTCCTCAAGAATGCAAAACAGGATCGAGGGAAATTAAAACTTTCCGCTCATTTGTATATATTTTTTTTCTCCTGTTATCTGAGATGTTTTAAATGCAGGTGCGGCCTTCAGGTGCACAAACAGAGCTTCCTCGGAGGAGATTAACGGTCTGTACGCGAGCACGTGTACGAGCGCATCCCGCCATCCCAGATGTTCTGTGACGAGCAGCATCTGGCCGTTGGTTAGAACGCGCCGCTGTGAGAGGAAGGGGAACGTTGGAGACTTTCAGCTTTGATTCAGGAGCCTTCCCTCAAATACGGCAATCATTTAGAAATTACAATTACAATTACAGCGATTTCAAACAAAAAGTACCTCCGAAGTATTTGGACGGAGTGACATCATCACTTCTAATACTTGGAGGAAGGTGTTGTGTTGTGGTGTCGCCCTGAACACCTCAGGGTTCACCTTCTACTCCTGTCAGCGGTCACCAGTGAGTCAGTTTCCATCGACACCCCCGTACCATGACACCGCCTCCACCGTGCTGGACAGATACCCAGTGTTGTACCTGAACGCGTTCATTGAACGAACGCGTTTATATTTTGTGCGAACGTGAACTGAGCGCGCTCACTTTCTCCTTGACGAGCATCGGGCGTGAACGAGTTCATTTGGGCAGTTCTGAACCGCTGCTTTCATCTTCCTGCTTGTTTTAAAGGTTTGATGACGCTACTGTTAGCGTGACAGCAGCGACAGCCGTGTTGCCATGTTAGCGTGACAGCAGCGACAGCCGTGTTGCCATGTTAGCGTGACAGCAGCGACAGCCGTGTTGCCATGTTAGCGTGAACTTTGAAAGAGCGTCGTTCACAACTGCCCAGATGAACTCGTTCACGCCCCCCGCTGTTGAAGGAGAAAGAGAGCACGCTCAGTTCACGTTCACACAAAATATGAACCAGTTTGTGAACTTCCGTTAAATGAACGCGTTCAGGTACAACACTGCGTACATCGTTCTCGTGCTGGTTTGCAGGATTGTGAGGAAAAGGGAGGCGTGACGAGAGAATCCAGGGACTTTGCAACAAGCGAGCTGATTATTCGACTTTCTGCGCGACTTAATGCCCGGGAGGGGCGGGGGGGGGGGGGTAAATTAGAGGCTGCGGACGCGAGAACACGATGCATTTGTCTTGTTTAGCGAAGATAGCGGCGCTAAACTTGTTCCACCTCTCCTCCAGCTCCAAATTGCTTGTTTTTTCACGAGGAGGCCCGGACGGCGGTAATGAACAGAGCAGTCCTCCGGCGCTACCGCGGATCTTTTATTTATTTATTTATTTTTAACCCTCCAAGTTTCGTGTTGTTAGTGGCGCCTTTCACGATGAGCGATTACCTTCATCCACGTTAGCAGCTGCTGTAAGCAAACCGGTGGCGAGGACGCTCGGCAGAGCTCCGCCGCCAGTTGCTGGAGGTCACGCTAAACGACCAATTACTGCTTCATTTGTCCTCGTTAAGCGTGTCATAATCGTAACCGTCCGTGGCCCGTTGCTCGCCGGCGCTAATCGTGAGTGACAACTCTGGTAATTTCCGGATGCGGCGCCATTATTTCTGTTCGGCGGGCTTTCCGGTGTCTGGGGAGGATTACCGCCGCTCGTTTGTCCTGTTGTGATGCGGCAGAGATGTTCTAAGGTGGAGGACGCACCAGTAAACACAGCCTGCAGCCTGAGCGGAGAGTAAAGCCCGTGACAAAGTCCATCCAATCAATACCAACCCCGGCTGCACGACTCTGTCTGTGTGTGTCCAGTTAGGAAGCGATACGTGGAAAACAAGACGCCGTATTCTCTTTTTCTCTCCCATCTCACTGAGGGAAGGTGATGGAGGGAGGAAGGCTGCAGAAAAAAACAGAAAATAACCGCCAGCGGCGGGCCTGATCCTTCCTCCTGCTCCCCGGAGGAGAGTAGTTAAATCGTGGCTGCATACTAACGGCTCTCTGCTGAATCAATTACCATTTGGAAATAAATGCCACAGCTTTGGAAACTGTCACCGGGCAGAAACTGAGAGAGGAAACCGCCGGTTTACTGAGAGACTGGGAGGGTTTTTTTACACAACATATCTGCAATTAAACAATCATCTCATGCATGATGCACTGTTTAATTGTTAAAACTAAACTTTATGATAAGAAGGAATGCTGTCTCCTTTTATGACCGTGAGTTCCTTAGCTTAGGTTTATGACTTAAATTACTGTAACATCCTCCCCGACACCCCCCCCCCCCCCCCCCCCCCACCCCCCCCCCCCCCCCCCCCCCCCAACAGTTTGCGACCAAAAGTCTGTGACAGCGTAGATAAACATTTAAAGGACATCTCATTTCCTGGTCAAACACCACCACACGTGTCTGGACCTGCTGTTTACCATCTGAACTATGAGACAAAGCGCCATAAAACTCAGAAAAACGAGGATCCGCCTTTTCTGTGACTATAAGAACTGACAGAATCTGACATCAAGCGTTGTTCATCTTTGGGAACCATACATGAGCATTGTGGAATCTGAAATGTAATTTATTTATTTTTTTTATTTTTTTGCTTTTCTTCTGGGTGTCTATTGAAATGTTTAGGTTAACCCTTATTACATTTTATTTTTTTTAATTTTTTTCTTTCTTGCTTTGATTTGAATATGGTAAACCTTTACATTGATAGTGTGCAAGTTTGTGTGTGTGTGTGTGCAAGTGTTGCTGGTTCTGTTTGTGTTATGTAATTGTTCTGTAATATAAAAAAAACAAAACCCAATAAATATATTTGGAAGAATTTGACATCAAGCGCACATTTTTCCTGGCATCTCTTGTGATGTTAGCAAGATGTACTACATGTTCTGCATGGCGTATTGATTCTTTGTATTCATGATTGTATTAAACTCTTTAATTGACCTTTGTTTCTAGTCTCGTTAACGGCACCAGATAAAAGAACACAGGGAATTACTAATAAAATATGCGATGGCCAGACTTCCCCCCTGGAACATCATCATCATCGCTGATGTCTCTGCATGTGACCGAACCAAACGTCCAAACATCTCCTCGGATGGCGGCGCCCACCTCCAAACCTCCAGGTTCTTGGAGAAAGTAATAAAACTGCGTGATTGAAATGTCAATATAACATTTACTTTTAATATCCTGGAGGCAACAAGGCCCTGACATGTATTATGAGGAGAAGAATAACTTCAGATTTCCTCCTGATGCAGACGGTGTTTGTTAAACTGCAGGGCCGACGCTCAGCCTCGGAGAAATTGGATTCTTTGACTTCATTCAGGACTGATGTCGGAGCCTTGGACTGAGAAACGGCGAAGCGCACGAGCTCGGTTTATGTGATATTGTCTTCACGGTAACGTATAAACACTGGGACCCAAAGAGCAGAGAACGTTCGACCCAAACTGGTCCCGTAGCTGCAGTTTTCTGTCACTGACGGCATCCAGATGTCCACCAGATGTGCTCTTACTAGAGGTCTTCACGGGTCCACTTTCATGGACCAGAACCCGAATGGACCCGTGAAAATATCGACCCGAAACCGACCCGACCCAAGCTATTATCATAAATCCGAGATTCCGAACCCAAAATATTTGGACCCTGAACCGACCCGACCCAAGTCTTTAGTTTCCGACCACAAACCGAACCGAGTTACCCGAATAGAACCGAGCCAATCCAGCCCATAGTTGCTCATGTTAAAGTTGTCTAGCGTTGAATAAAACTTGATTTTCTTCCCTAAAGTTGTCTTCTTCTACCGGTTCAGTTGCTACATAGGCTACGTGATGTAAACAACAATAAATCTACGTCGTTATTTTCTTTGTGGATACAGATGCTATTGATAGCAACTGCTAACGCTAATAGCCTACACCGGTCAGGATGTGTCGTGAATATGTTCTCTCATCCAGTGTTGTCATGTTGGCGATCCGTTGTGCTTTACAGCTGCCGGGCAAACCGCTAATAACACGCTAATAACACGCTACGGCAACACGGTTGTTTCATGATAAACATGCCACGTTAATGAATAATTAATTAAACTGCAACAAGTCCTGACATTAGCTGCCACCGCCAATATCTTTACCTCTCAAGTAAACATGGACCCAGCCTGTCAGAGAGCACCAACCGGACCCGAGACTAACGACCGGTTCCGACCCGAACCCGAAGTCACGTCTTTTGAATGGACCCGAGACCCGATTCGGGTCGGGTCGGAACTTCGGGTTTTCAGGTTGTCGGGTTATTCTAGCTCTTACCCTTCATTTTCTCTGAGCCTGTGAGACACACCTGTCCCTCTCAATACCTGCTGTGTCCCACCTCCAAACTCGACTCAAAGAAAATTGCAGTTCATCCACCGACCACTAGGGGGCTGTCTCCAGAAGTGAGTCAATCTCCATTCTCCTCCATGTAACACGTTCAACTTTGCGTCAGAGATAAAGACATCTCCAGCCTGGTTCGAAAACCGTTTTTTTCATGCATAATTCATAGTTGACGTTACTTCAGAGCTGTGAATAAAAAGACGTAAAAGTGAATTTAACGTAATTTTTATTTCACAGTTAACGGGGCTCATTGGAGCAAAATGAAATTTCAGAGCGCAGCGTCCTACGAGCTCAGCCAAACCCGGAGTATGTTTTTAGGGGGCGGGATCAGGCCCTATATGTTCTGCTGCGCTGTTGACTGGATTCACGCGACTTCCGCGACCGCGAACCTCCCCGGCAGAGGTCCACAGCCGGACCCTCGACGGGCCGACAAGCTGACGAGCTGACCCGTAAATTTAAATGAAATCCTTTCAGGCCCCACAAAAGTGACGGGGTTGTTTTATGTCGCAGTTTTGGATTGGGTCAGATATGACTCGAGTAAAGAACATCAGCGCCGTCCTCTTTAAGCGTTGTGGGAGCCAGGAAGTGCCTCGTAAACCTTCCCAAATTGATGGGCACTAACGTATTTTTACTGCTGTATAAATAAATATCGTGAAGGAAGATTATTGATAGACTTTATCAAGCTGAAGTGAATTATACTGCAGGATTCATCACCGTCGCTCCCACACAGCTGCCGCCTGCTCGTTTCTTTTAAAAAATAAAAGATTTTATGAGTTCTTGAACACTCAGACTTTGGCACAATTCTTGCTGGATGTGACGAGATTGGACTCTGAACTGTCCACGTTTTCCACGCTGCGCTGGATGAGACTGAAGTTTCCTCAGCGTGTCGGGATTATCTGCAGCCGTCATCTGTATCCGGTTCTTCCCGTTCAGGGTCGTGGGGTTCTGCTGGAGCCGGTCCCAAACGTTGGACAGTCCGCCGGTCCACCTCAACGTCTCTCGGAGGTTCATTTAGTGCATATTTGCTTCCTTTAGAACCGTCTTAAGCCGAAGCCTGTTTCTCTCTGAGTAACTGACAGGAGAAGATCGGGCCTGAAGGTGCACGTGCACCTGGCATGAATATCAATCTGAGCCTTAATAAGAACGAAGGAAGCAGCTGGCAACATCCCAGCGCTCGGAGCTGCCTTATTATTTCTATGTTTGCAGTTGGATGAACTTCTGACAGGAAGCTGGAACGTCTTCAAGAACCAAGAAAAGGAAGTCCAGTTTCCTCCACCCGAGCTGCAGAGGATCATATTTATATTTAATTTTATATTAAATATTTTATTTCCTATTGTTATTTCACTCCCACTATGTTCTATTATTTAGTTGAGATAAATTAATCTCCTTTCTTTCCCCTTCAGGGGTCACCACAGTGGATCACCTGTTTCCATCTTCCCCCCTCTCTTCTGTGTCTCTTCTGTTCTCCCCCCCGACCGCCAGATATCTCATCTTTGGTCCCCCCCACCCCACCCCCCCCCATCCTACCAGTCTGGTCCCGATCCCTGCTCTTCATGTATCCAAACCATCTCAGTCTAGCCTGTCATATTTTGTCTTCAAGAGCTCAAACCCTGGTGGATCTTAAATTTGTTTGTACCCTCGTCCATCTTTGTCGCTCCAATCTTCATCGCTGCCGCTGTCTTGCTTCCTGTCTCGTGGTTGGTTTACCTTTTCTCTGTAAACCTTTCTCTTTAACCCTCACTGCTGCTCTTTTAACATAGACAGCTCTTCTCCACACTTAAAAAAAAAAAATGTAATATAACAGAATTTTACTGTCTATTTTACAGATTTATACCATTTAATAGACTGTGAGTTTACCTGTCAAATGTAAAATAACATTAAATCACTGTAACTGTGAAAACACACAATATTTCTGTTCTTTTACAAAAAAAACCTTTAGAAATACATATATTTATTGTTAAAATACGTTCACAAATATATCGTAATTTCACAAATATTTGTCTGTTATTTAAGGGAATAAACTGTAAAATTCAACTTTAAAAATCATTTAAATTACTGAGGAATTAATAGTAAAAATGTGTAATTTTACTATAATTTCTTTGTTAATTGACTAATATTTTCATTGAAAATAACAACAATTACTCTCATTTCTAGATGGTAACATTCATTAACATTATATTAATAAATTATTATTAATTATATTCAGGGCTTGACACTGACATCGGCCGACCGGCCAAATGCTGGTCAAATTTGGCTGTGGCTAGTAACAATTTCTGTCTCACAAGCAACTTTGGCTGGTAACTTATTCTTTGATATGACACATCACAATAGTTGTACCAGTTGTTTGTATTTAAAACGTAAATGCAAGAATATTGTGAAGAAGAAAAACACTGACAACAAAAATGTGGCTAGCATAAAGACTAAATGGCTAATGACTGAGGCAAAACACTAGCCACAGTGGCTGTTGAGCAAAAAAGTTAGCGTCAAGTCCTGATTATATTTATTTTGAAAGGACATCTAAAGAGACATAGTGAAAGGGGAAAGCTTGAGAGGGTGAATAATAAAGAGTTGGACTTGAACTTAGGGCTGTTGCCTCTGCTGATGGAGCATCAGCTCTACCAAGGGAGCTGCTATTAAATGCTTTCAATAAAGCATTTCTCTGATAGATATGCTGCTAGTGAGCTGGCAGGTCCTTTTGGGTCGTTTCCCAGCATCCTTTGTTGCCCTGGTTGTTTAGGTGCTTATCTGTGTTTATTTGTAAGCTATTTGATTTAATGCTGCCATGTAAAGTCTGTTGCTGGTTTGACCCCCTGTTGATTCAGACCCCTTACAAGTCTGTCTGTGTTTTGAATGAGTACCCGTGAGTTTGTTTAATAAAGTATGTAAAACAAGACTTGTGCTGTGCAGAAACAGGAAGTTGACAAAATAATCCTTCTGCTAGTGCTCTGTCAGATGAGGATCCACTGCAGCGCAAAGGCTACAGTCCTTAAAATTGTAGCAATTTTAAACCCAATATCTAGTTTTTCAACAGTTTTTTGTTTAGAAAGTTGAGTCACATTATTTTTTGTGTCACATACTGTTATGTTACATCAAACACAAATTATTATACAACTTCTTTACATAAAATAATGTCATTGAAACCAATTAATAACAGCACATTTCTGTAAATTTAAGCATTATTATTCATAATACAGCATTTACTTACCATATTTCTAGGTAATTTAATTGTTTTGAAATGTGAAAATGTTTCTAATTAAATATTTAAAAACAACCTGAAAATAAGGCAAAATCTTGTTAAAATTACAACTACAAACTGTATTTTAATTATGGAAGAAAACTATTTTATGAGAAAGAGTGTGTTCAGCGAGAGGCTTCTTCAGGTCCGTTGCAAGACAGAAAGATACAGAAGATCATTCCGGCCAGCAGCCATCAGCCTCCACAACAAGACATAAAACCTACTATTATTATTATTATTATCAATTAATATTATCATTATTGCTGTAATATTATTATTTTTGCTTAAAAAAAAAAAAAAAAAAAAGAGAGCCCTTGCTACAGTGTTGAATTTCCCTTTCTGGGATAAATAAAGTATTTTTCATTTCATTTCATTTTTCATTCATTTTTTTGTTATTTCACGGTATTTTTCTGGCGCCCCAACTGCCGGAAAATTACCGTTTTTCTCCGATTTCTTTTTTTTTTACAGTGCACCCACTACATCATCTCCTTCACCTCTTTTCCCGCTGCTCTGGAGAGTTGAGCCCAAGCATTTACACCCCTGCACCTGTCTGACCTCATCCGTTGTCACGGCGTCCAGGACGGTCTCAGAGGATGCGGTCCCACTTCCACCTGAGAGCCCTCTGCACACCTCAGCGCTCCCACGACGGCCCGTAACACCGCAGCATGCTTTCCCGCCCCTCCAGACCTTCTCGTCAGTAACACAGTTCCTCGCACAGCACCGGCTGGTTCTGGTTCTGGTTCCAGCAGAGAGGAGCTGCCTGCCTTTCTGCTGTTTTAAACTCCAGGAGCTGTGACTAAACCTGCAGCCTGAGAGAGAAGAGCTCTGTTGGGAAGATGTGGAACCACAAGTTCCTTAAGATGAGAGGAAGCTTGAACGGTTCGACACATGAGGGGAAGAATTTTGAATCCTATCCTGATTTTAACAGGAAGACTGAGGAAAAAGGACGTCTCTAAAGCCTGCGGGGTTTTATCGACACACCGAAGTGAACGCAGCGAGTCGCATCTGCAAAAAAGTTAGAGGATGACTGATACGGTCACATCTCGCTGCTCATGAAGGATCAGATCTAAGGCACGTTGGATCCTCATCAACCTGGCCAGACTTCACTTCATTTCGCCGGGCCGACGGTCCGGTGCCACCTGCCAGTCGGCCTTTATCGCCTCCATCGCTCCACTTAATCAGAGCTGCCAGCTTAGGAATCGCTCTAATAAGACCAATTAGGCTTTGAGGCCTTGTCTTTCTGGCGATCTGTCCTCCGAGGTCAGAAAGCTCTTTAGCTTCCTCCCGAGGCGCTTCCAGGGGGCATTTCTTTTAGATTTTGCATTCTATAAAACCCTTTAATTAACAAGGGAGGTCAATTAGGAACAGATTGTAACTCGTGAAAACAGAAAAGATAAATGCCTCCCGGGGATTTAAAGGGGAATTGGTTTAACGGAACAATGCAGGCAAATGCCAGCGAGATAATGAAATAGCCTCTGGATGAGGCCAGTTGGAAACACTTTCTCTATTTTTTTCTTTTTTAGCGGCGACATCACCGGCTTTCAGACATCCGTCTCGTCTCTGGCAGGTTTCAGACAAACGTCAGCCGCTACAAGACGTCTCATCCAGCGTGCACTAATCTTCTGGTGGCGATTGTATAAGTGGCGTAATGTATTTAACTATAAAAGCATCTCAACTAAATAATGTTCTCCAGCACCGGGAAGTCGAGTCTTCCGGAGGCCCCGTAATGGTTTTTGACACTTCGAATTTCTGAAACATGTTTAATCTGGGGATAATTATGGTAAACGTGACAGCGCTATCCATCATGGCCAATTGTTATTACCTGCATATAGATCACTGTCACATGAAAAGGGCCATTAAAAGGAGGCCGCGCGCGAACAGAAAACATTCAATCAAAATGCCACGGGCAACACGACGGGCAGCCGCGGGCAGTGATTGAACAAGGGTCCGAACCGGGACATCCGACGCTGACGCCGCTGATCGCCGGCCGCCTGTCTGGCCGTTCTGCGTCTGCCAATCACATCAGCGGGTCTGTCAGCGAGGGGTGTCGCTCCCCCTCCGGATGGCCGTCTGGGTTTCAGCTGAGCGGAGTATCCATCACAGAACGTTGCGAGGCTGCTGTCGCTGAGACCCGAGTCACCTCCCAGAAGTCCTAGCATCCCTCTAATTCACGACCGTTTTCGCTTGTGAAACCAATCACATCAGGGCAGCTGAAGGCTCATACAGGAGCATCCAAGACCAACGATGATCTAATCAACAGACTGATGTTCATCTGGTTGCTGTTTCTTCTGCCGCCGTTGGGACTTTTAATGTCAAATCTGGAGGAACTGGTATAATTTCTATCACAGAGGTAAAGAACTAGTATGACTGACCCCCACCTTTGACACTTGGCGCTTGTTTTCAGCATTCAGTTAAAATATCCCACATCTCTGATGGCATTGGGGGGGGGCTAGCATCCATGGAATGGACAGCTGGCACATCTGGACAGGAAATACCAGCACTGAAAGTAGGGCTGTAGCGATACACTAATCTCGCGATACGATACGATACGATATATTTGGCTCACGATACGATATATATCGATATTCATCTTAGAATACATTTACATCATTTTCCAAAAGATTTTAAAGGGACAAAGTGATTTTGGTGACATCTTGTGAGTGTTCCAATGACTTTGTTTGAATTAATTGAACTGAAAGCATCAATTACACATTACATGGCTGACAGGCAGCTTGCAAATGCTGGATAAATGAATAAAATACAACAGGATAGCGGCTCCATCGCGTTCATCATGCGCCTAAAGCCGGTGTTTTCCACCACTGAATACGGTCTCAAATCCCGACAAATAAAGTCGGCAATGGACTTTTCTGTGACCTCGGTGAAGTAGATGGAAACTGGTGGAAACAACCGCCGTCACTGTCCAGCGTGGTTTGTTTCAGATCGAGCTGCAACTTCTCGGGCTAGCTCTCAGTTAGCATTACCTTGTCCGGGTGGTGACGTTTCAGGTGGGCTCGCGTGTTGGTGGTATTTCCAGAGTACTTCACGTTTGTGTGACACAGCTTGCAAACCGCCATACTTTTGTCTAAATCTTTACTTTCCTTTTTCTTTTTAAACCCGAACTGCTCCCACACATCTGCTTTTAAGCACGCAGGTGCTGGGTTTATACTCGCCGCCATCCTCCTGACTGGCTCAGCTCTAGCTGGAAGAGAAAGAAGCTTCTGGATAACCTGTTAGAAACGCTCTACAGCGACACTTTGCAGGGACACAGGGGTTTGGAAGGGAGCTTAGAGTATCGATACCCGCGGCTGAAAAATCGATACTCTCTGAGGAAATAAAATATCGATATATATCGCAGAATCGATAAAATCGCCCAGCCCTACCTATAAGGTACATGCAGGTTTTAGAGCAGCGCACACTCCCAACCAGGCGACATCTTTTTCATGGAAGGCCTGGCGTCCTCCAGCAAGGCGACGCCAGACCGAGTACTGCATCCTGTTACAAAAGCAGAGGCTTCGTCCTGGCGCCAGACCAGCACACCTGGGACCAACTGAAAACGCTCAGAGAAGACAGACGTAAACACGACGAGGTCGGCTCCAGTCTGAGATCAGAGCAGAATGTTCCTCTCCAAAGAAAACTCCATCAGCCGGTGTCCTCGGCTGCCAGACGTACATGGACCGTTGAAAGAGGATGAGACGATAGCGGCGGTAAACACGGTCAACTTGAAACACGTCGTCATCATTAAATTCAAAGTTAGGCTTAACCCAGTTCACAGCAACAAGCGCTAACCATTGTATCATGTTCTTACTCTCTATTTTAACTAGGAAAAACAGAAAAACATAGAAACTGTTAGATGTTATAGAACATTGAAAGTAGAGCTGTGCGATTTTATCGATTCTGCGATATATATCGATATCGATTTTTCAGCCGCAGGTATCGATATTCTAAGCTTCTTTCAAAACCCCCGTGTCCCACCTTTAAAAGCTTGCAAGCAACAATTTGCACTGTTTAGATAAATGAAACTATTTTTCTCAACAAATCTTTTATTCATTTTGTCCAGCATTTGCAAGCTGCCTGTCAGCCATATAATGTGTAACTGATCCTTTCAGTTCAATTAATTCAAACAAAGTCATTGGAACACTCACAAGACGTCACCAAAATCACTCTGTCCCTTTAAAATCTTTTGGAAAATGATGTAAATGTAATGTCTGAATATCGATATATATCACATAGCCGAATATCGTGTATCGTATCGTATCGTGAGATCAGTGTATCGCTACAACCCTAATTGAAAGTCTGGTAACAGGACTGAAACCCGGGTCTCTTGGCTGCAGATTTAAGTCTCCAAACTCCTAACGGTCCTCATCCGGCTTCACGCAGCCGTAGATCAGGTTACTGTTTTTCATAAACCAGCTCCGCCGGGACGTCCCGCCTCTTCAAGCGCCGACGGTCCTCAGGAGCTCCAGCCTTCAGAAATCCATCCTGGACGTCACGGAGCTACAGTAAATATTACCGCCCCGCGCTCCAGATTTATAAACTTTGCTCCCCGGGCACGTTTTTATTGTGCTTTTGTCGCAACCCATCCGTCCCCGGCTTGTCCGAGTCGGTTTGCTGTTGTCAGCTTTTCTGGCGGGCCCGAGCCGAGGTCGTAAAACATCACAATATATCCAGCATGTTTCACGAGCCGCCGCCTGCGTCTGCTCCGCTGATAAACGGCACCAGAGGCCGTCCTGCAGCCTGTTCAAGGTGGGACCGTTGTGGCGATTGTTGCTTCATTGTTCTGGGTGTAAAGCGCGTATTAGTGTGCAGCGGGGAGACGCTTTTGGACTGCAAGGGTTTTTGTTTTTTTGATGGATCCTACAGGTCTGGGAGGAAACAGCTTCTCTCTCCGTTCAGCTTGGACCAACAGGTTTTTACAGAAAGCGGTCATTCACCAGCATTGCTGCAGTAGTGGATCTGTTTTGTCGACGTTAGTTTAGTTGTGGCTCTGACTTTATCAAACACTTAATTTCTCTGACATGTCCATGTCCATGTCCATGTCCGTCCACTGGCAGCTTCTTCTGGACACGTTGGTGCAGAAACCAGGAAACAGGACTTTTGCATCAATGAGGCTGGCCAGACTACCTTTATATTCACTGAGATTACTCTGCCTTTAAACAATTCAAGCCCAGATGATGAGAAGCTTCTAATTGGTTAATTAATCTCAACTTCCTGGCTGACATTTGAGATGTTTCTTCAATATTTCTCCATAATCTTCTTCCCTCATTATGTCATCTATTCAGTGAAGTCCACCAGTCTCTCCTGCAGCTAAACACCCCCACATCATGATGCTGCCACCGCCGTGCTCCACAGCTGGATGGTGTTCTCAGATCTTTCTCCTCCAGATGTAACGATGGTCATCACGTCCAAACAGTTCAGTTTTAGGCCATCAGACCAGGACATGTCTCCAGAAATGAAGCTCTTTGTCCCTGTGAGCGTCTCCAAACTGTAATCTGTCTCTGTTCTGTCTCCTCTGGAGTAATGTCTTCTTCCTGGCTGAGTGGTCCTTCAGTCCATGCTGGTCCAGGACTGGTTTCTCTGACCAGCTTCAGCAGCATCTTCACCAGCTGTTCAGCTCTAATCTGGGCTTGATTCAGGTTCGTCTCTGGGACTCAGAACTGTCTCCTTCCTGAGGACTATGATGGTGAACGTTCCCATGGTGGTTCTACTGGTGGAGAACTATTGGAACATCTGGGAACTGGACCAAGATGAAACAGACTGGTGGAGATCCACAGTTCTCTTCCTAATATCTAAATACAAATAACTAGCCTGGTTCATCTGGACTTGACTTTAATTTCCGGGGTTAAGTACCAGAAGAAGAAACTGTCTCTGGACGCCACTGGACAGGCAGACGACCAATCAGCACAAGCATGTGATGGAGGCGGAGTAAAAACCAGACTAGAATCAGCTAAAGACATCCAAAATGGGTGAACACCTGTTGATCCAGGGTTTGGTCTTGTTTCTTGGACGTTCCTGCACGAGTCATGAAGCCCACCTCGTTGTGATTGGCTCCTTGAGTTCTGCGACCCTGGAAATGGCTGTTTATGGGTGGGTTAGGGGTTAGGGTTAGGGGTTAGGGTTAGGGGTTAGGGGTTAGGGTTAGGGTTAGGGTTGGGGTTAGGGTTAGGGTTTAGGGTTAGGGTAAGGGGTTAGGGTTAGTGTTAGGGTTTAGGGTTAGGGGTTAGGGTTAGTGGTTAGGGTTTAGGTTAGGGTTAGGGGGTTAGGGGTTAGGGTTAGGGTTAGGGTTAGGGTTAGGGTTAGGGTTAGGGTTAGGGTTAGGGTTAGGGTTAGGGTTCGGGGTTCGGGGTTAGGGGTTAGGGTTTGGGGTTCGGGTTCGGGTTAGGGTTGTTAGGGTTCGGTAGGGTTCGGTTTCGGGTTCGGGGGTTTTGGGTTCGGGTTCGGGTTCGGGTTAGGGTTAGGGTTAGGGTTCGGGTTAGGGTTTTCGGGTTAGGGTTCGGGTTCGGGTTCGGGTTAGGGTTCGGGTTCGGGTTCGGGGGTTCGGGTTTCGGTTTCGGGGTTAGGGTTCGGGTTCGGGGTTCGGTTCGAGGGTTAGGGTTCGGGTTCGGGGGGGGTTAGGGTTGGGTTCGGGTTTCGGGTTCGGGTTCGGGTTCGGGTTCGGGTTAGGGTTGGGTTCGGGTTCGGGGTTCGGGGTTTTAGGGTTCGGGGTTAGGGTTCGGGTTAGGGTTAGGGGTTAGGGGTTAGGGGTTAGGGTGGGGTTAGGGTTAGGGTTAGGGTTAGGGTTAGGGTTAGGGTTCGGGTTTAGGTTTAGGGTTAGGGTTAGGGGGTTAGGGTTAGGGGGGTTAGGGTTTTAGGGTTAGGGTTAGGGGTTAGGGTTAGGGGTTAGGGTTAGGGTTTTAGGGTTAGGGGGGTTAGGGTGGGTTAGGGTTAGGGTTAGGGTTAGGGGGGTTAGGGGTTAGGGGGTTAGGGGGGGTTAGGGTTTTTAGGGTTAGGGGGGGTTAGGGTTAGGGTTAGGTTAGGGTTAGGGTTTAGGGTTGGGTTAGGGTGGGGTTAGGGTTTTAGGGTTAGGGGGTTAGGGTTAGGGTTAGGTTAGGGTTAGGGTTTAGGGGGTTTAGGGTTAGGGTTAGGGTTAGGGTTAGGGTTAGGGTTAGGGTTAGGTTAGGGTTAGGGTTAGGGTTAGGGTTAGGGTTAGGGTTAGGGTTAGGGTTAGGGTTAGTTTTAGGGTTAGGGGTTAGGGTTAGGGGGTTAGCGGTTAGGGGTTAGGGTTAGTTTTGGGTTAGGGTTAGGGTTAGTTAGGGTTAGGGGTTAGGGTTAGGGTTTTAGGGTTAGGGTTTAGGGTTAGGGTTAGGGTTAGGGTTAGGGTTAGGGTTTTTAGGGGGGTTAGGGTTAGCGGGGTTAGGTTAGTTTTAGGGTTAGGGTTTAGGGTTAGGGGTTCGGGTTAGGGGTTAGGGTTAGGGTTCTGGGTTAGGGGTTAGGGTTTTAGGGTTAGGGTTAGGTTAGGTTAGGGTTAGGGTTAGGGTTAGGGTTTTAGGTTAGGGTTTTAGGTTAGGGTTAGGGGTTAGGGGTTAGGTTAGGTTAGGGGTTAGGGTTAGGGTTAGGGTTAGGGTTAGGGGTTAGGGGTTAGGGTTCGGGGTTAGGGTTAGGGGTTAGGGTTAGGGGTTAGGGGTTAGTTTTAGGGTTAGGGATTAGGGTTAGGGGTTAGGGGTTAGGGTTAGTTTTAGGGTTAGGGGTTAGGGTTAGGGGTAAGGGTTAGGGGTTAGGGGTTAGGGGTAAACGGTCACAGCTGCCAGTACGGCTGCAGGCGTCTCTGCAGCTACAGCGTTACAACCTAAATGTCTTCGTAACTCACAGCACTGTTGGCAAAACCCATGAAAGCCAGTGACCTGGGAAACAGAGACGGGAGGAAAAATAAAATAAATTTTAAAAAAAGAGCTTTTTTCTGCAAAATACAAAGAAGCTTTGATACAAAAGGCGTGTGGAGAAGTGTGCACCTTTACAAATCAGTCCAGATTGAAGGTTGCTCTGCAGGGTGATAGAGACGAGGCCGTGAATAAAACAAGTTAATAAAAAGCTATTTCACAGATATTTGAGAGCAGTGATACAGCAGACTATAAATTAGAGAAGTAAAAACCATCCGTATGCCTGGAGGGTGAAATACGGAGGAGAGAAAAACGGCCGATCGCTCCGGAGGAACGACAGCAGTTCGTTTAGAGCCAAATGATTGAGCTCTTCTGGTGCTAAAGCTGTGAGATGGCCATCAGCTGCTGTTAGAGAGCTAGCTTTCTGTGTTTTATGATGTTTTACAGCATAATAAATAGGCAGGATGAGGTCTGGCAGAAGCTTTTTCTTGCTTTGTACCAAATTATACGTTTTTTCCAAACAAATGACATCCAACAGCCGGAGCAGATGATATCTATACAGCCACAATTAGCAGATAAATCAATAAGAATTAACCTCTGCCATCGTATTTGTCTTCCTTTGAGGGCACCTCAGCGATTCAACCGACAGCTGCTGCTCCTCTAATAAAGTTTTTCTAGTTTTATGTCAAAGTTACAGAAGGGAAGAGAATATAAATGCTCGCTCACATAAATAAAATATAGCACGTCTGGTGGCACAGCCCAGATAGACGCATTCATCATATCTGAAAGTGGATGCAAACACTCTTTTTTTTTTTTTTTTTTGCTCGTATTATCGCCTGACGGGGAACTAAGTGGTGTAACCTGGAACTGTATTGATTATGAGTTTGTTATTGCCTTCAGCAAAAATACCCAGGAGGCTGTTCTTCCGCTGGATTATGGCCGTGATGTGGCGCGGCACCAAAATACCCATAATCACAGGGAACGTCCTGAAGGTTAGCGAAGCTTTAATACGGAGGCGGCGAACGTCTGTGCGCGCTTTAAGAAGTTTTCTCCTCGGGAGACTCACCTTCGCCGTCTGCATCCGTCCTTTAGAGCGACTGCAGAGGTTAAAGCGGGAATTATCTGCACTTATGTGGCGCCCGTCTGCCTTCTTTAGATCCACAAAACACTTGGCTGCACGCCGCTCAGTTACCAGCATGCACCAACTTCAAGGAAGTAACCCCCCCCCCCCCCAAAAAAAAAGTTATTTCTTGAATTTTATGGCAGCTATAGTGATATATTGTCATTGTTTATTTAAGAACACTAACATTAAAGAATGACTAAATGTCACTTGCATCTCCAAAACAAAAATGAACATAAACATTGTCTTTTTTTACTGCTATTCTTGATCCAAGATGGCGGCGCGCACGGACGCAGCGGCACACTGCTCTCCACTCTTTAATCTCATTGTACCTATGTACAGTGACAATAGAGGATTCTATTCTATTCTATTCTATTTTACAGTTACTTATCTACTTGCATTTTAAACAGAAAAAAAATCTATATCTATATCACATACGCTTGATTAATGTTTGTTTATTAGCATTACTTGAAAAGACAGCCATTAAACCTGAACTTATACCTCCAAAATTCTAACGTTTGCATAAACATTTTATTTGATACCGAGGCTATAGACAAGAAGAATAAAACTGATTTAGTTTTTCCTAAATCCCATAACATTTTTAGCCTTTTAGGCCTATTCTGTGTAAGAATTAACCTGCTTGACACATTTTATAGTTTTAATATTATTCTAGGGTGACCCAAAAACCCAAAAAGAGGCTGCAAAAATACTCAAAGCTAGTCAAAGATGACAAAGTAGCTTTATTTATTTAAAACATCCCTTTTCTGTTTGAAATGAAAATGTCCTGATATGTAAACATAAATAATGCCTCATAAACCAGTTACATGTGATCACATTTACACATTTATAAACCCAACAGAGGAGATTATTCACCATCTGGTCAGCAGCAGTTAGCAGGTTATGTTTTATATGTCATATCAGCATCTTTTTAAAAGATGTTCTAGTGGCCTTTATTGGATAAAGAGAAAGCAAATGAAAAGAATTAATGAAATTGAATCCAAAAACCACTATATGAGAGTCCACCCACTGAACCACTAGACTACCTAGTAAATACTATTGTAGGACACTGACATTATACTGATTTTTAAAATTAAATCGCCCCATGCAGCGCTGCTGTGATTAGTTAGGGAACCAATCATCCAACCATTCTTCAAAAAACATTTTTAGCCTGTTCCACAGACATTGTACCACCACGCACCACGAAAGAGAAGACAAAGATAAATAGTACTTCTCACCAATACTTGTCTTTCTTTAGTTTTAATTTTTCCCACCCACCCTCCTCGTTGCGTTTTCTGCTTCCATCTTTCTGTTGACAGACGTCAACGTTAGTCTGCTCTGTTGGTTTTTAGGTCTATATCTGATAAATGATCGTCTTAGCGCCCCCTGTTGTTAGTTGATAGACTGAATATTTGGGTTTTTGAACAGGGACGACAGCCGTAGACCGGACCGTTCTGGACTTTTCCAGAATCCACGGATTACCAGTCCGACCCTGCTTTTAAGTCTTAAGCCAGAAATAAGACGAAAATGATCTGATCTGTTTTCTTTTTTCCTTCCAGATTTCATTTAACAGAGGTTAGTGTTAGAGTTACGACACAGATCAGTATGAATGCAATAAAAGGAACGATCCACCACAAACACAAAGAAGGAACCGAATGACGGAGAATTATTTTGCAGTCCAGAATCAAAGGCGTCATGGCTGAAGCTGCTGCTGTTCGTTCAGGGGGAAGTCCCTCAGTCTTTCCCGGGGCGACCACCTCCAAATGCCCACCTCAGTGGTCGGATCTGAATCCGTCCAGGAACGTGTTCAGGCACGGCGTTGGGCCGCCTGTTCCAGGATTTCCAAGGATGAATTTTAATGCCAGGTCTGAACGGGGTTGAATGCAGGGCCGATCTACAGTCATGGAAAAAATGATTAGACCACCCTTGTTTTCTTCAGTTTCTTGTTCATTTTAATGCCTGGTACAACTAAAGGTACATTTGTTTGGACAAACATAATGATAACCACAAAGATTGCTCATAAGAGTTTTATTTAAGAGCTGATATCTTACCATTTTCCATAGTTTTCTTGATTATAACCTAAATCACTTAAGTTTTTACATCAATAGCTATGGCGTTGTACTGCCAAAAACACTGCTTTTATGCATTCAGTGTTTTCTTTTCTGTCTGTTTTAGTCACATGATGACCTTTAGTGGTACCAGGTATTAAAATGAACAAGAAAGAGAAGAAAAAATGGTGGTCTAATAATTTTTTCCATGGCTGTATCTACTACCACGGATGACATCAGTTGTGACCTGTTAAGATTTTGTTAAACTAGTCACCAGGTGACATGCCACATCCCAAGAGGTGGGCAGCACACATCAGTAAACATAGTCCACCTTTCCCGGGAACACCGGGGCGTTCCCTCCTGGGGAGAGCTGGAGGAGGTGGAGGTCTGGACCTCAATAGAGGTCTGGGCCTCGCTGCCCAACCCAAACTGGGACTAGTGGGAGATAACGGACGCCCCGGCGGTCGCTGGGCTCTGCTTCCAAAGTTTCCAGGTTTGCAACAGTGGAGGAAAGTTGTGAGCGAGTCTGTAATTCAGCGAAACAAAGAGAAAGTGAGCTGAGTGAGAGAACAGAGATGCAGACTTTGGCACAGCTTAATGGGACAAACTGATCAATAACGAAGCTAGAATAAAAAAAAAAGACAGTCAATGTACCAGCTCCCCCGGTTTTGTCTAGTAAAAGACATTGGAAACTCTGTGTGAGGTGCTTTTGTAACAGTGTGAGCAGCTTCACAGGTGATGTGACTGTTCGGAAATGTCAGCAGGGAGTTTGTTTTGTCGTCTGTACAGGAGTCACTTCTCTGCGTGTCGTCCTTCAGAGTTCCCCGCTAGCAGACGATGCAAGTTGGTAACAAAAGTAAACCAGTCTCCATAAAGGTAGGGTAAGCAATTCTATGTGCTTTTAACCCAGAAGGTTTTTTTTTTTCTTCTTTTTGGTCACATTCAGTGAATATCTCCTAAAATAAAGCTGTGAATAAAAACATGACAGAGCATGATTATTCCTGCTTCAAAGAGAATATATTTTTGCTGTACTTTGATGCACTCAGCCCCTCCGGTGCTTTGATCTGCCCAGAAGGACGCTGGGACCTGCAGTCAAGTCACTCACGGGCCGCCTTCCCCGTGCAGAGCTCCGCTCGTCCTCATTTCAGCTCTGGAAGCGCTCGTTTCATTGGCCAGCCGAGCTAAAATCGTTAACTGTGACTGAACTGAGGTGGGTGTGTTCCAGGTAGCTTCCAAGCCCCGCCCATTTACAACACAGCACCGCCCAGTACGAGGCAAAAGAGGCTTCAAAGTCCCGCTGTAAAATACCTACACTGACGTCATGGAGGGTTTGTCCAATTCTTTTTATAGTCTTCTGGCGCCCTCTAGAAATCCCTTACCCTACCTTTAAAATCCAGTCTGAAAATGTCAATTTTTGTTAGTGTGATTTTACCAGAAAAAGTTACAATTCTTTGACATAAAGTTACAATTCTGTAATAAAAAGTTACAATTCTGTAATAAAAAGTTACAATTTTACAATTTAAAGTTACAATTTTGTAATAAAAAGTTACAATTTTATGATTTTAAGTTACAACTTTGTGATAAAAAGTTACAATTTTATGATTTAAAGTTACAATTTTGTAATAAAAAGTTACAATTTTACGATTTAAAGTTACAACTTTGTGATAAAAAGTTTCAATTTTATGATTTAAAGTTACAATTTTGTGATAAAAAGTTACAATTTTACAATTTAAACCTACGCTGACATCACAGAGGGTTTGTCCAGTTCTTTTTATACAGTCTCTTGGCTCTAGAAATTCCTTACCCTACCTTTAAAATCCAGTCTGACTGGCCAGATACCTGAATACACTGTATATGCCAAAAAAGAAAAAGAGGTTTAAATGGCCCATGTTTATTCATTATTAACCAAGTCTTCCTGCATGAAGCATTTTCATTACTCGGTTTATATGTATGTGCACTTTTATAAGTTCTGGCCGTTGTGGTGGAAAAAGTCTCTGCACATGATCCATTCAAGTTTGATCAGAAGAACATGAAATCAGAGCGATGAGTCATGAATCCACCATGAAGGAGCTGCAGCAGGAAAGGCAACCTCGGCCTTTCTTTTAATACGAGGAACTGCAGCCCGACCGTCTGGGACCTCAGAGCGGCTCTCTGGAGACGGACAGACTGAAAAACTAAGTTTGGAGTTCAGGAATTACAGCAAAACTTCTAAGAAATGTTCCATCTGGCTCCTCAGGAGAGAACGAAGCCCAAACCCAGCAGGTCCTAGCACCGCTTTGTTTCAGTCATCCGTGCAAACAGATCAAAAATAAGATGTAAAGCCTCTGCAGCAACTCCGTACTTCCCTTAACAAGAGGAACAATGGAAAGTTAACTTAAAGATTTAATTATTCATATATATGCAAAACTCATTGAATTGATTTCCCCCACAGCTGCGACTCCGGTGAGTTAAAGGTCTGACTTTATCGACTTTGTCTTGCCCTCAATTATCGAAGGGACTGAAGCTCATTGAATCAGAGCTGGAAAGGTTATAAATGTGTATAATCTACATCTCTGTTGGTTTACACGCTCATTAAGACGCTGGTATTAATAACTGGTGTTAATGGCTCAGTCAGACGGGGTCGAGTCTGGAAAAGAAACTCCTTCAGCTTTAATGTTTAACGTTGAGATTTTACAACACGGCTCGAAACTTTCACGACAAAAAGTGCAACGATTTTACAACAAAACCAAAAGGGTTTTGTCAAAAAGTCACAATTTTGTTTCTTTGTTTTGTTTTTCTGTTTTTTTTATAACAATAAGAATTCTTAATTTCAGGACAGAAGGTTGCAAAGTCACAATTTTTTCAAAAAAATGTATGATTTCAAAAATGTTGCAATTTAAAAATACCTAAAAACGTTCACAACAAAAAAAGCGTAATTCCACGAAAGTTACGACTTTACAACAGAAAAATGCTTACTTCTGTCAAAAAGTTGCAATTATATAAGATATGTTTGTTTTTGTTGTTTTACAACAGAAAGTCCAGATTTAATTTCAAAAAGTCACAATTATACAAAATTACACATTTTTCCCACAAAGTTGTAATTTTATCTCAAAAATTTGGGATTTTGGAAAAAGAGGATATTTTACAAAAAAAAAGAAATAAAATAAAAGAACTTGTTATTAAATTAATAATTCACAACAAAGTTGTGACAAGAAAAGTTTTTTTACAAAACAGTTGCTTTCAAAACAATTTTACAAGAAAAAGCTGTTTTTTATGATAAAGTCAATTTTTATTAAAGTGTGATTTTACCAAAAAAAGTTGAAATTTTTACAATAAAAAGTAACAATTTTTTGATATAAAGTAACAATTTTATGATAAAAAGTTACAATTTTGTGATTTAAAGTAACAATTTTATGATAAAAAGTGACAATTTTGTGATTTAAAGTTACAATTTTGTCATAAAAAGTTACAATTTTACGATTTAAAGTTACAATTTTGTGATAAAAAGTTACAATTTTACGATAAAAAGTTACATTTTTTTAGACTTTATGATAAAATGTAACTTTCTTTAGCTCCAGTCTGGGATGTTTGCCATTTAACGAGAGAAATTTGTGATTTCAGGAATATTTATAACATCGCCTACAACAGCTGCTGCACGTTGTCGCCACACAAGGAGCTAAGTCCGCTAACATTAGCCACCAAACTATTCAGAGCTCAGCGTCCTGCAGCGGGAAGGATCCCTTACATGTGAAAAACACTCAAGTCGGCTGTTGATCCAGACGTCCCAGTAAATTTACCTCAAGTTTAGGTGACGCAACACTAAAAAGTTCCATCCTGTTACCAGGAACAGCCTCGCAGGCCTCAACAGTCCGGTTTGCAGGAGCAGGGATCTGGTTTTACGGCAGCTAAAGCGTCGACGTGAGTCTCCGTTACCAGGAACGACCCACAATGAGAGCTTTTAAGAACCTTCACGGTTCAGGCGGTTGAAGTTGTCCCAGGAAAAACTGCAGGGAGTTTGACTGGTGGGGTGTCCCTACGTCCTACTGGCTCTGACTGGAGACTCCCACCGATCGCTGAAAGCCTGTCGCACTACCAGCGCCGTTATTGATGACCTCAAACACATGTTCTTCATCCGAGGTCGCAGTAAGACTCCTCTGACTCCTCCTACGTTGGGGTGAGCGGAGCAACGTGGCTTCAGTGTCCAGAAAAGCGGTCAAGAGGTCACTAAAAATCATCAACGGACAACTTCTACATCGGATGGTTGGAGGGACGCCGCTGTGACAAACCGTTGCTTTGACCGGACATCTTGCTTCCATCTTTAACCGAGTCTTTGTAAACTGAGTCAAGCTCATCTTATCTTTCGAGACCAACCGCTTTTAATTCAAGCAACGTCCCGATCCTCAACCAGAGGAACGCCGCGTCCCAGCTGTTCCCTCCAATCACCACTTAATTGTTGCTCCTCCTTCCCGCCGTTGGCCCGCCGTGGGCCGGGCTCACCGTTAGCTGATTACCGCACGCCCGCTATCTTATTAACGTGAATCCCTGAAAGCAAATATGGCAGAGGAAAATATTTACTTTGCGTGGCACGCGGCCTCCGTTGGCCGCAACGCTTTCTGGAGATTTTTAATGAGTCTTAACCAACCGCCAAAGACGACCATTTATTATTCCATCCCGCAGCCCGCTCAAATGAAAAATAAATAAATACGCAAATAAATTAAAGAAAGACAGAAGTTTTTGCAGCATGAAGAGAAGCCTGCTGCATTTTAATTTACCGTTTGGAAGCAGAGGTAATCCATCTACGTTTGTATCTCTGCAAATATAATTTAGTTTCTGCTCTTATCTTGTCTGCACCAGGTGATATACAATACTCCTCCCTTTGTTGACTCTTTTGTTTTGAATTAATCACAGCTCTTGTCCCATCTCTCATTATGTGGCCCAGGCGGTGGCACCTGACTGCAGCTGCTCTGCATCCTCTGCAAAAACAGTTATAATTGATAACAAGTCAGCTTTTATTGATTCCCGCGGAGAGCGCGGCTCGTTATCATATTTGCACAGACAGCCTCTGAAATTCCTCCACGTGTCAGTCGTCGTCTGCCATTTGTATTCCCGCCACGTCCCGTCCGGGGGTTTTCGAGCGCTCGCTCCCGCGCCCAATTAAAATGCGGCCGGCGTGCGAGCGCCGAGACAATGCGGGGAATGCAAATGATCGACTTGGCGTCCGCGACCGCCGGTGCTGAACTTTCTCGGCGGTCACCTCGCTGGCAGCTCACGCTGTTTGGGCACCTGCCAATACGTCCTCATTTAAGAAATCGCCCGAGCTGATGAATGGCCGCGGCTCTCTGTCAGCGCGGCTAATAGAGTGCCGGCTGCCCGTAGGGTCAACAGAGAGGTGCTCAATCTGGCGTGACGAAATTAAATCTTCCATCGGCTTGTGGGATGAGCGCGGGGGCCCTGCAGACGGGAGCCAAATCGCAGCATCGCCAGAGCAAAATCCCCTTCCTGCTGAATCCAAACTGGGTTATCTTCCCGTCTCACTCTCTGGCGGCGTTATCTGATTTTCTGGGAGAAGAAGACGGAGCTCAGGGTGGAGATACGTCTGTGTCTTCAACCTTGAGTCAATACCAAATCAATACTGTGAGCTCTATTGTCTCCTCGTACGGTAGAAAGAGAAGCTGCTCCCTGCAGAGGAGTCGGGTTCCTTCCTGCCGCCGCCACGGTTCTGGAGAAGCTGGATCGCTGTCTGAAACGTAAACAGAGGCGGCGTGCAGACAACATCGAGCCTCCGCGTGAATATCCGGACGTTCGAATGAGGAGATTCAGAGAATCTGAAGGAATCTCTGCGCGCCGGGGACATGGGCATAAAATCAGTGCAGGATGACCTCAGAGTAGAGGTCTTCTTAACAACAACAAAGGTTCCGACCCGACCCCAATTGGGTCTCGGGTCCATTCAAAAGATGTGACTCTGGTAGGGCTGTCAATTTCTTAAAATAATTAATCAGATTAATCGCATGACTGTCAATAGTTAATCATGAATAATCACAAATTAATCACATATTTTTATCTGTTCTAAATCTACCTTATACAGATCTTTTTCAAGTTGTATTACTCTTATTAATATGAGTCCTGACTAGAACCAGGAAATATGACCATATTAGTCCAGTCCTGAGGTCTCTGGCTTCCTGTCACTCAGAGAATAGACTTTAAAACAGCTCTACTTGTGTTCAAGTTTCTTCATGGCAAAACGGGGGGGGGGGGGGGGGCTCTCTGCATCCGCACTCTGATTAGCCGACAAGTGATACTTGAGTAGTCGGACTCCGGTGGTAACTAAATTCACATCGACAGTAAACACACACGACATTTGTCTTTTGGAGTTAGCCATCAGGCAAGGTTTTGAAGCTGAACTTACCATTCAAAATAGTATCTTTTGTATCCATTTTTATCCCAGCTACTGCTAACGGAGGTTTGTTTACGTCTGTCTGCCTGCGGCGACGTCAGTGCATGGCTTTCTGTTTTGACAAACTACGGAGGAGCCCGAGGCTCATGTCGTCTGGAGGCAACACCTACTCTCCTCTCTACAATTGTACATCAACGGCCGGCTCGCGTTAATCGCGCCTTAAAAAAATTAGTTGCGTTAAAATTATTTTGCGTTAATCAAAAGTTAACGCGTTAACTTTGACAGCCCTAGACTCTGGGTTCGGGTCTGAATCGGTACAGTTAGTCTCCGGTCCGGTCGGTGCTCTCTGACAGGCTGGGTCCACGTTTACTCCAGAGAGGTAAAGATATTAGCGGTGGCAGCTAATGTCAGGACTCGGGGCAGTTTTATTAATTATTCATTAACGTGGCGTGTTTGTCATGAAACAATCGTGTTGCCGTAGCGTGTTATTAGCGTGTTATTAGCGGTTTGCCCGGCAGCTGTAAAGCACAACGGATCGCCAACATGACAACGCTGGATGAGAGAACATATTTACGACACGTCCTGACTGTAGGCTATTAGCGTTAGCAGTTGCTACCAATAGCATCTGTATCCACACAGAAAATAACAACGTGGATTTATTGTTGTTTACATCACGTAGCCTATGTAGCAACTGAACCGGTAGAAGAAGACAACTTTAGATAAGAAAATCAAGTTTTATTTAAGGCTAGACAACTTTTAAAAAGTGTAATTGCACATATACTCCAGTAGGGGGCAGTGGCGCTCTCATGATCACAGTGTGCAGGGAGTATTAGCTATATTGTGTCGGGTTTTTTTTATGCACAGAGCAGGAGACATGAAGTGAACAAACCCTCAAGAGACACCACGAAAAAATATTTAAGAGGGATGAAAAGAAAGATGGAGAGAGACGGAGATAATGAGACAAATGAAAGTCGTCAGGAAGTTAAGACGAGGAAATATGATGATGCTGATGTAGTAAAGTTATTCTTTGTTATAAGTTGATCAATCTTTCTTTCTTTTTTGTTTCTCTAAATGTTAATAAGGATACAGTGTTATGCAGAGGTGTGTTTATAACAATTTTATGGACAAATGCAGAAAATAATTGAGAAGCACTGATCTACGGAGTGAACATTTCAAACATCATAAAATAAAAAAATAAAATAAAATAAATAAACGCTGTTGTCAGTCTCCAGATGTTGATGGACTGTTGCCCAGTAAATCTCACCGTCCAGCTGTTTTGTGTTGTTTTCATCCCAGTTGAACCTTCTGGGTTAAACCCCGGGTGGGAGAAAGAGGAAGGACGTTTGGCGGCGGGTTTTCCTGCTGAGGGGAGGGTTAAATCTGGTGACATGTTCATTTTGGACCCCCCCCCACCCCCACCCCTCCTCGTCCGCTGGACGGCGGTGATTAATGTCGCTCCTCGTCACCGTGAGCTGGCAGAACCAGGACAGGCTCAGACTTCAACCCCGCCGAAACTTCTCGGGCAACGGGGGCCTCTATCTCCCAGTTGTCATGGCAACAGAAGTAAAAAAAAAAAAAAAAAGAAAAAAAAAGAGGAAGACAAAAAAAAACGAATTGCAGCATCTGGACTGGTCATCGAGAAACAGTAAACGAATGAGCAGAGGAGGAATCATTAACATCTAAAAGGTTATTACACAAACTAGCAAATAATAACTAATGATTTTATGCACATAAAAGGTTTGTTTTAGTTCTTTTTGAGTCAGAGATATATCGACTTTATATTGCAGCAGATGTTATTTTTCTCAAGAGAAAAATAATTTAAAGTGCCATATTATGCTAATTTCCTGTCCTTTTATTAATTTTTTTATTTATTTATTTTTTGGTACCTCCAGAGCAGCTCTGCACCCATCATGACTCCAAAACGCCAAAATTAATTTCCGAACAGGAAACACCAGCTACCATCCAGAGAACGTGAGCTCTGCGGCGGAGGCGGAGCTCAGGGAGGCGTCTCCTGATTACCAGCTCAAAAAATCATCTCCAACTTTATTTGACTCCCTCTCCGGTGCCGGAGCAGGTGTCACCTCCAAAATATACAAAATGACTCGTCACAGTCTGAGCAGCGTAGCGACTCTAATCTGGGCTACTTTTAGCGCTGTGGCTCAGCTACAGCGCTGGCAGCTGCTATGTGGGCCAGACTGGGCCAAACTTCATGGAATCGGGCCAAACTTGGGCTTTGGCATGTGTTGCATGGGCCAAGTTTCATGAGCCAGTTTTTGACAAGACAAAAGCGCAGCGGTCCACATCCGGTTCAGAGTCAGTGCTGTCAGCCGAAGCCAAACGTGGACCAAAAGAAACCTGCAGACCCGGGCCAACTCTGGTGGAGAGGATGATGGTCCAACAACATGTTCAAACATCCTGACTGCTTCCTGGAATCCCACAATGCCACAGAAACACTGTCATCGCTGTGATTTAGAGACACGTACCTGGACAGAGCAGGGAAGCAGGTGGAGACTGCTGAAGAAAGTCATGCACCTTAGTAAACAAATCCGTGACCCAAACAGCTCAAACAAACACCTGATGTAAATAAAAGCAGCAACATTCAGGACGTCTCTCTGTCCAGATACTGTAGACACTCTGATGTTTCTGCTGCTGGATTTAAAAAAAAAAAAAAAAACATCTTTATAATTAGTTAGGATGATCTTTGCATGCCTGTGTGATCACTCCAAGAGTCAGTGGTCTTCAGAAAATGCTGATTACCCCCCACCCCCCCAACTGTGAAGGGAAATATATTTGCCCGCAGGAACTGTTTGAGTCGCTGCAGGCTATAAAGAGCACCGACCCTGAAACGTCCAGAGAAACGGGTCAGAGGAGCTGCTCTGCTCACTTTGTATTTTCTTATGCGCTGATATTTCTGTACTACACAGAGGGAACTGGACAAACCCTCTGTGACATCATCCTAATGTTTCTGACGAGCAGCTTTGAAGCCCAAAACCACACCGCTGTTTGACAGTTTATTCTGACTGAATGTGTCCTCGTCTCAAATGTCGTTTTTAGCGATCCAGACTAGAGGTCTTCACGGGTCCACTTTCATGGACCCGAACCCGAATGGACCCGTAAAAATTCAACCCGAAACCGACCCGACCCGAGCTATTATCATAAGTCCGGGAGTCCGAACCAGAAAGGACCTGAAATATTTGGACCAGGAACCGACCCGACCCGTTTTTTGATCACGACACTTACCTGAATAGAACCGAGACAATCCAGCCCATAGCTGCTCATGTTAAAGTTGTCTAGCGTTGAATAAAACTTGATTTTCTTACCTAAAGTTGTCTTCTTCTACCCGGTTCAGTTGCTAAATAGGCTACGTGATGTAAACAACAATAAATCCACGTTGTTATTTTCTTTGCGGATACAGATGCTATTGGTAGCAACTGCTAACGCTAATAGCCTACACCGGTCAGGACGTGTCGTGAATATGTTCTCTCATCCAGTGTTGTCATGTTGGTGATCCGTTGTGCTTTACAGCTGCCGGGCAAACCACTAATAACACGCTAATAACACGCTACGGCAACACGACTGTTTCATGACAAACACACCACGTTAATGAATAATTAATAAAACTGCCCCGAGTCCTGACATTAGCTGCCACCACCAATATCTTTACCTCTCTGGAGTAAACGTGGACCCAGCCTGTCAGAGAGCACCGACCGGACCCGAGACTAACTGTCTTTTGAATGGACCCGAGACCCGATTCAGGTCGATTTCGGGTTTTCGTGTTGTCGGGTAGTTCTGAAGACCTCTAATCCAGACCCTTCCAGGTTGGTCTTGAATGACGTGGGGAGAAGAGGAGGACGGAAGTTGCTGCCTGACAGCAGCGCGCCTCAACGCCAGCGTCAAGGAAGCGTTGCGGTACTTCAAGAACGACCACTTCCTGGTCTTCATTCCTTAAGACTCTCCCTCATTTTTCAGTCCCTCCTCATCAGCCCTGCAGCCCTCTCCCCGTCAGCGTGGTGTGTGCCGTCTGGCGATGCGCTGCGGTGCCCGTAAATGAGCCTGTGGCGGCTTCTGCCGTGATCCCGGATGTAGCCGCCCCTGTTCACGCCGGCGCTGAAGCGGCCCAGCAGCCGGACCTAAAACACCGGCTCCGCATTGAGCGGTTTTTTCGTCTTTCACCTGGTACGTCCTGATCAGCAGAAGATAAAAATGCTTTTCTAGTGTGTGAGAGCTGATTATCGCTCAGCTCTTCCACAGATGTGTGTTTGAATCTGTTCGTAATCTGGACCTGCGGGGGTTCAGTTCAGGGATGAAACCGCCGCTGTGCCACATCATCATCATCATCAGCAGCAGCAGCAGCAGCAGCAGCAGTGAGTCATCCATGTGTCCTCGTCCTGTGAGGACAGTTTCAGTCTGAAGCAGAGGGACGCCTGTATTGTCTTTCCCACATTCACAGGCCTAAAAGCCGCCACAAACTCGCCCTGCGGTTCTGAGCACAGAGCAGCTCTCGGTGCATTATGGGAGGAGAATCAACACCCCCCCACCCCCCTCCATGGCGGTTATTTTACAAGCCCAAAGCTAACAAAGCGAAGGTAAACACAGGCCCGCCTGTGTGAACACCTGCTCATTGAGATGAATATCACGGCGGGGCCAGTAAAAGCATCATTATCATTCTCTCTGACTGAGTCGGGTCGCGCTACAAGGTCGGGCCAGATGTTCTGCGCACAAAGAGCGGCTTATTGATGGCGTCGCAGCCTCATTATCACAGACACATATGCACGCAGGCCGTCCTCAGCTGTTTCATGACCGGGCGGCGCGCACCAGCGTATCTTTTTGTTTTTTTATACGCATCTCTGTAAACTCTGGATCACCGCATCAGTCAACGCGCCGCCCAGATGAGACACAGACCAGCAGACCAGTGACAGTCATGTTTCTGTGCATATTTTGAAGTGATGCCTTAGAAAGCGCTGATGGAAGAAATGTGCCCGAAATCTTATTTGGAAGCTGGGTGCACGTTCAGGAGGAAAGATATGCCGTCTGTGATCATGTGATGATTCTCTGACGCTGATGAAAATGGATATTAGCGATACATTCCCGACATGTAGGAGCTTCTCGTTTCCAGACGCGGAGCAACAAACTGCTCTTCTGGCTCCTCGACGCTGCATTTGTTTCTGCAGTTGTAGAAGTTTATAACATCTCACATACTGGGTACGACGTCCAGAACAATCCATCAGACTCTACGATGATGAGTCCTCTTGAATCGTAGCCTCCGACTGACGGGCACGGATGTAGGATTACATCATCAGTACGTGCCAACGGTAAACAACACATACCTGCATTTGATCATGGTTCTTAGCTAGGGTTGGGAATCTAGAACCGGTTCCTGTAGAGAACCGGTTCCGTGTGTTTCAATTCCATGGAATCGTTTGGTAGTTTATCCAGCGATTCTCTTATTGATTCCAACCAGCACGAATCTCACGTAATTTACGCAAGTTACGCACAGTCAATTCCAGAAAGCCCTTACGTGATTAAGTTACGTCGGTTTAGCACGTTAGCATTGCAGTTGTAAACAACAATGGCGCCCACCAGGTTCAAACGCTCCAAAGTTTGGCTTCACTTCACCAAAGAAAGATGGCAACAAGGCAACTAGCAGTCATTGTAAAGTAAGTAAAGTAATTCCAGAAAGATCACGTGTCCTTCCTGAAAAAGCAGACATGCTTATTTTTCTGCAAAATAATTGTTAATTCTTCATAGTATTTGCAGATTTACACTATGCACTGTTCCGTTGTATTTGATAGTATTTATCTTTCTTTATTATTATTTTTGAGTGCTTAGTGAGCTCATATATCCTTTTAAAAGGGAGATTTTTTTTATTTCTATTAGGAAAAATCTGTTGGTAAAATGTTACACATTCTTGTGTATTTGCACAGTTACATATTACAACAGTTAACACGTTATCCAGGCTTTGGGCCTCTTTTGACCTCGCTGTTGAGTTTGTAAGGTCGTGACTTCTAAGTAAAAAAAATTGATGCTAATAAAACTGTTTGTTCTCCTTTTTCCCCAAATTATCATCGATAAGAGAATCGAATCATTAAACAGTATCGATAATGGAATCAGAAAAATCTTATCAATTCCCGTCCCTATTCCTAGCCCACCTCAGTGTTGCTGCCTACATCTGTTTATATAGTCATCTCCATAGTTCATGTACTAACAATGAACCAGTCAGAATATAAGTGCATAGAATTGTTAGTTCTCCAGGTAATGGATAGTAATTTATACATTTTGTCCAATATAGTATTGTCAGGATGTATGTGCTCTCCTCTCTCTGTCCTATCTACCTTCTCTTTTCTTTCTTTATCCAGCTGGTCTTCATCAGGAAGGTCCCCCTCTTATGATCCAGGTCCTGATCAATGTTTCTTCCTCTTAAAGTGGAGATTTTCCTTGCGGCTGTTTAGCTTAAAGGTTTTTTTTTTTATTTGCCATTTTGTCTTTGATTAGGCTTTAATACTATAATTTTAGTTAATGATATTTGCTCAGGCATGATCTGGGTCTCTGTAAAGCACATGGAGACAACTTGCATTGTAACAGATGCTATACAAACAAAATTAAATTGAATTAAATTGAATTAAAGGGCTGCACACAGGATACGACAGTTCTCCTGGACCACATTCAAATGTGGTTTCCGTGTTGATGGTAGAGCTTCAGTTGTCATACGCAGGTGGAACGGTGGATTTTGTTTCCTGACAGGGTTTCCAGAAGTTTTCCTGAGTCCTTGTAGTGATGTCACTGACACAATCGTGGAGACGAGTGATGCAGTGTCGTCCACAGACATCCAATAAAGGTCTTGGTCCTTGTCCCTGACGCACAGAGAGTCTCCAGTTTCTCTGAATCTGTAGATGACGAGATCTGCAAAGCCTTTGCAATTTGACGTTGAGAAACATTGTCTTTAAAGTATTCCATCATGTTTTTATTCACTCTTTCACAGATTGGAGAGCCTCTGTCCATCTCTACTTCAGAGAGCCTCTGCCTCTCTAATCATCTCTTTATAGCTGATCACGTTACAGACCTAAGATCAGTTAACTTCAGTAGTTCATAAATGTTCCCATTTATTCCATTTTTGCTCCTGTCCAACTATTCAGAGACCTGTCGGAGGAATCACATCTGAAATGAGCTCATTTGGTTGATAAAGTGTCAAATTTTCCAGTTTAAATACTTGTTCTGTTATCTGGTTCTGCTGTGAATTAAATATTGGCTTTAAAGTTTAAAAAAGACATCCCAACTTTCCAGGAGCTCGGAGTGGTACTTTCTTCTTCTGCTCTTTGTTAAAAGCACACAGGCAGCTTTAGCTGCCAACAAACTAGCGGTATCAGGAACAGCTGAAGTGGCAGATGGCACCAACATGACTGTTTTCCACCTTCAGCTCCAGTTGGTGTCCAGCAGGAAGCTGCTCTTGTCCAGTTTCCAGTTCAACTATGTGATAAGTCTCGTCCCTGGTGCTGCATTTTCCCTCCGATGAATCAAAGGAACTTTCTTAGCTTCTGTTTCACCAAATGAAACAGCTGGTCAGAGTTTAAAAACCGCTGTGTTCGGCCTAAATCCACATTTCAGACGCGTGGAGACCATGCAGATGTTCAAATGTTGACCTGATATGACCACATGCAAAAGTTACCACGCCTCTTTTAATCTTTTTTTTTTTCTGATTAGCCATTATTAAGTTAGCAAACATGAAACCAAAGAGGAAAAAAAAAAAAAATCACATTTTTGGACGTTCACTCATGCGCAGCTCTCTGAAGGTCCCACCACATAATCTCACGTAATTTACGCAAGTTACGCACAGTCAATTCCAGAAAGCACTTACGTGATTAAGTTACGTCGGTTTAGCATGTTAGCATTGCAGTTGTAAACAACAATGGCGCCCACCAGGTTCAAACGCTCCAAAGTTTGGCTTCACTTCACCAAAGAAAGATGGCAACAAGGCAGCTAGCAGTCATTGTAAAGTGGAGATAACAGCGTCGGGAGGGAACACGGCTAACATGCAGAAACATTTGAACACACAACATGTGATAACGAGTGTCGTGTTTTTGACGCTTCGGACTGATGGATCTCAACCCAGCAGCAGTAGCCAAGCTAAGATCACCTCTGGTAACTCTGGTTAGTAGCTATCCCACTGACTATGTGCTTCTTTGTAAAACACGCTATAACATTAGCGCTATGCTATTAAACGAATGCCTTCTGGATTACATTTAGAAGATGACCGTGATGAGAGAGAGAGTCTGGCTGGTTCAGAGGCTGGAAGACATGATTATTTTACTGCTAAAGAATTGTTAATTCTTCATAGTATTTCAATTCAATTCAATTCAATTTTATTTATATAGCGTCTGTTACAATGACAATTGTCTCTAGGCGCTTTACAGAGACCCAGAGCATGACCCCCGAGCAAATATCATCAACTAAGATTATATAATCAAATCCAATCAATGATAATGGCAGGTAAAAAACTCCCACGTAGGGAGAAAAAAAACCTTTATACCAAACAGTGGCAAGGAAAAACTCCACTTTAAGAGGAAGAAACCTTGAGCAGGACCTGGCTCATATGGGGGGACCTTCCTGATGAAGACCAGCCGGGTAGAGAAAGAAAAGAAAAGAAAGAAAAGAGGGGAGACAGGACAGAGAGAGGATGGAGGACAGAGAGAAGAGGGAGGACAGAAAGAGGATGTAGGACAGAGAGAGGAGAGACACAAATGACTAAATACAATGACCATATAAACATAAACAGATGGAGGCAGCAGCACTGGGATGAGATGGCCAGAGGACCAGGTCGCCGATCACCACGCCAGTCGGCATCCAAACACAAGTGGAGGAGAACCCCGGGATGGACAGAGGATGGAACTGCAAGTCAGCATGAAACCCAGGAAACTCTGGCCTGCAAATACACAGAAAGAAAAGGGGGCAGAAACAGCACAACAAACACAGGAAAGTAAAGAATATGGAGCACAGTTTCAGTAACAGGGTGCTCCCAAATAATTATGAATGAGCTGGAGGAGGAGGAAGGGAGGAAGAAAGGGAAGAAAAGGAGAAGAGCAGTGGAGACACCACTCAGCAGATCATGTTGGTGTCCCCCTGCAGCGTAGGCCTATAGCAGCATAACTATGACGAAGCTGTGATTAAGACGAGCTACTCTAGTCTGAGCTACTACAACTATAGTTATAACTATTAGCCCCTACACACTATAGATTAGACTAATTGTAGGCTTTACTGAACAGAAATGTTTTCAATTTAGTTTTAAAAATGGAGATGGTATCAGCCTCCTTAACCCAAACTGGTAGCTGGTTCCATAATAAAGGTGTCTGGTAGCAGAAGGTCCGTCCTCCAAATCTACTTTTAGATATTCTAGGAACGACGAGTAATCCTGCACTCTGAGAGCGGAGAGCTCTATTAGGAGCATAACATGCTATCAAGTCTTGTAAATAGCGCGGAGCTAGGCCATTAAGGGCCTTATATGCGAGAAGCAGAATTTTAAACTCAATTCTAAATTTCACGGGAAGCCAATGGAGGGAGGCTAACACGGGAGAGATGTGATCTCGCTTACGGATTCCTGTCAGCACCCTCGCTGCTGCGTTCTGGATCAGTTGAAGGCTATTTAGCGAGCTTTTCGGACATCCTGCTAACAACGCATTACAGTAATCCAGTCTAGAGCTAACAAACGCGTGGATTAATTTTTCGGCATCACCCTGGGAGAGGATGCTCCTAATCTTGGCAATATTTCGGAGATTAAAAAAGGCAGACTTGCAAACCTGATTAATATGCTGCTTAAATGACATATCCTGATCAAAAATAACTCCAAGGTTTTTCGCAACTGTGCTGGAAGCCAGCGTAAATCCAGTCAATCCATTCCTCAGGTGTTTGGGACCAAAGACCAATTTGCAG
The DNA here is from genome assembly GCA_018398805.1 of Hirundichthys speculiger. NCBI lineage: Eukaryota > Metazoa > Chordata > Actinopteri > Beloniformes > Exocoetidae > Hirundichthys > Hirundichthys speculiger. The sequence goes on along the minus strand of JAGFBZ010000367.1, from coordinate 176,003 downwards.
ATTTGTACTATGCACTGTTCCGTTGTATTTGATTGTATTTATCTTTCTTTATTATTATTTTTGAGTGCTTAGTGAGCTCATATATCATTTTAAAAGGGAGATTTTTTTTCATTTCTATTAGGAAAAATCTGTTAGTAAAATGTTACACATTCTTGTGTATTTGCACAGTTACATATTACAACAGGTAACGTAAAAGTAAAAGTAAGGTCGTGACTTTTAAGTAAATAAAAACTGATGCTAATAAAACTGTTTGTTCTCCTTTTTCCCCAAATTAGAATCGATAAAGAATCGAATCGTTAAACGGTATCGATAATGGAATCAGAATCGGAAAAATCTTATCAGTTCCCGTCCCGAGCGCAGACAGGACATCCATGTGAAATTCCTCTCCAGACTGTAGCTTCCAGCTTGTGCGTTGACTCGTTTTGAGACTTATCAGCGCGCCCCAGATTCAGACATCTTCCTTCCTCGATGCGGCGGTGGCGGCGGAGAGCAGACAGGTGTGTTTACCGGCTGACGCCGGCGCTCCCAGACAGGCAGCTCTTCCATCCTCGTCAACAGGCTCTCCGTCAGCGCCGGCGTGACGTGTGATGTGGCTGCGTGGGATCTCGCGTGACAAGCCCATCCGTCTTTATCTGGGGGCGGGAGGTGGGGGGGGGTGAATGAATGACAGCTGCACCGGAGCTGGCGGCGTCTCGTCTCAGCTTCGCAGGACGACTTCCTCAGCCCGTCCTCTTCCTCAGCTCCAGCATCTGTTCGGGGCATCGAGCATCTCTGCAGACAGAAGTACCTTTGAACACTTGATTTCTTTCTTTAAAATCACAGGAAACGAAAAACGGTTGCGAATGTCAGGTTTGTGCGTTCGGCAGAACATCTTGATTCATTAAACAGGGAACATTCAGGAACGTTCAAACAGGCACTTTCGTTCACTTTCTCCAGCTCCTCTCTTTAAATGCTTCATCAGTGTTGCTGGAAGTCAAAAGTGCCAATAATTATGAGACATGAAAGAAACTACAGTCCAGCCCCCCCACCACCACCACTATAACAAGGAATCCACAACGTCAAAGTGAAACAATTCAACTGGAGCTATTAAGATACGCGGCTTAATTAGGAATGAGCCATGTGTGGGCATAATGAGCATCGCTAATACGACGACTTCCTGCCCAGTACGCAGCCTCTGTGCGTAAATTAGTTCCAGCCGAAGCAGAAAAGGGAAGAACGTGCGACGTTCCTCTTTGATTGTGAAGCAGTAATTTAGTTAAGTTGCTGCAGGTTAGTCATTCACCGGTTCGAACACGTCAAACCTCATTTGGAGGAGCTGACGATGTTCTGCTCTGAGCCTCAGATAGTCGGTGATTATAATAATGATGATAATGAGGTTGAGGTACGTCCAGTGGAAGTGGGATTCATAGCTGGATCATTGATCTCATTACTGGGGGAACTGGGAGTACTGGGGGCAGATGAGGCAGCCAGATGCAGCCGCTGGATTTGGATAAGGAGACATAATGGGAGTCAGTCCGTCTCAGTGATCCTCAGTTCATGAGGACGAAGGAGTGACGGCTGGGTGAGATGAGCAGGCCGGAGATCAAGGGTTTCTTTAAATAGACGTGGGGGGGGGGGAAAAAAGAAAAAAAAGAGAGGGGAAGGGGGGAATAGAGGAGAAGAAGGTGGAGAAGGGGGGGTGGAGCAATGGTGGAGGGGCGGGGAGAAGGAGGGAGAATAAAAGGTGGGGGTAAAAAAAAAGGGGACAAAGAAGGGGGGGGGGGTGGAAAAAAGGAAGGGTAAGGAGGAAAAAGAGGAAAGAGGGAAAAGAGAGAATGGGGTAAGAGAGGGGAAGGGGAGGAAGGGAAAAGGGAAGAAAAAGAGGAGGGGGGGAGTGGGGGGAAAAATGGGGGAGGGGGGGGGGGTGTGGGGAAAGTAGAAGGGAGAAAGGGGGGGTGGGAAAGAGGGGGGGTGGAGTAAGGGGAGAAGGATAGAAGGGGGGGGAGGGGAGGGGTACGAGGGGAAAAGAGAGTAGGAGAAAGGAAAGGAGAAACGGGGAAGGGGGGGGGAGAGAGAAAAGGGGGGGGGGGAGAAGAAAGGGGGAAAAAAAGGGGGAGGGGGGGAGGAGAGGGGAAGGGGGAAAAAAGAGGAATGAAAAGGGAAAGGGGAAGAAGGGGGGAAATAAAGGAGGGGGGTGGGGGTGGTGGAAGGGGAAGGGGGGGAACGGAGGGGATGAGGAAGAAGGGGGGGGGAATGAAGGAAGTGGCAGGGGGGGGGGAGAGGGGGAAAGAAAAGGGTACGAAGACATAAGGAGCGGAAGGGGGGGGGGGAGGGCTGGGTAGGGGGGGGGAAAGGTGGGGGGGGAAGAATGTGGGGGGGGAAAGAAGGAGGGGGAATGGGTAGATGGGGTGGGGGTTGGGGAGCGGAGGGGGATGGGAAAAAAGGGAGAAATGGGGGTGATGTAGGGAGATGGGTGGGGGGGCGGTAGGGTAGTAGGAGAAGGTAGGAAAGGGGGAGGGGGGAGGAAGATCAAAAAAAAACATGAAGGAGGGTGAGGAATTCTGAATAAAAGCAGATGGGGAGGGGAAAGGAAATGGGGGGGCCGGGTGCGGCGGAAGGAAAGAGGGAGGTAGCGGGGTGGGAGGTGAGGAGGAGGTGGGAAGGGGGGGGAAGTGAGAAAAAATGAGAAGGAAAAAGTGAGGAGGGAGGGGGAGGGGAGATGGGGGGAAAGGAGGACAGAAAGGAGAGGAATAGGGGTGGGGGGAGGGGGGGGGGGGGGGGTGGCGGCCTGGGGCGGAAGGAGGAGGGTATGAGGGAAAGGGTGGAAGGGGTATAGAGGAGGCGAAGAAGGCACGTTAGGGGAAGGCGGGATGGCGTCGAAGTGCGCAAGGTGGCTGGGGATGGTGGGGTGAGAAAGGCAGAGGGGAGGGGGGGAGGGGGGAGGGATGGGAAAAAAGAAAGGAGGGGGGAGGGGCAAACGGAGGGGGAAAGGGTGAGGGGGGGCGCAGGCAAAGAAAGGGGGGGGGGTAAAGGGGGGTGGGGAGGGTGGGGGTGGGAAAGGGGAAAAGAAAGTGGGGGATGGGGGAAACGGGGGATGGAAGGAGAACGGAAAGGGGGGGGGAGGGAGGAGGAGGGGAGTAGGGGGAGAGGGGGGAGGAAAAAGGGGGGGAGCGGGTGCGGGGGGGGGGAGGAGGAGGGAGAGAGGGGGGGGGGGGGGGGGGTGGGGAGAAAAGAGGGGGGGGGGGGTAGGACGAGTGAGAAGGAGCGGTAGGGGAGGGGAGAGGGGGGGGGGGAGAGAGCAGGGAGAGAAAAGTATGAAAGGGGAGGGGGGGAGGAGGAAGAAAGGAGAAAGGAAGAAAGGGGGGGGGGGGGGGGGGGGGAATAAGAGGGGGACAAGAAGAGGTGAGAAAAATATTGGACGTAGGGGATGAGGGTAAACATTAAAAATTGTTAGTTCAAAGAAGGGGGGGGAGGTTGAAGGAAGGAGGTGCGGAGATGGAAAGGAAGGAGAGGAGATGATCGTGGAGAGGATAAACGGGGGAGGAAGGCGTAGTAGGGCGGTAGGAAGTGGGGGTTATGGGACGAGGGGAGGTGGAGGGAATAGAGTGCTGGTGGGAAGGGGGAAAAGGAGTGCCGAAAAGTCGCATGACGGCGACTGAGGAGGGAGGTGAGGGGCAGTAATTTAGTATGGTAAACGGGTTGGTTCAGTATGTGTCTGTGGAGCATTGTTGAGGGGGGGCGAGGAAAAGGCGGTAAGGGGAGAGGGAAGTGTAGGAGTTTCGGAGTAGGTGGACAGGATAGGGACGAGGAGTGTGTAATGAACCAAGTGGGAGGGTAGAAGAAGAGAAGGTAAGGGGGAAAAGGATATGTGGGGAAGAAGACAAACATGAATAGGCGGGTGGCAATTGAGAACAGGGCGGGAGCAGTAAGACTAATTAAGGTAGATTAGCGAAGTAGGGGCCTAGAAGAGGGAGATGGAATGGGAAAGGACGGAGAGGTAGAAGGGGAGGGGGGGGGAGGAGAAGGAACCTGTGGGGGGTGAGGGAGGGAAAGAGAAAAGGGGATTGGGGGGGGGGGGGTGAGTGGGGGAACGTGAGAGTGAAAAGGAAAGGGGGGGGAAGGGGGGAGGGGGCTTGGGGGGGGGTGGGGGGGGGGCAATGGGGAACAGGGGTGAGGGGTTGGGGGGGGGGCGGAAGGGGGAAGAAGGAGGAGGAAAGTTGGGGAAAGGAAAGGGTAAGAGGAAGGGATAAGTAAACGGGGGTGAATGAAAAGAACGGGGGAGGAGAGAGAAGAAGGGAGGGGGGAGAAAGGGGGGGCGGACCTGAAAGAAATAAAGAGAGGATAGTAGGTAGGGGGAGGAAGGAAGAGGATAAGGGAAAAAAAAGGAGAGGAGGGGTACGGGTAGGGGGGGAACGAGTGGGAGGGAGTAGGGGGACGGGTTAAATAGTGATTGTGGGGAAGGAAAGGGAGGGGGAGGAGAGGGAAAGAGAGAGAAAGGAGGGGAAAGGTGGTTGGGAAGAAGGAGAGGGGGAGGGAAAGGAAGAGGGAGGGGGGTAGAGGGGGGAAGAGCCGGAGGAGGGGTGGGGGGGGGGGAGGGGGGGGGGTGGAGGAAAAGGGGGGGGGGGAAGGGAAGAGAGAGGGGGAGGGGGTGGGGGGAGGGGAAGAAGGGGGGGGTGGAGGGAAAAGGAAAAGTGGGAGAGGGGAAAAGGGGTGGGGTGGAGGGGGAGGTTGGGAAAAGAAAAGGAATGAACGGGATAAAAATCATAGAGACAGAAAGAAGAGGTGATAGGGGAGGAGATCGGAGGAGAGGGGAGGAAAAGGAAAAAGAAAGGAAGGGAGTAGAGGTGGGAGGGAAAAAAAAAGGGGTAGGGGAAGAGAGGGGAGAGAGGAAACAGGAAGAGAGAGAAAAAAAGGGGGAAGAGAGGGAAAGGAGAGGGGGGAGAGAGGTGGAGGCTGGGAGGGAGGACGGGGGATGAGGAAGGAGGGGCGGGTGGGAGAGGGGGGGGGATTGGGGGAGGTATAGGAGGGGGGAAAAAAAGAGGGGGGGGGGGTGGGGAGGAGATCGGGGAGAGGGGGGGAAAAAGGGAGGGGGGGGGGAGTGGGGGGGGGGGGGGGGGGGGGGGGGGGAGAAGTGGGGGGGGGGGGGAGGAAGGGGAGGGGAGGAAGAGGGGAAGTGGGAGAGAGGGAGTGGAGGGTAAGAAAAGGGTAAGAAAAAAGGGGGGGGAAGGAGGAGGGGGAAAGAGAGGGAGGAACGAAAAGGGGGGGCGGGGGGGGGAGAGGGGGGGGGGTTAAGAGAGGGGGTGAGGAGGGGGTGGGGAAGGAAGGAGGGAGGGGGGGGGGGTGGGGGGGGCGGTAGGGGAAAGGGGAGAAGAAAGGAGGGGGGGGGGGGGGGGAGGAGGGGGTGGGGGGGAGAGAAAGAGGGGAAAGAACGGAAAAAGGAGAGGAATGAGTAAAAGGGGCAAAAAGAAAGAAGGAGGGGGGGGGGGCCGGGGGGGAGAAGAATCGAAGGGGGGGTGGGGGGGGGGGTAGGGGAGGGGAATGGCGGGGAAAGTTGTTAAAAGGGGGGGAAGAGGGGTGAAAAAGAGAAAAAAGGAGGGGGAGTGGGGGAAGGAGGGGGGCAGAGGGTTGGGGGGGGTGGGGGGGAAGAGAGGGATGAAGCAGGGAAAGGGGGGAAAAAGAAGGGAGGGAAGGGGGGGGGAAGGGGGGGGGGGAGAAAGGGGGGGGGAAAAGAGGGGGGGGAGTGGAAAAGAAAAATGGAATAAAAAAGGGGAAATGGGGGGGAAAAAAGGAACAAAAGGGCCAGGAAGGGAAAGGAGAGGCAAAAGGAGGGAGGGGAGGGGGGGGGGGGAAGGAGGAAAAGGGAAAAGACAAAGGAAGGGGAAAGGTCAGAAGACAACGAAGAAAAAGGGAAGGTAAAGGGGGGAGTGGGGGGGGTGGAGGAGGGGGGAAGGAGGGTAGGGGGGGGGGAGGGGAACAGGGAAGGGGGGGAGGGGGTGGGGGGAAGGTGGGGGGGGGGGAGAAAGCAGATGGGACAGGGGGAAAAAAGGGGGGGAGAAGGGGGAAAAAGGGGACGCTTGAAGAGAAAAAGGAGGGCGGAACCGGAGGGGATGGGGGGGGGGGGAGAAGAAAAGGAGGGGGAAAAAGGACAGAGGCAAAGGGGGGGGGGGGGTGGAAGAGGAAGGGAAAGAGAGAAGACGTGGGGAAGGAGAAACGGGAGGAGGAGGAGAAAAAGAGGAGGAATAAAAAGGAAAATGGGGAGGGGGGGGGAAGGAGGGGGGGGGGAGAAAGGGAAAAAGGTAGGGGGGGGGGGGAGGGGGGGAGAGAGAAAAAGGGGAAGGGTGGGAATGAAAAAAGAAAAAGAAGAAGGGGAGAAGAGGAGAAGGGCCAGAGGAGGGGGAAAGGGAGGGGGGAGAAGGTGGGGGAGAAAAGGGGGGGAAGAGAGAGCAGGGGGGGGCAAGGGGAGAAGGGAGGGGGGGGGGGGAAGAAAAAAGAAGAGGGGTGGGGGAGGGGGGGGGGGGGGGGTGAAAGAGAAAGTGGAGAGGTAGGTGGGGGGGGTGTTGCGAGAGGGAAAGTAGGGGTGGGGGGGAGTTAGGAGGGGGTGTAAAAGGGGAGGTGGAGAAGGGAGAGAAAGGGGGGGGGGGGAGGTGGCTAGAGAAGGGAACAGGAGGGGAAAAGAAAGGGGAAAAAAATGGTAGAAGGGGGGGAGGGGGTTAGAAGAGGAAAGGAAAGGAAAGAAGGTAAAAGGGGGGGAAGGAAAAGAGGGGGGTGGGGGGGGGGGTGGGAGTGGGGGGAGGGAGGAAGAAAAACGGGGGAGGGGGGGAAAGGCGGGAGAGAGGGGAGCGTACGTGAAGGGGGGGGAAGGGAGATTGAATAGGTGAAAAAGAAGGGGGGAAAGAGGGGGGGGGAGAAAAAAGAGGGGGGCAGGGGGAAAAAAGGGGACGAGGGGGCGGGAGAGGGGACGTGCAGAGGAAGCGGGGGGGAAGAGAGGTGGGGGGGGGGGGGGGGGGGGTGGGGGGGGTGGGTGGGGGTGAGAGAAAGGATGGGGGGGGGGGGGGGTGGGGGGGGAGTGGAAAAAGATGGGTGGGGGAGGAGGAAAGGGGGGGGGGGGGGGGGGGTGGGATGGGGGGGAGAGGGGGGGAGGGGGTGGGGGGGGTAAGGGAAGAAGGCGAGGACGGGAAGTGAAAAGGAGGGATAGGGCGAAGGGGGGGGGGGGGGTGTAAAGGAGGAAAGGAGAGAAGAGAGGGGGGGGGGGTGGGGGGGGTGGGGGGGGGGGGGTGGGGGGGGGTTTGGAAAGGGAACGGGGAATGTGGGGAAGGGAGGGGTGGGCAAAAAGGGTAGGGGTAAGGGGGGGGGGGGGGTTGGGTAGGGTGGATAAGAGGGAATTAGGGGGGGATGGAATAAGTGGGGGGGGGGGGAGAAAGGAAAAAGGGTAGGGGGGAAGGGAGGAGGGAGCGGAAAGGGAAGAAAGGGGGGGCGGAAGGAGGGGCAATGGGAGGAGGGGGGGTGCAGGAGGTGGGGGGGGAATAGAGGAGAAAGGGGGGGAGAGAAAGGCGGAAATGGGGGGGTGGGGGGAGGGGAGGAAAAAGGGGGATAAAAACAAAGGGAGGGGGAGAACTGCGGAGGAGGAGGAGGGAGATTGGGGGGGGGGGGGAATGGCGGGGGAAGGGGGGAAGAACAAGAACGGGGGGAGGGAGAAAAAGTGGGGGGAAGGTGGAGGGGGAGAGAAGGGGAGAGAGAGGTGGAAGGGGCAGGAAGGGGTTGGGGGGGGGGCTGAAGAAGAGGGTGGGGGGAGGGGGGGGGGGGGGGGGGAGGGGAGAGGGTGCAGTTAGTAAAAAAAGTAAGAAGCAGAAAAAGAAAAAGGGGAAAAGGGGAAGAGGGGGGAAAAAAAAAGGGGGGGGGGGGGACCAAAGAAGAGGTGTAACAAAGGTGAAGGGGAAAAGGGGGGAGGGGAGTGGGGGGGGGGGGGGGTGAAATAGGATTGGGAGTAAGTGGGAAAGGAGGGGTTAAGGGAATGGGAAGGGGAAAGGGGAAATAAGGTAGAGAGGAAAAGAAGATTGAAGGGGGACAAAGAAGGAAAGGGTGGAGGGGATGGAGAGACAAAGGGGTAGGGGGGGGAAAAGGGAGGAGGGGGGAAAGAGGGGGGTAGGGGGAGAAAGAGGGAGAGGGGAGGGCAGAAAGACAGAGGGGGGAAAGGGTGGGGTGCGAAAGGGGGGGGGGGGAAGGGGAGGGGAAGTGTAAGGGAGTGATGGTAGGTGAAGGAGGAAAGACAGGGGGGGGGGGGGGGGGGGGGGGGATGGGGGAGGAGTGTGGGGGGGGGGAAGGGGGGGAGTGAAGGGAAGAAGGAGGGTAGGGGGTGGGGGGAGGGGAAGGGAAGGGAGGGGAAAAAAAGGGTAGAGGGGGGGGGGAAGGGGGGGGGGTGTGGGGCGGGAAAGAGGAAAGCTAAGGAAAAGACAGGACAGGGGGAAAAAAGAAGAAAAAGGGGGAGTGAGGGGGCGGAGAGGGGAGAGAAAGAGGAAGAAAAGCGGGATGGAGGGAGGGGGGGGGGGGGTGGGGAAGAGGGCACAAAAGAAGGAAGGGCAGGGGGGGGGGGGGGGGGGGGGGGGTGGGGGAGGGTAAGAAAAAAGAGGAAGGAGGGAGAGAAAAAGAGTGGGGGAAAGGGTAAAGGGGTGGGGGGGAAGGGGGAAAGAGGACAGTGGGGGGGGGGGGAGCGGGGAAGGAAAGGTGGAGATTGGAAGTGAAAGCGAGAAAGAGAAAAGAAAAAGGAAAGAGGAAGAAAGGAAAAAGGGGAGAAGAGAAGGAAGGGGGGGGGAGGGGGGGGTAAGGGGGGGAGGGAGGGGTATGGAAATGAGGGGGGAGAAGCGTGGGGGGGAAGAAGAAAGGAAGAGGAGGGAGGAGAAGAAAGAAGAAAAGGGAGAGAGGGGAGAGAAGGGGGGGAAGGGGATAAGGGGGGGGGGGGGAGGAGGGGAGAAAGGAAAATGGGGGGGAGTTCGTGTGGCAAGTATTGGGCAGTCGAAGGGAAGTAAAGGGCGAGGGGAGGGGGGGGGGTAAGGAGGACATGAACGGAGGGGGTGGGGGAAAAGAGGGAAAAGAGAGGGGGAAAAAAAAATAAAAGAAGGGGCGGAAGGGGGGAGGGGAAAAAGGGGAAGGAGAGGAGGGGGAAATAGGGGGGGTAGGAAAAGGGGGGGAGAAAGGGAGGAAGAAAGACAGGGGGGAAGAAAAAAAGAAAAAAGGGGGAAGGAGGGGGGGGGGGGAAAGAAGGGGAGAGGGGGGGGGGAACAAGAGGGGGGTGGAGGAAAGAAGGGGGGGAGGGAAAAAAAAGGGGGGGAGGGAAGTGAAGGTTAAGAAAATGGGGGGGGGGAGGGGGAAAAAAGGGGGAAAACGAGGGAAAAGGGGGGAGGGGGAAAAGAAAGAGAGGAAAGGGGGGCGGAACAAAAGATAAGAGATGGAAGGGAGGGGGGGGATGAGGGAAGGGGGGGGTGAAAAAAAATAGAGGAGGAACGAGGGGAAGGAGGGGAGACGGAAGGGGGGAGGTAGAGGGAGGGGGAATGGGAGTGAAGAAAGAAGGGGGGGGAGGGGGGAGAAACAGTTGTGAGGCAAAAGGGGACTTGGGTGGTTCCTGGTGTTCTAATTCGTCTGTCCGTGCTGGTAAGTTTGTCTGGTGAACGTGGTATTGTCATAGTCGCTGACTGGAGATGAACCAAGCCGGGGTCCACTGAAGGTGGCGGTGGTTTGGCTGTGACGCCACAGATCACCGTTCGACCTCTGGAGGTGTGAAATCCAAATGAATCTGTTTATCAAACCCTGCACAGCTGCATCATCATATCTGAACTGTTTGAGTCCCTTAAAGATTTAAAACAGATGTATTTTATCACCTCGTATTATTTCACATGCTTGGGGCCTGTTGAGGAACTAACCCCTAAACCCCTAACCCCTAACCCTAACTCTAACCCCTAACCCCTAACCCTAACCCCTAACCCCCTAACCCTAACCCCTAACCCCTAACCCCGAACCCCGAACCCTAAACCGAACCCGAACCTAACCCCTAACCCCCCGAACCCCTAACCCCCCCGAACCCTACCCCTAACCGAACCCCCTAACCCGAACCAACCCTAACCTAACCCTAACTAACCCCTAACCCCCCTAACCCCTAACCCTAACCCTCTAACCCTAACCCTAACCTCTAACCCTAACCCCTAACCCTAACTCTAACCCCTAACCTTAATCCTAACCCTAACCCCTAACACTAATCCCTAACCCTAAACCCTAAACCCTAACCCTAACCTTCTCTCTGCAGCGTGATGGTGGATCCTGACAGAGGTCTAACAAGCTCATCGTGGCTCCGTTAAACGGCCCAGCTGCCGCACATCTCTGGGCACCAACAAGATTTAAAACATCGCTGCTGCTGCTGTTGTCTGCAGGAAACGAAACACGGATCCCTGTTGTTTTCCCGGCGGGCCGCTTGAACGAGGACGCCGATCGACAGAGAGCTATTTCTGGGTTTCTCCACAAAGGAACTGATTGGATGCACCTGTCTGAAACGCTCTCCGGTGTACAGAAACTTAATTAGAGGCAACTGTCAGCCGCTAACTCGACAAGAAGCGGGAGGTTTTCAGAAAGCAGCGCTTGAACTCTGACTCCAGAACGAGCGCCTTCTTCTTTTTTTTCTTTCTTTTTTAACTTTAACTTTTTCCGACGTCCTCTCTAAAGCTCAGAGCTCAGTCCAGGTGGGTCCAGACGCTTTTACAGCTGCAGCTCATTCTAACGGCGCACTTCACAGAAAGGTGAGGTGAAGGCGTTGCTCCACGTAACTTCTTCTTCCCTCGTCATGATGCCGCCGCCCCCGTGCTTTGCACAACAACTATCACTGTGACCAGAAAGGAACGTGGGACAGTTCAGACTCGTGAAGGTCTGCGGTTCCTCCTTCTGATTAGGGCTGAACGATTTTATCGATTCTGCGATATTCTGCGATATATATCGATATTTTATAGTATCGATATTTCAGCTGCTGGTATCGATATTCTAAGCTCTTCCTGCAAAGTGCATGAAGAGCCATTAAGTCCTCCAGCCACTAGTGTCGCTGTAGAGCATTTCTAACAGGTTATCGAGAAGCTTCTTCAGCTAGAGCTGAGCCAGTCAGGAGGATGGCGGCGAGTATAAACCCAGCGCCTGCGTGCTTAAAAGCAGATGTGTTGGAGCAGTTCGGGTTTAAAAAGAAAAAGGAAAGTGAAGATTTAGACAAAAGTATGGCGGTTTGCAAGCTGTGTCACACAAACGTGAAGTACTCTGGAAATACCACCAACCTGTGAGCCCACCTGAAACGGCATCACCCAGACAAGCTAATGCTAACTGAGAGCTAGCCCGAGAAGTTGCGGCGCGATCCGAAACAAACCACGCTGGACAGTGACGGCGGTTGTTGACACCAGTTTCCATCTACTTCACCGAGGTCACAGGAAATTACAGAGTCCATTGTTTACTTTATTTGTCAGGATTTGAGACCGTATTCAGTGGTGGAAAACGCCGGCTTTAAGGGCTGTGTTTACTCTCGCGGCAATGTGTCGTTATCTTGTCGCCGGTACGCTGCACTTACTTTTGATTTATGCTAAATTTTGAAGCGCGTCTCCGCTATGTTATTCAACGCCACAACGCAAGAGGGACAATCATGAACTAGCTAAACTTACTAAACGTATCTCTTGCGTTTTTCCACTTCCTCACCGTCTCGGTCGTATCCAGACCCACATTCATCTCTATCTCCCTCCATGAATTACTAGAATATGTGCTGTCTTTGTAGTGTGGAGAACCAGAATCGCACAGATGTGGGTACTTCCTCATTTCTTCAATGACGCGCTCTTTTCTACACGGATGTAGAATCGACCAATCAGAGGCCTCCTTTCTCTCCTCTCTGCGTCGACCTACCTTTCAGTTCAACTAATTCAATCATTGGAACACTCACAAGATGTCACCAAAATCACTTTGTCCAGTTAAAATCTTTCAGAAAATGACGTAAAAGTATTTTTAGATGAATATTGATATATATCGTATCATGAGCTGTATCGTGTATCGTATCGCGAGATTAGTGTATTGCTACAGCTCTACTTCTGATCCTCTATTATTGATGACATCCGCCGCCTCCACTGAACTCAAGTGCCATTTGGACAAGAAAGAAAGACCTCCTTTAGGACATTGTGTTTTTTAAGCAAATGTATGTGGAGCGGAGATAAAGTCCTGTTTGTGACTTGATGTGTTGTCAACGGGAACAAAGTGATGAAGGTCTGAAACGGCCTAAAGTGATCTGATGATCAAAGACTTCGTGATGACAGTCGAACATCACACAAGATCAAAAGAGGCAGGAAACCGGCTCGTTTACGTCGCTGTAACTTCGTCCAACAGCCGGAGGGTGAGCTCTTTTCTTTTTTCTTCACAAAACTTACTGGTTTGACATCTTGTTCAGTTGTTCTTCTCCTGTTCTTTGCTTCCTCCGAGGCCTCAGCTCCCCGCGGTTCAGGTGTTGTCTCGTAAAAGCAAATTAAAATCTTCTCAACAAGCAGGAAGTCTCATTCGTCTCCAGAAAGTGTTTCCTGCCGTCAGAACTCGTGGGCCGTGATGAGTCGCTGTCACAGACGCCGTAACGAATCAAAGCGGCGTCAGAACGATAATTAGCCGCGCGGTGTCAGGAAGAGGCGCGTGTCAGCGCCATCCCAGCGCGAGGACCCCTGCTGGTTACAGACCGGCAGCTGGCGGGCGACGTGGTGACGGCGGTGACCTCCGACCTCCTCCGCCGGGCGGAAAAGTACAACTTTTCCTACAAACTTTTCTCATTTCTACGGCGTCCAGGTCCAGATCCGTCGCTCCTCTGCCGTCTTTGCCCTTTTCTGAAATTAACAAAGGGCAAAAAAACAATTCCATCAGTAATCCCATTTTCCTCTTTGCAAACCGCCTATTGCTCATTAAATATTAACTGTCTGGCCGGCTCCTCTTTGCATTCTGATTATGTTTTTTTTTAAATATATAATTATTTATGGCCGACGAGACTGAAGAGAATATCAATCAGGACATTCCAGCTAATCCCAACAAACGCTTCTTCCTGAGCCATAATTATTTACCTGAATTAATCATTTCCGACTCTGAAATTAAGTCTGGATCAAAAATACTTTTTTAAATGAGGGAAATATGGAATGAGACGTTTTAGACATAAACAAATACAAGAGTGATGCACTGAGCCGAGTTAAATCATATAAAAGCTCGTCATTTCTGACTAATTTGAACTAAAACTCTTCCTGATGGAAAAGTTGGTTTTAGTTTTAGTTTGCAGCATTTTACATTCAAGCTCCAAAAACTTTAAAAGAAAAGGAATTAAAAGGGTGTTCGAGGTTTTAGAAATGACAGAAGAAACCTGCTCATCTGTAGAATCCTTGTTTTCAGGGTTTAAACTGGGTTCAAACTGGGTTTAAACTGTCCCACGTGGTTTCTGGGTCGGTTCAGACAGGAGCTTCATCACCATGATGCCATCCAAGCTTTCTAAACAGCTTTGTCAGGTTTCCTGGTGAATCCTGGACTCGTTCTACCATCGTGTTTCTGGCTTTAAGATCCAGTTTCTGGAGTTAAGATTCAGTTTCTGGCTTTAAGATCCAGTTTCTGGAGTTAAGATTCAGTTTCTGGCTTTAAGATCCAGTTTATGGAGTTCAGCACTCTTTTTTAAGAGTATAATTCTGAAAGAAATGAGACACCGCGAAGTATAGTCGGTTTTCACGGCGCGTCATCAGCGCGCCATCCAACTGGAAGTTGCCATCTTGGAGGCACGTGGCAACGTAAACAAAGTAAATCGGACGTCTTCATTGAAAATGGTATATTTTCGGCTATACCAACCGGACAGACCGCGAGAGACACTTGGAGTTTTATAGACTTCCAATGTTTTTTTTTTTTTTAAGATTTTTTTGGCACTAGCGGCCTTTATTTGATAGTGGAGAGACAGGAAGGGGGGTAGAGAGAACGGGGAAGAAACGCGGTAAAGGGTCGGCAAGCCGGGAATCGAACTCGCGACCAGCCGCACGAGGACTGTAGCCTCTGTATATGGGTCGCCCGCCCCAACCACTGCACTACCGGGGTGGCGCGACTTCCAAAGGTTTATAAAAAATCAGGGAGAACAATGCCAGAAGTTGTCAGAGGAAAGGAGGAGCTTGTGGTTAGCAAAGCTAAACCAAGACCTGCGTGGCAAAAATCTGGACAACATCCGAATTTGTTCGACCCATTTCGTGTCAGGTAAGTTAAGTGAAATGTTGTTAGCTCTTAATTTCACACATGAACAATTATCAAGAAAAAAAGCTCTTAATTTCTAGTCTAATGATAATATCAAGCTACCACCTAGCTACACTAGCAAGACAGTTCTTAAAATGATACTGCAGCTCTCTCCCCCATCCACAGACCATCTGGTTATAGGCCTCCAAACTTTTGTAAGATTTAAGATGTTCAGCCTTGTATGAGCTTGGCGAGAAAACCAGGTAGTTTACGATGTCGGGGTATTCAATCGAAGGGAGGCTCTCTGGCTCGTCATTGCTCCAAGATGAGGGAGCTAACTCGTACGGATCGGCACCACCGACAAACTGCGTCTAACGGCTTTTGAAAAGCGTTTCTGTGGTTTATCCATCCTTTATCCACAGTCGTTAGCATTGGTCCAGCGGTGTGTTTACATCCAAGTACCTCCAAGATGGCCGCTCATCCGGGTCACTGACCAAAACGTGACGTAGGTGAAAACCCTCTATATGTCTTTCTCGAAACCTTCGGTGAGCTTGTTATCTCTTACGAATCCAGCCGGGCGGGCGGCGCTGCCTTCAGGTCGGAGCTTTGTCCTTCGTTCTCCAGACTCAGACATCAGTGTCGGATCTCCACAAACGCAGCAAGGATCCGTTTCCAGCCGTCAGCGTCGCTCTGATGCAGAACCCGCCGATGTGACACTCAAAACTCGACAAGTTCAAGCGCTCAATCTTTCTGTGGTTCCCGGATACCGGCGTTCGCTCTGATCACCGCGCGCCCGTCGACTGGTGAGATTTGATTATCGGTAAGCCGGCTGAGTCGGGAACGTGCTCGCCACAGCTTGCTTGACGAGCTCTGACCAGCACCCGTCCAACAGACTAGTGAATTATGAAAACCATTGATGGATGAAATATGAACATCAATCTTCCTCAGCTTTCCGCCCGCCGAATAAATTACATTTTAAGTCGTCTACGGCGCGCGCGGAGACGTGCTTCTGCAGTGAGGAGAGAGTTGCGGCGGGAACGCGGGGGAAATTCTGCGACTTTTATCAGGATTGATGAGCGGTTTGTCCTGTTGAGAACACGAGGCGTGAAGGCAGCGGGTTGATCGTCTAATGATTTGTCCCATTGAAAATCAATAATGTAAGATGTAGCGCTGCAGGGTTTCCGTTGAGTCGTTCCACAGCCTTCAGGTGGCTCTTTACACCTGATCGGGCAGTTTTTCCCTCCCTGAGAGCGCATGAATAATACACTTATACACGATCAAAACAAAGAGTTTTCCATGCTCAAAGCGACCGGGACTGAACCGGGCCGGAGTTTGGCTCTGGAACGGAGCCGGAGAGAAACGGGTGGCACGTTTTACCCTTTTAAGATATTAATGCATGCAAATAAGAAAAAGATGATAAATAGTTGGATTGTTGGGGGGGGGGATAAAAGATGATGCTTTCAAATCACAGTCCGTGCGTTTACATGGGAAGTTTAATTCCTCTTTAATTCAGAATTAAAGTTAAAGCCGAATAAAAGTTACCATGTAAACACTTAATTCCATATGAAAATGTCAATGCCAAATTAAACTTAATTCCGAAGTAAGTGGCTGGTTTATTCTGATTTTAAATCTGAATAGAATAATTCTGCGGTCATGTTAAACTCATTCCTGTTTAAATTAATTCCCGTCTTTCTGCGCATGCTAGTTCTCTTGCCCGTCTGTCGCAATGACGCTTATATTCTGCGCTGGGCTTGTTTTCAAAACAAAGTTTCAAGATGGCAGCACGCAGTAAACGGTGTTCAAGAGCAGAGATGATTTATTTAATAAATAGCTTGTAGGAACTGGAAATAATTAAAAGAACAGATGGCAGGAAACATAAAAATTGTGAGCTTTTCAAAGTTGTAGCGGTTAGGCTAAATGAATGAGGTTTCGCAGATAGAGACGCCACCCAGGTCAAAAATAAGTGGAATGTTGTTGCTAACCGAGTTGTTGCTAAGTTTGTTTTCTTCCGGTAAACGTAAATACGTAAAGACGTCCATCCCCTTATCCAATCAGAACCCTTCCCAACCCCCAGACCTTAAGCGGAATTGGATAAAGCCTAACAAACGTGTTTTCCATGTAAACCTCAATTCGGAATTACTATTTCCATGTAAACTCGAAGGAAAATTGTTTAATTCGGATTTATTTAATTCGGAATTATTAATTCAGAATTAAAAAACATCATGTAACCTTGGCCAGTGACTGGATTGAGAAGCTTTTTCCAATTCAATTCAATTCAAATTTATTTATATAGCATTTGTTATAATGTCAATTGTCTAGGCTCTTTACAGAGACCCAGAGCATGACGCTCGAGCAAATATCATTAACGAAAATTATAATATTCAATCCTAATCCTAATAAGTGTGTCTGAGATGGAGGTCAGCAGCATTGGAGCACCACAAGGAACTGTTCTCTCACCATTTCTCTTCACGCTCTACACCTCTGACTTCCAGTCCAACTCTGAGTCCTGTCATCTGCAGAAATACTCTGATGACTCTGCAGTTGTTGGGTGTTTCAGCAACGGACAGGAAGCAGAGTACAAAGAACTGATCTGTCAGTTTGTGAAATGGTGCAGTAACAATCATCTCGTGTTAAATACCAGCAAAACCAAGGAGATGATTGCCGACTTCAGGAGGAGCAACAAAGCAATGTTTCCATCCTGGTCATGTTGGCGTCCCCCTGCAGCGTAGGCCTATAGCAGCATAGCTATGACGAAGCTGTGATTAAGACGAGCAACTCTAGTCTGAGCTCCTACAACTATGGCTATAACTATTAGCCCCTACACACTATAGATTAGACTAATTGTAGGCTTTACTGAACAGAGATGTTTTTAGTTTAGTTTTAAAGATGGAGGTGGTGTCAACCTCCTGAACCCAAACTGGTAGCTGGTTCCATAATAAAGGAGATCTTTGGCGAAATTATTGTAAAATAAACCTGGATTTCGTTATTAACAGGTACAAGAAGGTCTTTTATGTGGAAAATACTTGTGTCGTTGTCGTATTTATCCCGTCTTAAGACCCGGTGAAAGGACTGCCTGCGGGTCGCTCCTTTTATTCAAACGACTGAAGCGCCTTCGGTTAAATGGATCATATGGATCCAGAGCACATCAACATTTAAAGGTTGTCGTTTATCCCCGGAGCATTCCTGACACCGAAGAGATGGGGGTCACTCCGCCTTAAAGGACCGCTCCAGCAGAAATGAAAATTCATTAGTTTGGGTTGCGTCAGAGTCGGGGACTGAATGGAATTAAAATCAACTGATCACAATGGGGAAGGTTGGGGTGCTGGGCACGATTATGCAGATTAGACCTCTTTGTTTTTTCTAATCTTTTAAAGCACACGTGGGAATGAGTTACCGATCCTGGCTACGTTGATGAGGTCAGAGGGTCAGCGGGATGTTATTAATTATCCCCGGGGGGCCACAAATACTCGGGGTATTTTGTTTTCCTGCCAAAGGTTTCATGAGGGGGAATTATTGCAGCTGGTTTCCAATCTGAGAGGATAAATGTGACTTCTTATAATTGGAATGTATTTAAAATTAATGTTGCTCATTATTGGTGCGCTCACATGATTTAAAATGACAGATTGTATCAAAAGAACTGGACAAACCCCCTGTGATGTCACCCATTAGGTTTTCTGAGGAGTGCTTTTTTTTTTTTTTTTTGTTGCAACGAGCCCAGACCTCCCTCCCCATGGCCACCTCCTGCAGCTCCTCCAGAGGATTAGTAAAGGTCTTCACGGGTCTAATTTCATGGACCCGAACCCGAATGGACCTGTAAAAATTCGACCCGAAATTGACCCGATCTGAACTATTATCATACGTTCGGGAGTCCAGTCTCAGACTCTCATGACTCATTTCCATCAGATATTCAGTCACATTTGGTTTTAACTAATTTCTTTCTTCAATATTTACAGTGCAGCTTACATTCAGTGTGTTTTTTTTCTTTTTTTTTTTATTTTCCAGAAGATGGAGCCAATTATTTGCTTGGATCCCTGCTCTCTTAATAACAACAGCGCCCTTAAAAGCAAGCAAATCTATCAAGAATGCTCTCAAATATGATATTACTCCCCATATTTTCTTTTTAAATTCATGACTCATTGATGCTTCAGAGGAATTGCCTAAAATTACAAATAAAAGACAAAGAAAAAAACCCTAAAACAAGCTCCAAGCCGTCACCACCCTGGAACCAGCACCTCTTTACTCTGAAAGCTTTTTGGGGCTTTTTTGCTCCGTAACCTCAGTCCAGAGGCAGTAAATAAGCCTCTCAGTGTGATCGATAATTCCTTGAGCCCCAGATTCCACACTGATGAGGCACTTTTATGTGAACCCAAGTGCATCCCAGGGGGAGAAAATGCAAAGAGAAGAGGCTTCATTATTTCAGACAGCTGCCAGCGGGTCGCGTTCAATTAGCTCTAATGCGTTTGTCGGCCCGAGAAACAAAAAGCAACAGCCGAGGAGGACGGCTGGCTGGATAGATAAACAGACGCCGGCGTGGTTCTGGGAATCATCTCTCAGACCACCTGAGGAGCACGAGAGCGGGAGCTCATGGCGACGCCACGCAGCCAGACGACGGGCGGCGGGTCCCAGCGAGGCGTTGGGCCCCTCTGACCGCTCTGGAACCAATATTTTAAGACTTAAAATAAGCTTACACCACTTTAAAGCGCATACTGACAATAAACTACATCTCCCATCATGCATTTCGTCGTTACCCACAACGATAACAGTAGCTATGAGCAAGACGATTTTTCAGAATATCTCCAAGAAAAGAAAAATTGATGCACAAGGAAGGCAGTTTCATGAATGATGGGAAAACAACTGTCAGGGCCGTTTCTAGTCACCTTGGGGGTCCTGGGCAAGAGTGAGCATGGGGGCCCCCCCAACCCAAAAACACCAAGAAAATCATTCAATCCAAAAATCTTTTATTTTAAATAACAGAAGTGCACAATAATGTAAGAACACTTAAAATACAATATAACATAACAAACACAAACTGGTTAGCTTACGGTTAATTACTGTTTAAATAAGGTGCAGTAAACATGTCATGTGCAGTTGTGCTTCCTGAGACTACAGACTGGGACAAAGTGGCATCACAACTTTTTTTTAATAATATCAGTTTATACACCTTTGAACTTACCACTTTCCCGTTTTCTTTTTTCTTCATCTTGTTGTTTTTTTTTTCTTTTTGCGTGTCCTGATGGATATGCTCGCTTCATTTTTCTTGAATCGAGTTTGAAGCACCGCAGAAAGTCGGCCGCGGGCAGTCGGGGCCCCATTAGGGGGGTTCCAAACCTGTCGCTGCAGTGTCTATGGAGGTTTCCGGTTGTGTCATTGATATGGATCAATATTGGCCGTGTCTCGGGGGTCCCTTAACACATGAGGCAGTGACAGCTAGTGGGGCCCCTATGCGAGGGGGTTTTCAACCTATCGTCGTTGCAGTGTCTAAAGCAGTTCAGTCATTTTGTCATTGACAAAAGGACCAATGTCACCGCTGTCCTGGGGCCCCTTCCAGCTCGGGGCCCTAGGCAATTGCCTAGTATCTACGTTGGCATTTTGACAGCAAACACGGAGCTAAGTATGCTAAATTTAGCCTCTTCTGCTTCTGAAACCAAGGTAATGGACACTATTACAACCACAAACCCTGAGTTTAATATAATAATGAGTTAAATGTTTGACAATTCAATACATAATAAATACAGAAACTGTTATTTAACAGGGTGTAGTTTAATTTATTTTGATTTTCATTGCATTTTGTTACATTCATGCTGCCAATCTGGCTCTTCGAGGGCCACCATGATGCTGATGTGGCCCTCAGTGAAAATGAAAATGAGTCTGACACCCCGATCTAAAGTTTCCAGCTCGCTCTGAGCACATTTATCTGAGGAAGCGGGTTCTTCTTTCCTGTTCCGCGGTTAATTCGCCGGATTGAATCATTTGATAATAAATAGGTTTCTTTCCTTTTTTTTAATGCAAGACAAAAGCAGATGCTATGTTTGCTAATTAAGTCTGTGATAAATGGCCGCTCCAAAAGGCTCATTTAGCCTGATTGTTGGAGTTTTTCCGACGGGGTCGGCGGCCCGTCAGGAAGGGGCTGCGGATTTATCGAAACCCGACCAAACGTTCGGCTGCTGGAGCAACATTAACTCAAACAGCCTCTTTCTTATTGGAATTAAGCTGCCAGCGTTCCTGACGTTTTATTTAGCCAACAAACAGCTGCTTCAGTCTCGAGTCGTTTTCTTTTTTTTTTCTTCTTCTGTCTTAACTGCTCCTCGGAGACTCCCGCCAAATTAAATATGTGGCGGCTGTCAGGAAGAACTTGTGGGCTCAAATACGAGAAGCCCCGGCAAAAAAAAAACAAACCGAGACGGAGAGCGAGGTGCTGAGGAGGAGCGATGAATAAAACATGGAGGAGACGCACGAGAGACGATGTTGGGTGAAAACGTACACATGCTCGCGGTGTTTCTGCTGTAATTAATTCACGCTCGCTCCTAATGCACGTCAGAAGAGCCTCTCCGAGCCGTGAATTTGTGCGCGTTAAAGACTTCACACAGAAAATTGGCCTCAGAGTTTAGCTGCTCACTCTTCAGTTGCACTCGCGGAGTACAGAAAGTGCGGCGAAAGTGCACTTCGGTCTTCTGGAGCGCTGCTTTGGGAGTCGATGAGGTGATTTAAAAAGTGCTCCGATGCAGACTCTGTTTGAGGCTGCGTCTGGTGAAGCTACGACGCTGCACTCGATGCACCTGAAAGAGATCAGAGAGAGCGTGGAAACATCCTTCCATCCATCCATCCATCCATCCATCCATCCATCCATCCATCCTGCTCCCACACCAACGGAGAGATGCAGCCACGCTAAACAAATACCATCTGCTTGTGCGCGGTGTTAAACAGCACCAGGTGACCTCGCAGAAGCTACTTACAGTGTTTTTATTCATGCCGTTATTTCACAAAAAGATGAAGTTGCAGCCAGGAACTCCGAGGGTGAATTCCAATTCCTCTCTTAACCCTCAATTTCAACCCTCGCCCTTAACCCTCAATTTTTGGCCCTCAATCTAAACCCTCGAAAGTTATGTCTTCAGACTGAAATGTATCAGAGCCGTGTTGTCTCTATATTTCCTGAAATGACACAGGGATAACGTTGAAAAGAGCGCCGTATATTCTCTAAATAATATTAGCAAATAACACAATCAAGGATACATTATTCAGTCCTCCGTCGCTACACAACAAGGTATACAAGTAACGTGAAGCCGGCTGGGACCGCTGGTCTGGCAGCAAACATCTTAAAGTAAAAACAATAAATGTTACGCAACAACGATGTTAATCCATGAAAAAGTCTCAAACAAAGACAATAAGATGGTTTTGTAACATTTATATCTTTAAGAACTACGAAGATACTTACATTTGTAGCGAGCTTTTTCTGTCGCCATCCTTTTCGAAGATGTCTTGGCTAAATTGGTAGTCCTTACTTCTAAGGGTGGTGCCAGAGAATCTCAATTTTGAGGGCGATACAACCCTCAAACACGTCTCTCAATTTGACGTTCTTAGAATCGGGACCGCGCTAGCACTTAGCGGGAGCGAGCATTTTAGAGATTGAGGGTTGAGATTGAGGGTTAAGGGAGGAATTGGAAATTCACCCCAAGTCATCAGCCCTCGATGAAGTGCTCAAGTGCGCAAGTGGAAAACATATTCAAGGCGGTTGTCGGTCTTCCCAGGCGTGAACATCCCTGCAAGGTGGGACTGTGAAACGCCCAACAGCTACATCTCAGGTCCTGCAGGCCTCACCCAGAACGTCAGATGCTGAGGTCCACGAAGAAGAGTTTGGACAAAACTGCACCCAAACAGACCAGCAGACTTCTGAAACAACGATCTCTGGACAGATGAGAACCAGAACCGTGTTTGGAGGAAACCGGATGAGGGATTTCGCCTCAGACCTGCTGATGAGCAGCGGTGGTGGAGGGGCGGTGGTCTGTGGTTGTTGTTGCAGCCGCGACAGACGATGCAACGGGACGACGATCCCAAACACAGAACGGCTGAAGGCTAAAAGGATCAAGGTTTAAGAACGACCCGGTTAAAGTCGACCTCAACCTGAGTGAAACGCTGTGGTTGGATCTGAGGAGCTAAACGTGAGCAAAGACCCCCAAAAAACTTCATGAACTGAAGCAACACTGGAAAGAAGAATATATGCTAATAAACAGTGTTAAACTTTAACGTGTCGACTTCACATTGCAGCCTGGATCTCGATGCAGTTAAAGGTTCTGGTGCAGACGTGTCGGTTCTGGTGCAGACGTGTCGGTTCTGGTGCAGACGTGTCGGTTCTGGTGCAGACGTGTCGGTTCTGGTGCAGACGTGTCGGTTCTGGTGCAGGCGTGTTGGTTCTCGGCGCCGCAGCAAACCTGCAGAGCTCCTGTGGACTTAAGGCGGTCGACACAACAATACGCAGGCGCTTTTAATTTCATGATTAAATGATGGAACAAATGCTGTTTGGAGGTAGTGAGTCTGTGAAAAATGATGAATCACGAACATCAGCAGAGCAACTTGAGACGACAGTCTCTTTTAAAGGACCAGCGATTTTGACTTTAATACAGATAACTACCATCTGTTTACGCCGTCTGCTATTGTTGTCACTTTCTGCAGTTGTGCAGCGTTTCCATGCTTGGACTGCAGATTTGATATAAACTTTTCAAGATGAGGAGACTCAAGACGTCCCTGTAATCATCTGGATTTGGATATCTTTAAACTAATTATTGCACACTTTATCATATAATTACATTTTATGTTCATAATTTAATAATGTTAATGATGTTGAATTTTTATAAAACATGATAATAAAGCATTTATGTCCCACAATGAGGAAACTTGGATTGTTGCAACAGTAGGATAGTAAAGAGAAGAAGGTTCACTCAAATGCTAAAATTTTTTTAAAAATAAATAATAATAATTAAATAAAAAATAAAGAGATTTTAAAACTAAATCAAAAAAATAAATGGACTAGAACAGTGGTGCGCAAACTGTGGTAAGCGAGCGCCTTCTGGTGGTACGCGGGGGAACGTCATGACTTTCCACATTTTTTCCACATTTTCACTTTGAAAAACAAAAATCAGAAACATACAATGCATTTTAAATACAACAATTCAAATGAAATGTGTAGCTTGAGATAATTAGAATAGTCAAAAAAATGTTGCATATTCAGTTGCAGTGCAGATGCAACTTTTGAGTGTTTATTTTGCTCAGTATGAGAGTATGAGTATGTGAGAATTGTTGGACAGAGTTGTAAATGTCTGATTCAGTAAGGTAACCATTCAGGTAATAAATAACCACAATAAGGAATAAACATCTCTTATTTGTGTAAAGCTAATTGAGATATACAGTCATGGAAAAAATTATTAGACCCCCCTTGTTTTCTTCAGTTTCTTGTTCATTTTAATGCCTGGTACAACTAAAGGTACATTTGTTTGGACAAACATAACGATAACCACAAAGATTGCTCATAAGAGTTTTATTTAAGAGCTGATATCTTACCATTTTCCATGGTTTTCTTGATTATAACCTAAATCACTTAAGTTTTTACATCAATAGCTATGGCGTTGTACTGCCAAAAACACTGCTTTTATGCATTCAGTGTTTTCTTTTCTGTCTGTTTTAGTCACATGATGACGTTTAGTGGTACCAGGTATTAAAATGAACAAGAAAGTGAAGAAAAAATGGTGGTCTAATAATTTTTTCCATGACTGTATGGCTGTATTTTAAAACTGGTCATCATGGTGGTACTCAGAGACCTGAACAGTTTCTCAGGTGGTACGCAGGGTTAAAGGTTTGAGAACCACTGGAGTAGAATATAACAGAATAAAAATATTGAATAAAAAAAAATGAATAAACAAGTGTAAAAATATCAAATGAAACAAGTGTGTTAATAACCAGTGCTGATTGTACAGGTTTATGAAGTTGGAAACGTTCTGACTGGACCGACTCCCAGCCTCCATTATTCAGTAACTAACAACGGGAGGTTAAATTAATGTTACTGAAAGTGCAGTAAAGCTTCCCAACAAGCATCAGTCTGCAAACAGCCACAGTTCACTTCATCACATTCGCTCCTGCGAACTCACTTTCTGCCTTCCAGTACATAAGCAAAGAGCCATTTTTCAAAAACCTGCCAAAGTTTCCTCCCAAGCGTCTCCCCCTTTCTTCAAATCGCTCGGACGGCCTTCTCCTCCTGATTTGTATTCACTCACGGTGAGGTCTGTAGCTTTCGCTCCGTGTTGGTTCTGCACTGCGCCGCTGATTTAAATGACTTTCAATCTCTTTGTTCTGGGCTGCGGTCCAGGCCAGAGGGCCGAGGAGTGATGCATCGAGGTGGTTTATTAATGCGAAATGCTGCACGGCCGGCAGAGACGGCGTTCATATTTCTGCGGGATCACCCGGAGGTGGCGGCGCCGTCCCCCGTAAAGGCTAGCTAATCATCTCGTGAAATATCATACATCACATCATGTCCTGGTGTCTCGCCGTATTTATCACAAACTGCAAAAGAATTTAGTGGCGGCTTTTTCGCTCTGCCAAACAGGCGACAGCAGGAACCGTCAGGGACTCTCATATGTTCAAATGGCAACAGGCGTCGTCTCGCGCCTGAAACACATCTCCTCTGTAATATGGGAGAATATTAAAATTTTGCTGTGTGCGGCTGAACAGGATGTCAAATATTCCACGACTTGCAGCGTCGGGGTTATAGGTAGATTGTTTTGTAAAATGAAAGGGCAGAAACTCGCCGCGTGCTTTATTCTTCTATTATTGGTTGAATATTACTGTGTTTTCACAGCAGTGACTTTCACGGCATAAATGTGTGGAAGCTTCATGTATAAACGCCACACAGAAAGGCCCCTGCCCAGGTTCAAACCAGGAACCTCCTTGCTACTTTTTATTTAAATGCATATTCCAACATATTCCATATCATTTATCATAGATAAAAGCAGTCCCATGCATGTAAATAAGTTTAAGGCTTTTATTTCAAATCAACCAAAAATGAAACCTCAGAATAAAATCAATGATAGTGCAAGTCAAAGTCTGAAGAATTAAAGGCCTCTTCAAGTGAAAAATTATACCCTGAAAAAACTAAAAAGTGCAAAAAAGGGTGTTGACTTTTTCATAAAACATTTTTCTTTGAACTGTACTTTCTTCTTGAATTGAAGGCCTCTTTAAGTAAAAAAGTTAAACTCATGTACATTCAGGAAACATTAACTAAAAAGTGAAAACAAAAGTGCTGTGTTTCGTCTCATAGTGGCGTTTCCCACTTTGAATCAATGTCACGGTCTCAGAGTTTATGAGGCAGACAGGCTTTGAACTGCCGACCGAGAGTATAAACATATATTTTAATGTCCATTCGTCTTTAAAACAACAGTTTTCAGTGTCTACCTTTCTCTTTTTCCAGCAAGCCATGATGTCTCTGTGGTATCTACTTTGTTTTCTTCCTGCGCTATTGCTAACGTCAGTGCTAAAGTTTGTGCTTGTGTGACTGATTCGAGGTTTGCTAGGAATAATGTAGAGGTGGTTTGGTTTCGGGGTGCAATGAATTCTGGGAATTTAATCTTGATTTGCTCGGAGAATTTGCATGTGGCCACTGTATTCTAAATGATGTGATGTCAGAGACGGACTTCGGCCATGTGTGGCTCCGTTGCCGACAACAAACACGTGTTTCCAGGCTACGTCTCTGACTACCAGCTAGATTACCGTATTAACTGTAGTAGCAGCGCCCTCTGTAAATATCCACGGTCGTTCAAAACCGCTCTGTGAAGATGACACTACAGTACTTATTTTTTGCATTGGTCACGGGTCCAGACAGAACCATCTCCCAGTCTGGATCCGGCATTTCTAGGAGCAGGTGCTTAAACCAAGAGAAAAGACTCGGCCCAGTGACTTAAAATCACAGTGTAATATGAATCTAGCTAGTCTACTGCTTGTTTTAATTACATATTATTCTTACAATCATACATTTATTTTTCTGTCAAAAAAGCAACATCTTGCATAAACTGACAATTTTGCAAGATTGTGACTTTTTATTGTAAAACCAAAGCTTTTGTCGCATAATCAAATTTTTGTAAAAATTGTGACTCAAAATTGCGAACTTCATATAGTTGAAACTTCGACATAAAAATCAGGCATTTTTGCTTCGAAACCATGAACACTTTTGTCATACATTTGAGTTTTGTTGTAAAAATCAGGAATTTTGCAAAACTGTGACTTTTTAACAGAATATTGCAAAAATCACAAAAGTCTGATGTAAAATTGCAAAGTTTGCAATATTGCAATTGTTTTTCATAAAAATGAAACTTTTGGTCAAAATCTGAAATTTCACAGAAAAACCCGGCTTTCTTGTCGCAAAATCACGATTTTTGTGGAATTACATGTTTGCTGTGAAAATCACTAGTTTCTGTTGCAAAATCAAAAACTAGCAACGGTCAAATAGGCGGAGCAACGAAACTAGGCAACAGGTCGAAACATGCCCACCTGACTGATGATGTCATGGTTGAAATTACTATGACAATATGAGTACGTATAAGTTAGGGGGCTGAATGTACCGATTTATAACGCTAAATTACACGTGCATGGATGGATGGACTATTGATCTCAAATGACAACGTTCAAGATTCACATAAATCAGCATCTAAATTGGCATTTCAGGCAGGAAGGATCCACCTGATTAGCCATACATATTGTATTATGAACAGTTGATGTACAAATGCACAACACTTGGAAAATAGCATGACGTGTCAGAGAAATGGCGACCGCTGCACCACCAGAAACCTCTGTAAATCACATTTCCTAGTCGCCTTAAACTAGCCGAACAGCAGGCGAAGGCATGTAAAGTCCAGAGCAAGATAAAGCTGAAGGAGCAGAGGTGAGCTGTGGTCTCCAGGATGACGGTTCTGGGGGGCTGAGCAGTTCTCTTCCTGGGAACTAATTCAAGCTCTTAAAACTGCACAGTCCTGCGAGCAGCAGATAAAGCTCTGACCAGGACCACAAATCAATACATCACCAGTTTTTACAAATTGCCTTGAGGCTGCGTTGGGTGGACGTCCGTTCACCCACAACAGGACAGCATGTTGTTTACTTTAACCACTGAGAAAAATAAAAAAAAACACAACGTTTCCCCCTTTTAAAGGTCTGTTTTCCGTGTAAATACATGATAAAAACCGTCTGATCACAGTTAGTCTTGGGATCAGGGACACAACCTCAGATGAAAAACGTCTTTTTCACCAACTCTTTATTTATTATGAAGCCAAAGAGGAAAAAACATGGATAAAACAAAGTAACACTGGATTAGGAACGAGCGGGTGCAGATCAAGGTTATTATCATTAACGAAAACAAACGAAATAACGAAAATTGGAATTGAAAAAACATTTTCGTTAACTGAGTTTTTTTTAAAACGCTAACTAACTGAAAGTGTATTATGTGTTTTATAAAATGAACTAAAATTAACTATAATGATGTCAAGAATGTCCTTCATTTTTGTATTTGTAATTTTTTTTTCTTATAAACGTTTGAAATCTATTATCTTCGCTCCGCTGTACAACAACCGCAAAAAAAAAAACAAAAAAAGTGATCAGCAGTGATGGCTGCTACAAAAGTTGGGAGAAAGCGTCTCAGTCCTATTTGGGATTTCTTTGACTATGACTGTGTTAACGATAAAAATAAGAGCCTTGTTGTTGAAGCAGGTGATACAATGTGTGGAATACTTCTGAAGGAGAAAAAAACCCACGAATCTGAAAGTCCATTTGAAAAGCTCACACAAGAAGGCTAACCAAGACTAGCTGGATAAGCTATCCTAAGCTAGCCCCCTGGAAAGAAGGCTAACCAAGACTAGCTGGATAAGCTAGCCTAAGCTAGCCCCCTGGAAAGAAGGCTAACCAAGACTAGCTGGATAAGCTAGCCTAAGCTAGCCCCCTGGAAAGAAGGCTAACCAAGACTAGTTGGATAAGCTAGTCTAAGCTAGCCTCCTGGAAAGAAGGCTAACCAAGACTAGCTGGATAAGCTAGCCTAAGCTAGCCCCCTGGAAAGAAGGCTAACCAAGACTAGCTGGATAAGCTAGCCTAAGCTAGCCCCCTGGAAAGAGAAGCTACAGCTGCAGGCCAGTCAGAGTTGGGAAGGAACGGGAGAAAACAGCAACTATAATGGACTGTTTCCATGGAGACCAGATAGCTGCTGGTCAGTAAATACGCAGGAACACCACAAGAGGGAAGACGCATTGATAAATATGTTTATTGAAACCAGAATGTAAACACGACTATGTGATTCGATAGCCTTCAAAAAGTTCAGTGCTTCACTCCAACCAAAATTACAACCCTAATTTACAAAATAAAACTAAAACTAACACTGAAACTAATAAAAACTAAACTGAAACTAAGTATTTCAAAAACAAAAACAAATAAAAAACTAGCAAAACTGCTCTAAAAAACGAAATAAAACTAACTGAATTTGGAAAAACTAAACTAAAAACTCAATAAAAACTAAAACTAACAGAAAATCCAAAACTATTATAACCCTGATGGACAGACGGATGTGTTCTCTGTTTGTCTCCCGTTTATCTTTAAGCCCCAGTTTGAGTGTTTCCAGCGCTGAGTTGGACCGCCTGCCGACCATCAGATTGCTGGAACATTTGCAAACAGCCTCTGCTGGAGGGATTCCACGTTTTCGGATCGGTCACCTGACCGGGCGCCCGTCACGCGCCAGGAGACGCGGGGAGGCGCTCGACGGCGGCGGCGGCAGCGGAGGCCATTATCGGCCTGCGGATGTTCAATTAGCGGCGGTGGTCTCCATGGCGATGTCCAAGGTGGATCAAGGTCCCGGGCATCTGTCGACTCCGGCGGCCGGCGCCAGGAAAGCTGCGTGAGGACATCTGCTCGCCGCCGAGCGCCAAACGGAACGACAGCCCCGGCTCGCTCGACACAAACGGCGGAGCGCTCGGAAGCGTGTCTGACAACGCCGCTAATGTTTTGTTATTATCCTCCACGTTTCTCGTATCTGGCTTCACATCTGCAGCCTGGAAATGTGCTGCAGTGCAGATCCTCAGCGGAGGGAACCCAGATACAACGATGATAACCTGTATATCAAGCTCTCAATCTGCCACCAGCTGAAGGGGGGAAATAAATAGCCTTCATCTCGGTGAAAGTGGGCGCTCCTTGTCCACAAAGTGGTAAATCTCGCCCATTGTGAAAGTGGGACACGCCGGAGCGCAGAGGGAGTGGAGGCGATGACAAGGGCACTGGGGCAGCGCCACGAAGAGGAGGTGGTGGAGGTGGGGGGGGGGGGGTTCGTTCCCTCCGTAGCCGTCATTATATTTCAGTTAGACCATCTGCGTTACTCAGGTTCCCTCCCCTGGGCTCACGTCGCTTGGACGCCCTTCCCCTCGCAATGCCACGCTCAGATTACATGTTGACGAAGCGATCGATGCGAACAGGTCCAAGTCTCCAACCCCCCCCCCGCCCCGCCCGCCTCATCTCTCCAAGTCTCCTTGCGCCCTCATCCTGAAAGGAGTCGGTCAACCGGGCCAATTCAGGAGTGTCCCATAATTATAGACTTGTCAGTAGCGATTTTCATCAACACCTGCACATGTGATGATCCGGCAGGAATCTTAATGAATCCCTTATTGGAGTTAATCAGCGACGGGCGCCGCAGAGGCCGCAGAGGCCCCCCCCCCGCCCACCCGTGCATGTGGCCGTCAATCCGCCCCCACCGCAACGCATTTCCCGCCACGTCGAAGGACGATGAGCCATTAAAAGACGGGAATGTCCTGTTTTGTTTCACCCCTGGGTTCCATAAAAGAAAGTGCCTCTCCTGCAAAGTCTCTTTTATTTTTCAAGTCGGTTTATGTCCACTGTCCACTCGCTCCACCACTTCTGACTCGCTGCCTGATTCCTTCACTTAATTAGAGGAGCTATTTCTTCCAGACAGGCCTCCCCGAGGGTCAGGGATTCAAAGAAATGCCTCACTTTGTTCATTTTAATGTGCCTTGGCTGGGTAATCTTTTGACACTCGGTGAAGGGAAGAGTCTGAGGACGGGAGCAGTTCACCAAACAGACAACCGGGCTTCCTGTCGGACCGTACGGTGCTATAATTAATAGCGTTGCTCGCCTCGTGTGTGTTTGGTGTTATCCGTGCCGGTTACCGCGGCTCAACTTTTAAATGTCATGTGATTATCACATCGGAGATTTACAGTCGCGCTAAAGTTCGCACCTCATTACGTCGTAAAACATATGCTTTAGCTGTCAGACAGACGGCCTCACATTTGTCTCTAGAATATTCCACAGAGTTCACAGTCCACTCCGTGACTGCAGGGTGTCCAGGTCCCAGATCATCACCCGTCCACCGCCGTGCTCAACAGTATGAGGCGTTTCAAGTTTCAACGGTCTTTGTCCTGTCAGCCCTCTGACTGTGTGTCATTTCTGCAGGACGACCATTGAGCAGCTGTTTCTGCATCCACAGCTGGGATTTTGCTTCTTTTTGGTTACTATTTTGTCAAATTTGTGATTTTAGAACATAAAATCAAGATTTGATTCAAAAAGTCATAGTTTTGCAAAATGTCAGATTTTACAATAAAAAAGTAGCTTTTTTACAAGAAATTGCAATATTTCAAAATTCACATTTTTTCAACAAAATTGATTTTTAGAACATAATGCTTCAACTATACCAAAAACCTTGAATTTTAATAGAAATCTATCTCTGTTTGAATCTTAAAACAAAATTTTTTTTTTACAAAAATTTGCAGTTTTGTAAATTTTATCATTTTGAAAAAGATTCACTTTATATATCTGAACTTCTGAATTTAACAACAAAAATTTGATTATTTTAAAGATAAATCCATAGTTGTCAAAATGTTGTTGTATTAAATTAAAAAGTCATAATTTTTATGTTTTCCCGACAAAATGTTGTGATTATTGGAGATGAAGTTGCTTCGACACAAAATTCACAATTTTGTCAAATTTGTGATTTTAGGACATAAAATTAAAATTTGATTCGAAAAGTCATAATTTTGCAAGATGTCAGATTTTATGATAAAAAGGAGCATTTTTTTTTACAAGAAATTGCAATATTGCAAAATGCACAATTTTTCAACAAAATTGATTTTTAGAACGTCAACTATACAAAAAAAACTTCTAATTTAATACAAAAAGTTGTAATTTTTTGAATCTTCAAACAAAATTTTCAGATTTTTTTTACAAAAATGTGCAGTTTTGTGAATTTTATATTTTGAAAAAGATTCACTTTATATATCTGAACATCTGAATTTAACAACAAAAATGTGATTTTCTTTTAAGACAAATCCATAGTTGTCAAAATGTTGCTGTATTAAGTTAAAAAGTCATGATTTTTATGAAATTTGTGATTTCCTAACAAAATGTGATTGTTGGAGACAAGGTTGCTTCGACACAAAATTCAAAATTTGTTGTAATTTTGGGAAATTTGAGATTTCATAACAGAACTTGTTTTTTACAACAAAAAGATCCTGCATTACAAATTTAACCATTTTAAAAACAAAGAATTGTGATTTTTTTTTGGACATTTTTTTGCAATTTTCAAAAACTATGTTTTACAACAAAAGGTTGTATTGAAGTTAAAACTTTGAGAAATTTGTAATTTAAGATGTGATTATAGAACAAAGTTACTGAGATATTAAATTTTCATATTTTGTCATTCATGACGTAAGCTGATGACACAGTTTTTTTGCATCTGTTGGGTTCTGGGTTTGGTTTTGGGTTTTTTTCTTCTGGGTTTTCCTTGCTTCTCGTCTTCTTTGTCTCCTGTCCGATTACGTCCTGCTTTATTTTGAAAGTCTGCCCCTGTCTTGTTGAGTTCTGTTCGACTTCCCCATCTGCCCTGATCGTTTGCACACGTGTCTCATTTACTCACCGTTAATCTAAGTCTTGTCTTTGCTGGTCCGTCTGTTCTGGTTCATCTTGTCACCTCCTGATTCGACTCGTTTCCTCCTGATTCGACTCGTTTCCTCCTGATTCGACTCGTTTCCTCCTGATTCGACTCATTTCCTCCTCGTTGCCTCCTGGTCTCTTGTTGCTTCTCTGTTTGTTTTCCTTCTTTGATGCCTTCTTTGTCACTTTAGTTTAGCTTGAATTTCTGGACGTCCGGCCCTGGCAGCGCTTTGTGTTTGCTGCACCAATAACAGAATTGGTGGATTCTGGATCACCTTTGCCTACTGAACCGCCTCCATTCGGGTCCTCAACAACTCCACATCTATGGCGCGGGATCGGGGCCAAAATTAAGACTATTGCGCAGCCGGCGGTGTCTACATCCTTGTCGCAGGAGGCTATGTCCAATCCGAAACCGGCTATTGATCTGATCACTGATAGGCCTGCATCAACAACTGAGTGGCCGGCGCTGGCAACTGAGCAGGCGACTAGTCACGTTACTTGGTCGGTAACCTTCGTGTCGAACCCAGCAACTCATTGGATCGCCTACTGTCGCTGACGTGCGTTATCATTGGAGAGGCTAACGACTAGCATGCCTAGGCTGGTCACCCACCGGATTGTCTACTCCCTCTGTTATCCATTAGCATGGATAGGCTGGCGTTAGCATTGGAGAGGCTGGCGACTAGCATTCCGAGGCTAGTCACCCACCGGATTGTCTACTCCCTTTGTTATCCATTAGCATGGATAGGCTGGCGTTAGCATTGGAGAGGCTGGCGACTAGCATTCCTAACTGCGGTCAAGCCAGTCGTCTCTCCTTTTTGCGAAGTCAAGCGAGCCGCTCCAACATTTCAAGTGCTCATGTGTTTACAGGCTTTACGGTAAATGGACGGCTGCGGGTGAGAAAGTCAGCGCTAGGAGGCCACAGCGTGTATTAATATCCGGTTTTCAAAATAAAATGTGAGTTATTGAAAGGCGTGTAAGTGTGATCTTTACTAGTTTTTGAATCATTATGTCACATGACCTAGAGGCTATTGAAATAAATTGATGATTAGGAATGTTTTAAATGGAATAAAAGAGGTGTATCTCAACCAGCCAGTGTAGTACTGTGATCATGCACTGATTTTGAGTCATTAGGTCACATGACCTGGAAGCTATTGAGCTAAAATGCTAATATTTATTTTAAAAAATTAACATAAAATATTAGAAATGTTAAAAAAGAATAAAAAGAGGTGTATCTCAACCAGCCAGTGTAGTACTGTGATCCTGCACTGATTTTGAGTCATTAGGTCACATGATACACCTCTTTTTATTCCACTTTAACATTTCTGAGATTTATAATAATTTTTTACAGTAAATATTAGCATTTTAGCTCAGTGCAGGATCACAGTACTCCCCTGGCTGGTTGAGATACACCTCTTTTTATTCCATTTAAACATTCCTAATCATCAATTTATTTCAATAGCCTCTAGGTCATGTGACATAATGATTCAAAACTAGTAAAGATCACACTTACACGCCTTTCAATAACTCACATTTTATTTTGAAAACCGGATATTAATACACGCTGTGGCCTCCTAGCGCTGACTTTCTCACCCGCAGCCGTCCATTTACCGTAAAGCCTGTAACACATGAGCACTTGAAATGTCGGAGCGGCTCGCTTGACTTCGCAAACAGGAGCGACGGCTGGCTTGACCGCAGTTAGGGAATGCTAGTCGCCAGCCTCTCCAATGCTAACGCCAGCCTATCCATGCTAATGGATAACAAAGGGAGTAGACAATCCGGTGGGTGACTAGCCTCGGAATGCTAGTCGCCAGCCTCTCCAATGCTANACGTCCGTTCACCCACAACAGGACAGCATGTTGTTTACTTTAACCACTGAGAAAAATAAAAAAAAACACACAACGTTTCCCCCTTTTAAAGGTCTGTTTTCCGTGTAAATACATGATAAAAACCGTCTGATCACAGTTAGTCTTGGGATCAGGGACACAACCTCAGATGAAAAACGTCTTTTTCACCAACTCTTTATTTATTATGAAGCCAAAGAGGAAAAAACATGGATAAAACAAAGTAACACTGGATTAGGAACGAGCGGGTGCAGATCAAGGTTATTATCATTAACGAAAACAAACGAAATAACGAAAATTGGAATTGAAAAAACATTTTCGTTAACTGAGTTTTTTTTAAAACGCTAACTAACTGAAAGTGTATTATGTGTTTATAAAATGAACTAAAATTAACTATAATGATGTCAAGAATGTCCTTCATTTTGTATTTGTAATTTTTTTTCTTATAAACGTTTGAAATCTATTATCTTCGCTCCGCTGTACAACAACCGCAAAAAAAACAAAAAAAGTGATCAGCAGTGATGGCTGCTACAAAAGTTGGGAGAAAGCGTCTCAGTCCTATTTGGGATTTCTTTGACTATGACTGTGTTAACGATAAAAATAAGAGCCTTGTTGTTGAAGCAGGTGATACAATGTGTGGAATACTTCTGAAGGAGAAAAAAACCCACGAATCTGAAAGTCCATTTGAAAAGCTCACACAAGAAGGCTAAGCAAGACTAGCTGGATAAGCTAGCCTAAGCTAGCCCCCTGGAAAGAAGGCTAACCAAGACTAGCTGGATAAGCTAGCCTAAGCTAGCCCCCTGGAAAGAAGGCTAACCAAGACTAGCTGGATAAGCTAGCCTAAGCTAGCCCCCTGGAAAGAAGGCTAACCAAGACTAGTTGGATAAGCTAGTCTAAGCTAGCCTCCTGGAAAGAAGGCTAACCAAGACTAGCTGGATAAGCTAGCCTAAGCTAGCCCCCTGGAAAGAAGGCTAACCAAGACTAGCTGGATAAGCTAGCCTAAGCTAGCCCCCTGGAAAGAGAAGCTACAGCTGCAGGCCAGTCAGAGTTGGGAAGGAACGGGAGAAAACAGCAACTATAATGGACTGTTTCCATGGAGACCAGATAGCTGCTGGTCAGTAAATACGCAGGAACACCACAAGAGGGAAGACGCATTGATAAATATGTTTATTGAAACCAGAATGTAAACACGACTATGTGATTCGATAGCCTTCAAAAAGTTCAGTGCTTCACTCCAACCAAAATTACAACCCTAATTTACAAAATAAAACTAAAACTAACACTGAAACTAATAAAAACTAAACTGAAACTAAGTATTTCAAAAACAAAAACAAATAAAAACTAGCAAAACTGCTCTAAAAACGAAATAAAACTAACTGAATTTGGAAAAACTAAACTAAAAACTCAATAAAAACTAAAACTAACAGAAAATCCAAAACTATTATAACCCTGATGGACAGACGGATGTGTTCTCTGTTTGTCTCCCGTTTATCTTTAAGCCCCAGTTTGAGTGTTTCCAGCGCTGAGTTGGACCGCCTGCCGACCATCAGATTGCTGGAACATTTGCAAACAGCCTCTGCTGGAGGGATTCCACGTTTTCGGATCGGTCACCTGACCGGGCGCCCGTCACGCGCCAGGAGACGCGGGGAGGCGCTCGACGGCGGCGGCGGCGGCAGCGGAGGCCATTATCGGCCTGCGGATGTTCAATTAGCGGCGGTGGTCTCCATGGCGATGTCCAAGGTGGATCAAGGTCCCGGGCATCTGTCGACTCCGGCGGCCGGCGCCAGGAAAGCTGCGTGAGGACATCTGCTCGCCGCCGAGCGCCAAACGGAACGACGACAGCCCCGGCTCGCTCGACACAAACGGCGGAGCGCTCGGAAGCGTGTCTGACAACGCCGCTAATGTTTGTTATTATCCTCCACGTTTCTCGTATCTGGCTTCACATCTGCAGCCTGGAAATGTGCTGCAGTGCAGATCCTCAGCGGAGGGAACCCAGATACAACGATGATAACCTGTATATCAAGCTCTCAATCTGCCACCAGCTGAAGGGGGGAAATAAATAGCCTTCATCTCGGTGAAAGTGGGCGCTCCTTGTCCACAAAGTGGTAAATCTCGCCCATTGTGAAAGTGGGACACGCCGGAGCGCAGAGGGAGTGGAGGCGATGACAAGGGCACTGGGGCAGCGCCACGAAGAGGAGGTGGTGGTGGAGGTGGGGGGGGGGGGTTCGTTTCCCTCCGTAGCCGTCATTATATTTCAGTTAGACCATCTGCGTTACTCAGGTTCCCTCCCCTGGGCTCACGTCGCTTGGACGCCCTTCCCCTCGCAATGCCACGCTCAGATTACATGTTGACGAAGCGATCGATGCGAACAGGTCCAAGTCTCCAACCCCCCCCCCCCGCCCCGCCCCCGCCTCATCTCTCCAAGTCTCCTTGCGCCCTCATCCTGAAAGGAGTCGGTCAACCGGGCCAATTCAGGAGTGTCCCATAATTATAGACTTGTCAGTAGCGATTTTCATCAACACCTGCACATGTGATGATCCGGCAGGAATCTTAATGAATCCCTTATTGGAGTTAATCAGCGACGGGCGCCGCAGAGGCCGCAGAGGCCCCCCCCCCGCCCACCCGTGCATGTGGCCGTCAATCCGCCCCCACCGCAACGCATTTCCCGCCACGTCGAAGGACGATGAGCCATTAAAAGACGGGAATGTCCTGTTTTGTTTCACCCCTGGGTTCCATAAAAGAAAGTGCCTCTCCTGCAAAGTCTCTTTTATTTTTCAAGTCGGTTTATGTCCACTCGCTCCACCACTTCTGACTCGCTGCCTGATTCCTTCACTTAATTAGAGGAGCTATTTCTTCCAGACAGGCCTCCCCGAGGGTCAGGGATTCAAAGAAATGCCTCACTTTGTTCATTTTAATGTGCCTTGGCTGGGTAATCTTTTGACACTCGGTGAAGGGAAGAGTCTGAGGACGGGAGCAGTTCACCAAACAGACAACCGGGCTTCCTGTCGGACCGTGCGGTGCTATAATTAATAGCGTTGCTCGCTGCGTGTGTGTTTGGTGTTATCCGTGCCGGTTACCGCGGCTCAACTTTTAAATGTCATGTGATTATCACGTCGGAGATTTACAGTCGCGCTAAAGTTCGCACCTCATTACGTCGTAAAACATATGCTTTAGCTGTCAGACAGACGGCCTCACATTTGTCTCTAGAATATTCCACAGAGTTCACAGTCCACTCCGTGACTGCAGGGTGTCCAGGTCCCAGATCATCACCCGTCCACCGCCGTGCTCAACAGTATGAGGCGTTTCAACGGTCTTTGTCCTGTCAGCCCTCTGACTGTGTGTCATTTCTGCAGGACGACCATTGAGCAGCTGTTTCTGCATCCACAGCTGGGATGTTGCTTCTTTTTGGTTACTATTTTGTCAAATTTGTGATTTTAGAACATAAAATCAAGATTTGATTCAAAAAGTCATAGTTTTGCAAAATGTCAGATTTTACAATAAAAAAGTAGCTTTTTTACAAGAAATTGCAATATTTCAAAATTCACATTTTTTCAACAAAATTGATTTTTAGAACATAATGCTTCAACTATACCAAAAACCTTGAATTTTAATAGAAATCTATCTCTGTTTGAATCTTAAAACAAAATTTTTTTTTTACAAAAATTTGCAGTTTTGTAAATTTTATCATTTTGAAAAAGATTCACTTTATATATCTGAACTTCTGAATTTAACAACAAAAATTTGATTATTTTAAAGATAAATCCATAGTTGTCAAAATGTTGTTGTATTAAATTAAAAAGTCATAATTTTTATGTTTTCCCGACAAAATGTTGTGATTATTGGAGATGAAGTTGCTTCGACACAAAATTCACAATTTTGTCAAATTTGTGATTTTAGGACATAAAATTAAAATTTGATTCGAAAAGTCATAATTTTGCAAGATGTCAGATTTTATGATAAAAAGGAGCATTTTTTTTTTACAAGAAATTGCAATATTGCAAAATGCACAATTTTTTCAACAAAATTGATTTTTAGAACGTCAACTATACAAAAAAAACTTCTAATTTAATACAAAAAGTTGTAATTTTTTGAATCTTCAAACAAAATTTTCAGATTTTTTTTTTACAAAATGTGCAGTTTTGTGAATTTTATATTTTGAAAAAGATTCACTTTATATATCTGAACATCTGAATTTAACAACAAAAATGTGATTTTCTTTTAAGACAAATCCATAGTTGTCAAAATGTTGCTGTATTAAGTTAAAAAGTCATGATTTTTATGAAATTTGTGATTTCCTAACAAAATGTGATTGTTGGAGACAAGGTTGCTTCGACACAAAATTCAAAAATT
Source organism: Hirundichthys speculiger (assembly GCA_018398805.1). Taxonomy (NCBI): domain Eukaryota; kingdom Metazoa; phylum Chordata; class Actinopteri; order Beloniformes; family Exocoetidae; genus Hirundichthys; species Hirundichthys speculiger. Next base: position 137,655 of record JAGFBZ010000367.1, on the reverse strand, counting down.
TGTTGTAATTTTGGGAAATTTGAGATTTCATAACAGAACTTGTTTTTTACAACAACAAAAAGATCCTGCATTACAAATTTAACCATTTTAAAAACAAAGAATTGTGATTTTTTTTTTGGACATTTTTTTGCAATTTTCAAAAACTATGTTTTACAACAAAAGGTTGTATTGAAGTTAAAACTTTGAGAAATTTGTAATTTAAGATGTGATTATAGAACAAAGTTACTGAGATATTAAATTTTCATATTTTGTCATTCATGACGTAAGCTGATGACACAGTTTTTTTTGCATCTGTTGGGTTCTGGGTTTGGTTTTGGGTTTTTTTTTTCTTCTGGGTTTTCCTTGCTTCTCGTCTTCTTTGTCTCCTGTCCGATTACGTCCTGCTTTATTTTGAAAGTCTGCCCCTGTCTTGTTGAGTTCTGTTCGACTTCCCCATCTGCCCTGATCGTTTGCACACGTGTCTCATTTACTCACCGTTAATCTAAGTCTTGTCTTTGCTGGTCCGTCTGTTCTGGTTCATCTTGTCACCTCCTGATTCGACTCGTTTCCTCCTGATTCGACTCGTTTCCTCCTGATTCGACTCGTTTCCTCCTGATTCGACTCATTTCCTCCTCGTTGCCTCCTGGTCTCTTGTTGCTTCTGGTTTTCCTTCTTTGATGCCTTCTTTGTCACTTTAGTTTAGCTTGAATTTCTGGACGTCCGGCCCTGGCAGCGCTTTGTGTTTGCTGCACCAATAACAGAATTGGTGGATTCTGGATCACCTTTGCCTACTGAACCGCCTCCATTCGGGTCCTCAACAACTCCACATCTATGGCGCGGGATCGGGGCCAAAATTAAGACTATTGCGCAGCCGGCGGTGTCTACATCCTTGTCGCAGGAGGCTATGTCCAATCCGAAACCGGCTATTGATCTGATCACTGATAGGCCTGCATCAACAACTGAGTGGCCGGCGCTGGCAACTGAGCAGGCGACTAGTCACGTTACTTGGTCGGTAACCTTCGTGTCGAACCCAGCAACTCATTGGATCGCCTACTGTCGCTGACGTGCGTTATCATTGGAGAGGCTAACGACTAGCATGCCTAGGCTGGTCACCCACCGGATTGTCTACTCCCTCTGTTATCCATTAGCATGGATAGGCTGGCGTTAGCATTGGAGAGGCTGGCGACTAGCATTCCGAGGCTAGTCACCCACCGGATTGTCTACTCCCTTTGTTATCCATTAGCATGGATAGGCTGGCGTTAGCATTGGAGAGGCTGGCGACTAGCATTCCTAACTGCGGTCAAGCCAGTCGTCTCTCCTTTTTGCGAAGTCAAGCGAGCCGCTCCAACATTTCAAGTGCTCATGTGTTACAGGCTTTACGGTAAATGGACGGCTGCGGGTGAGAAAGTCAGCGCTAGGAGGCCACAGCGTGTATTAATATCCGGTTTTCAAAATAAAATGTGAGTTATTGAAAGGCGTGTAAGTGTGATCTTTACTAGTTTTGAATCATTATGTCACATGACCTAGAGGCTATTTGAAATAAATTGATGATTAGGAATGTTTTAAATGGAATAAAAAGAGGTGTATCTCAACCAGCCAGTGTAGTACTGTGATCATGCACTGATTTTGAGTCATTAGGTCACATGACCTGGAAGCTATTGAGCTAAAATGCTAATATTTATTTTAAAAAATTAACATAAAATATTAGAAATGTTAAAAAAGAATAAAAAGAGGTGTATCTCAACCAGCCAGTGTAGTACTGTGATCCTGCACTGATTTTGAGTCATTAGGTCACATGATACACCTCTTTTTATTCCACTTTAACATTTCTGAGATTTTATAATAATTTTTTACAGTAAATATTAGCATTTTAGCTCAGTGCAGGATCACAGTACTCCCCTGGCTGGTTGAGATACACCTCTTTTTATTCCATTTAAACATTCCTAATCATCAATTTATTTCAATAGCCTCTAGGTCATGTGACATAATGATTCAAAACTAGTAAAGATCACACTTACACGCCTTTCAATAACTCACATTTTATTTTGAAAACCGGATATTAATACACGCTGTGGCCTCCTAGCGCTGACTTTCTCACCCGCAGCCGTCCATTTACCGTAAAGCCTGTAACACATGAGCACTTGAAATGTCGGAGCGGCTCGCTTGACTTCGCAAACAGGAGCGACGGCTGGCTTGACCGCAGTTAGGAATGCTAGTCGCCAGCCTCTCCAATGCTAACGCCAGCCTATCCATGCTAATGGATAACAAAGGGAGTAGACAATCCGGTGGGTGACTAGCCTCGGAATGCTAGTCGCCAGCCTCTCCAATGCTAACGCCAGCCTATCCATGCTAATGGATAACAGAGGGAGTAGACAATCCGGTGGGTGACCAGCCTAGGCATGCTAGTCGTTAGCCTCTCCAATGATAACGCACGTCAGCGACAGTAGGCGATCCAATGAGTTGCTGGGTTCGACACGAAGGTTACCGACCAAGTAACGTGACTAGTCGCCTGCTCAGTTGCCGGCGCCGGCCACTCAGTTGTTGATGCAGGCCTATCAGTGATCAGATCAATAGCCGGTTTCGGATTGGACATAGCCTCCTGCGACAAGGATGTAGACACCGCCGGCTGCGCAATAGTCTTAATTTTGGCCCCGATCCCGCGCCATACACATCCTAACGGTGTCTCCTGATGGTCTGAGACCAGTCACCAGCCTCTACGACTCTATTTTAGATATCAAGTTATGGATAGAAAAAAGTCTTCTGAAGCTTAATCAGGACATAAACTGGTGTTAATAATCAGCCCTGAAGAAACCTGCAGGTCCAGAAACTGATCCAAAGACACGAAGCAAAACACCTGGATTCATTATCAAGTCAGATCTCAGAAGAGAAACAAACATTTTATCAGCTGAAGAGTATTTGTGGAGTACAGCAACAGTTTCCTTCCACGCTTTTATTACCTGCTGATTGGATCACTGTAAAACTCTTCCTTCTGGTCTATGAAAAATAATTCAAAATGACAAAAACTCAGCTGACTGAAACCAGGAAGACAGCCCATATTACACCAATTTTATTATTTCAGCGCCGGCTGTTTCCTTCAGATTTTATTTTAAGATCCTTTTATTAGTGTATAAAACTCTGGACAGTCTTTGTTCTGCTGTTTTATCAGAGTTGTTTTCGTTTCATGAACCTCCTCCTCAGGTTTTTAATTATTCCCAAAGTGGGAACCAAAGCACTCGGTGAGGTCTTCTTTCGCTATGACAGCCCACGTCTGGACTGATTACCGGGAGACCTGACGTTTGAGAGGAAACTCAAGACCACCTGCATGTTTTTGCTGCGACTGTTTCTCTAGTTTTGATTAAAAAAAAACGATTAATTAAAAGCAGACAAACCGCCTGTGATGACAGCTGCTGGTTCCTGGAGACCAGAATCTGACTGTCCAACCCAGCTGATCCAGAACATCACAGGTGATTTAATATAGACGCTCTTGTTTTAAATTTCTACAACCAGACAATCATGGAGATAACCATCACATTTAAAATAAAATAAAAAACACATATTCTTGTTGTAAAATTACTGTAGTTACTGCAACATTTTTACCATAAAATCACAATTTTAGCTAAATCATAGCTTTTATCTTAACATTGCAACTTTTTTATAAAATACTTTAGCAAAATTGTAAAATTTCCTCACATGAAAATACAGCGTTATTCATAAAATTGTAAATTTTCGTATAATTGTGACTTCATTTCCTGAAGTCATATTCTTTTTTTGTACATTTTGGTCTTTAAATTTCTAATCACAGGTGTTGTAAAAATCTGTTGAAAAATTGTGACTTTTCCAAAAATTCCCAACTTTTTGAAGGAAAATAACTTTTTCTGTGAAAATCCTGAATTTTCAACCTAAAATTGCAAATTTCATATAATTCCAACATGGTCTTAATTTTTTTTCTTTTGTCTTTAAATCTCAAATTTCACAAAATCCCAACTTTGACATCAAACTACGACTGTTAAGGAAAAAAAATCAAAAATTTTTGTCGTAAAATTACAACTTTTACTGGAAAATCTTTAGTCATAACATGTTGACTTTTAACTGAATATAGCAACTTTGCCGTAAAAATTACTTTCACTTTCACTAATATTTTTTTCTTGTAAAATCACAAATTTCTTAATGTCGCTGCTTTGTTGCAAAGCATTTTTGTCATAAAATCTGAAATTTTCCTAAAAAAAAACGCGACCTTGACAAAGAATCCATAAACCTGCTGCTTGTGACGGAGCTGCTCAGCAGCTGGAAGGACACAAGCTGGCGGGTTAAAAGGGGGCGGAGCCTGAGCGCCACCTGGAGTTCCTGAGAGACTCGAGCTGTTTCCAAATTGCGAGTTCACGCCTAGTGGGCGGAGCTCGAACACATCCGGGGGTTTCGACCGTTCTCGTCTACATTTGGACATTTGGACTTTGAACTGGAGCAGAACTTCAGCTGCGTCTGATGTTTTACACGAACAGACGAGAACTCACCTAGTAATGACTCTGACCCGCTGACAGTCGACCTCGTTAGTTTCTGGCCGTTTCTTTTCAGAGCTGCTGACTTTTTCCAGCCCGTCTTTGTTCAAGATCCGACGTTTTAGAGACGTGTTTCTGCCATCAAACTCAAAATGAGCCCACAGCTTTCATGAAAGGGGAAGACGTCTCACTTGATTAGTTAAAAACGTCACATAAGTTTCAGCGAAGCGCCCCACAGCTGTCAGCATGGTCCGAGATGGGGATACAATCGGTTCTGGAGCAGTGACCTTTAATTCAATAAATTCTGTTAAAGCCTCAGTAAACAAACACTTTGGGACAAACACTGAAGCTGAATGTGTCGTTGTGCGTGTCCTGTTAACACATCCAGTCTCAGAGTAAGACTCGACCTGGACCTCTACTGAAGCAGATATTTTGAAAGGTTTGCTGGTCTGCAGGAGTGCGTTAACACAACGCTCAAAAAGGGAAAGACATCAGCAATGGTTCCAGAGGAGCGACTGTTGCTGCACATCAATCTGGTTGGGTTTACAAGACCAAGTAGAAAACCTTCAACACAGCTGCCGGTCCTCCCAGGAGCATCTCAGCAGATGGAAGCACGACTGCATCTGAACCAGTGTTGGGCAAGTTTACTTTCTACACGAACTAGTTAAGTTCATAGTTCACAGAAATGAAAATGAACTAGTTCATTTCACCATTTCAAAAAATTAACTAAATAGTTCATTTTTTGTAGCTGTCATCTTACTTCATGATCATTTTAAACATTTGATGACGCAATTGTTAGCGTGACAGCAGCGACAGCCGTGTTGCCATGTTTGATTGATTTCCTCGGATACATATCAGGCTCGTTTGTGGTGGATTTTAAATGGGGTTCGATGGAAACCTGGAACGGTTTTGACCGTGCGTGAAGTTTGAAAGAGCGTCGTTCACAACTGCCCAAATGAACTCGTTCACGCCCCCCGCTGGTGAAGGAGAAAGAGAGCGCGCTCAGTTCACGTTCACACAAAATATGACTAGTTCGTGAACTTTCGTTCAATGAATGCTTTCAGGTACAACACTGATCTGAACAAGCCAGCAGACTTCTGGACAGATGAGACCAACGTGGAGTAGGGCTGGGAATCGAGAACCGGTTCCTGTAGAGAACCGGTTCTGTGTGTTTCAATTCCATAGAATCGTTTGGCAGTTTATCCAGCGATTCTCTTATCGATTCCAACCAGCACGAACCTCACGTAATTTACGCAAGTTTACGAACAGTCAACTCCAGAAAGCACTTACGTGATTAAGTTACGTCGGTTTAGCACGTTAGCATTGCAGTTGTAAACAACAATGGCACCCACCAGGTTCAAACGCTTCAAAGTTTGGCTCCACTTCACCAAAGAAAGATGGCAACAAGGCAACTAGCAGTCATTGTAAAGTGGAGATAACAGCGTCGGGAGGGAACACGGCTAACACGCAGAAACATTTGAACACACAACATGCTAACGAGTGTCGTGTTTTTGACGCTTCGGACTGATGGATCTCAACCCAGCAGCAGTAGCCAAGCTAAGATCACCTCTGGTAACTCTGGTTAGTAGCTATCCCGCTGCCTATGTGCTTCTTTGTAAAACACGCTATAACATTAGCGCTATGCTATTAAATTAATGCCTTCTGCATTACATTTAGAAGATGACCGTGATGAGAGAGAGAGTCTGGCTGGTTCAGAGGCTGGAAGACATGATTATTTTACTGCTAAAGAATTGTTGATTCTTCATAGTATTTGCAGATTTGTACTATGCACTGTTCCGTTGTATTTGATAGTATTTATCTTTCTTTATTATTATTTTTGAGTGCTTAGTGAGCTCATATATCCTTTTAAAAGGAAGATTTTTTTCATTTCTATTAGGAAAAATCTGTTAGTAAAATGTTCCACATTCTTGTGTATTTGCACAGTTACATATTACAACAGTTAACACGTTATCCAGGCTTTGGGCCTCTTTTGACCTCGCTGTTGAGTTTGTAAGGTCGTGACTTCTAAGCAGATAAAATTGATGCTAATAAAACAGTTTGTTCTCCTTTTTCCCCAAATTAGAATCGATAAGAGAATCGATAAAGAATCGAATCGTTAAACGGTATCGATAATGGAATAGGAAAAATCTTATCAATTCCCATCCCTATTTATGATGCAACCAGGATTGAAACCCGGACCTCCCACGCAGTAGGCGACAGCACTGCCCCCCTGAGGTTGTATTTGTCTAACGCTTAGACTTAACCGTGATCAGATTAGTTTGGCTGTTTTAAGCTTCTAGTGGATCACTGAACCAGCCACAGGAGGACGTATTTATGATGATTCTGTCAAAGACAAAACAAATGACTTTCCTCTGACACTAAGACGTTTGTGCATTGACTGTACATCAGGGAAAGCACCCGCGGCTCTGACGAACGAGCAGCGAAGTAAAAACGCAGGGGGAAAAAAAAAAGAAGAAGAAAGGAGCAGCTTTATCGACGCTCTCCACATTTAGTCCTTATGCGGCTGAAAGCTGTCTCTAGAATATTCCACAGACTTCACGGTCCACTCCGTGACTGCAGGGTGTCCAGGTCCCAGATCATCACTCGTCCACCGCCGTGCTCGACAGTATGAGGCGTTTCAACGGTCTTTGTCCTGTCAGCCCTCTGACTGTGTGTCATTTCTGCAGGACGACCGTTGAGCAGCTGTTTCTGCATCCACAGCTGGGATGTTGCTTCTTTTTGGTTACTATTTTGTCAAATTTGTGATTTTAGAACATAAAATCAAGATTTGATTCAAAAAGTCATAGTTTTGCAAAATGTCAGATTTTACAATAAAAAAGTAGCTTTTTTACAAGAAATTGCAATATTTCAAAATTCACATTTTTTCAACAAAATTGATTTTTAGAACATAATGCTTCAACTATACCAAAAACCTTGAATTTTAATAGAAATCTATCTCTGTTTGAATCTTAAAACAAAATTTTTTTTTTACAAAAATTTGCAGTTTTGTAAATTTTATCATTTTGAAAAAGATTCACTTTATATATCTGAACTTCTGAATTTAACAACAAAAATTTGATTATTTTAAAGATAAATCCATAGTTGTCAAAATGTTGTTGTATTAAATTAAAAAGTCATAATTTTTATGTTTTCCCGACAAAATGTTGTGATTATTGGAGATGAAGTTGCTTCGACACAAAATTCACAATTTTGTCAAATTTGTGATTTTAGGACATAAAATTAAAATTTGATTCGAAAAGTCATAATTTTGCAAGATGTCAGATTTTATGATAAAAAGGAGCATTTTTTTTTACAAGAAATTGCAATATTGCAAAATGCACAATTTTTCAACAAAATTGATTTTTAGAACGTCAACTATACAAAAAAAACTTCTAATTTAATACAAAAAGTTGTAATTTTTTGAATCTTCAAACAAAATTTTCAGATTTTTTTTACAAAAATGTGCAGTTTTGTGAATTTTATATTTTGAAAAAGATTCACTTTATATATCTGAACATCTGAATTTAACAACAAAAATGTGATTTTCTTTTAAGACAAATCCATAGTTGTCAAAATGTTGCTGTATTAAGTTAAAAAGTCATGATTTTTATGAAATTTGTGATTTCCTAACAAAATGTGATTGTTGGAGACAAGGTTGCTTCGACACAAAATTCAAAATTTGTTGTAATTTTGGGAAATTTGAGATTTCATAACAGAACTTGTTTTTTACAACAAAAAGATCCTGCATTACAAATTTAACCATTTTAAAAACAAAGAATTGTGATTTTTTTTTGGACATTTTTTTGCAATTTTCAAAAACTATGTTTTACAACAAAAGGTTGTATTGAAGTTAAAAATTTGAGAAATTTGTAATTTAAGATGTGATTATAGAACAAAGTTACTGAGATATTAAATTTTCATATTTTGTCATTCATGACGTAAGCTGATGACACAGTTTTTTTGCATCTGTTGGGTTCTGGGTTTGGTTTTGGGTTTTTTTCTTCTGGGTTTTCCTTGCTTCTCGTCTTCTTTGTCTCCTGTCCGATTACGTCCTGCTTTATTTTGAAAGTCTGCCCCTGTCTTGTTGAGTTCTGTTCGACTTCCCCATCTGCCCTGATCGTTTGCACACGTGTCTCATTTACTCACCGTTTATCTAAGTCTTGTCTTTGCTGGTCCGTCTGTTCTGGTTCATCTTGTCACCTCCTGATTCGACTCGTTTCCTCCTGATTCGACTCGTTTCCTCCTGATTCGACTCGTTTCCTCCTCGTTGCCTCCTGGTCTCTTGTTGCTTCTGGTTTTCCTTCTTTGATGCCTTCTTTGTCACTTTAGTTTAGCTTGAATTTCTGGACGTCCGGCCCTGGCAGCGCTTTGTGTTTGCTGCACCAATAACAGAATTGGTGGATTCTGGATCACCTTTGCCTACTGAACCGCCTCCATTCGGGTCCTCAACAACTCCACATCCTAACGGTGTCTCCTGATGGTCTGAGACCAGTCACCAGCCTCTACGACTCTATTTTAGATATCAAGTTATGGATAGAAAAAAGTCTTCTGAAGCTTAATCAGGACATAAACTGGTGTTAATAATCAGCCCTGAAGAAACCTGCAGGTCCAGAAACTGATCCAAAGACACGAAGCAAAACACCTGGATTCATTATCAAGTCAGATCTCAGAAGAGAAACAAACATTTTATCAGCTGAAGAGTATTTGTGGAGTACAGCAACAGTTTCCTTCCACGCTTTTATTACCTGCTGATTGGATCACTGTAAAACTCTTCCTTCTAGTCTATGAAAAATAATTCAAAATGACAAAAACTCAGCTGACTGAAACCAGGAAGACAGCCCATATTACACCAACTTTATTGTTTCAGCGCCGGCTGTTTCCTTCAGAATTTATTTTAAGATCCTTTTATTTGTGTATAAAACTCTGGACAGTCTTTGTTCTGCTGTTTTATCAGAGTTGTTTTCGTTTCATGAACCTCCTCCTCAGGTTTTTAATTATTCCCAAAGTGGGAACCAAAGCACTCGTTGAGGTCTTCTTTCGCTACGACAGCCCACGTCTGGACTGATTACCGGGAGACCTGACGTTTGAGAGGAAACTCAAGACCACCTGCATGTTTTTGCTGCGACTGTTTCTCTAGTTTTGATTAAAAAAAACGATTAATTAAAAGCAGACAAACCGCCTGTGATGACAGCTGCTGGTTCCTGGAGACCAGAATCTGACTGTCCAACCCAGCTGATCCAGAACATCACAGGTGATTTAATATAGACGCTCTTGTTTTAAATTTCTACAACCAGACAATCATGGAGATAACCATCACATTTAAAATAAAATAAAAAACACATATTCTTGTTGTAAAATTACTGTAGTTACTGCAACATTTTTACCATAAAATCACAATTTTAGCTAAATCATAGCTTTTATCTTAACATTGCAACTTTTTTATAAAATACTTTAGCAAAATTGTAAAATTTCCTCACATGAAAATACAGCGTTATTCATAAAATTGTAAATTTTCGTATAATTGTGACTTCATTTCCTGAAGTCATATTCTTTTTTTGTACATTTTGGTCTTTAAATTTCTAATCACAGGTGTTGTAAAAATCTGTTGAAAAATTGTGACTTTTCCAAAAATTCCCAACTTTTTGAAGGAAAATAACTTTTTCTGTGAAAATCCTGAATTTTCAACCTAAAATTGCAATTTCATATAATTGCAACATGGTCTTAATTTTTTTTCTTTTGTCTTTAAATCTCAAATTTCACAAAATCCCAACTTTGACATCAAACTACGACTGTTAAGGAAAAAAAATCAAAAATTTTTGTCGTAAAATTACAACTTTTACTGGAAAATCTTTAGTCATAACATGTTGACTTTTAACTGAATATAGCAACTTTGCCGTAAAAATTACTTTCACTTTCACTAATATTTTTTTCTTGTAAAATCACAAATTTCTTAATGTCGCTGCTTTGTTGCAAAGCATTTTTGTCATAAAATCTGAAATTTTCCTAAAAAAAAACGCGACCTTGACAAAGAATCCCAACTTTCTGTTGTAAATCCATAAACCTGCTGCTTGTGACGGAGCTGCTCAGCAGCTGGAAGGACACAAGCTGGCGGGTTAAAAGGGGGCGGAGCCTGAGCGCCACCTGGAGCTCCTGAGAGACTCGAGCAGTTTCCAAATTGCGAGTTCACGCCTAGTGGGCAGAGCTCGAACACATCCGGGGGTTTCGACCGTTCTCGTCTACATTTGGACATTTGGACTTTGAACTGGAGCAGAACTTCAGCTGCGTCTGATGTTTTACACGAACAGACGAGAACTCACTCAGTAATGACTCTGACCCGCTGACAGTCGACCTCGTTAGTTTCTGGCCGTTTCTTTTCAGAGCTGCTGACTTTTTCCAGCCTGTCTTTGTTCAAGATCCGACGTTTTAGAGACGTGTTTCTGCCATCAAACTCAAAATGAGCCCACAGCTTTCATGAAAGGGGAAGACGTCTCACTTGATTAGTTAAAAACGTCACATAAGTTTCAGCGAAGCGCCCCACAGCTGTCAGCATGGTCCAAGATGGGGATACAATCAGTTCTGGAGCAGTGACCTTTAATTCAATAAATTCTGTTAAAGCCTCAGTAAACAAACACTTTGGGACAAACTCTGAAGCTGAATGTGTCGTTGTGCGTGTCCTGTTAACACATCCAGTCTCAGAGTAAGACTCGACCTGGACCTCTACAGAAGCAGATATTTTGAAAGGTTTGCTGGTCTGCAGGAGTGCGTTAACACAACGCTCAAAAAGGGAAAGACATCAGCAATGGTTTCAGAGGAGCGACTGTTGCTGCACATCAATCTGGTTGGGTTTACAAGACCAAGTAGAAAACCTTTAAGACAGCTGCCGGTCCTCCCAGGAGCATCTCAGCAGATGGAAGCACGACTGCATCTGAACCAGTGTTGTGCAAGTTTACTTTCTACACGAACTAGTTAAGTTCATAGTTCACAGAAATGAAAATGAACTAGTTCATTTCACCATTTCAAAAAATGAACTAAATAGTTCATTTTTTGTAGCTGTCATCTTCCTTCATGATCATTTTAAACATTTGATGACGTAATTGTTAGCGTGACAGCAGCGACAGCCGTGTTGCCATGTTTGATTGATTTCCTCAGATACATATCAGGCTCGTTTGTGGTGGATTTTAAATGGGGTTCGCTGGAAACCTGGAACGGTTTTGACCGTGCGTGAACTTTGAAAGAGCGTCGTTCACAACGGCCCAAATGAACTCATTCACGCCCCCCGCTGGTGAAGGAGAAAGAGAGCGCGCTCAGTCACGTTCACACAAAATATGAACTAGTTCGTCAACTTTTGTTCAGTGAACACGTTCAGGTTCAACACTGATCTGAACAAGCCAGCAGACTTCTGGACAGATGAGATCAATGTGGAGTAGGGCTGGGAATCGAGAACCGGTTCCTGTAGAGAACCGGTTCGTGTGTTTCAATTCCATGGAATCGTTTGGCAGTTTATCCAGCGATTCTCTTATCAATTCCAACCAGCACGAATTTCACGTAATTTACGCAAGTTACACACAGTCAATTCCAGAAAGCACTTACGTGATTAAGTTACGTCAGTTTAGCACGTTAGCATCGCAGTTGTAAACAACAATGGCGCCCACCAGGTTCACACGCTCCAAAGTTTGGCTTCACTTCACCAAAGAAAGATGGCAACAAGGCAACTAGCAGTCATTGTAAAGTGGAGATAACAGCGTCGGGAGGGAACACGGCTAACACGCAGAAACATTTGAACACACAACATGCTAACGAGTGTCGTGTTTTTGACGCTTCAGGCTGATGGATCTCAACCCAGCAGCAGTAGCCAAGCTAAGATCACCTCTGGTAACTCTGGTTAGTAGCTATCCCGCTGCCTATGTGCTTCTTTGTAAAACACGCTATAACATTAGCGCTATGCTATTAAATTAATGCCTTCTGCATTACATTTAGAAGATGACCGTGACGAGAGAAAAAAATCTTATCAATTCCCATCCCTATTTATGATGCAACCAGGATTGAAACCCGGACCTCCCACGCAGTAGGCGACAGCACTGCCCCCCTGAGGTTGTATTTGTCTAACGCTTAGACTCAACCGTGATCAGATGAGTTTTTGGCTGTTTTAAGCTTCTAGTGGATCACTGAACCAGCTACAGGAGGAAGTATTTATGATGATTCTGTCAAAACAAAACAAATGACTTTACTCTGACACTAAGACTTTTATGCATTGACTGTACATCAGGGAAAGCACCCTGACGAATGAGCAGCGAAGTAAAAATGCAGGGAAAAAAAAGAAAAAGAAAGGAGCAGCTTTATCGACGCTCTCCACATTTAGTCCTTCTGTGGCTGAAAGCTCCGTCAGCTGGCAGACGTCCCTTTCTGCCTCGGACGTAATCGTCCCCGGCAGAATTTCTGAGGCCTCAATCACAGAGCTGCTACGCTCCACGTGCACCGTCAGAGGAGCAGCGTAGCAGGCAGATCTGCATGAAACACCTGGGGACAGTCATTACAGCCTCACAGACGACTGCAAATTCAAATCCAAGAAAATTCTCCCCAGAAGAGCGGGGGGGTCCGAGGCGAGCCCCCGTCGAGGTGGCAGATGGAAAAAAGAGTGAAGGACTGGAGCCTAAATGCTTAGACGCATAATAAAACTCCTAACATCATTGCGGGTCAACAACATATAACTTTATTATTGATTCAGTAGCTTTAAAGTCAGGATTTGTCATCCATCAGCATGGCCAGTCGGGGGCCGCCACGGGTCGGCCACCTGTCACCTGGAAGGTTCCTGAAACGGTCCGAGGTGAAGGTCACCTGACATTATGAACCCAGCTGCTGTGAGAACCAGTCTTCCAGTCAGCCAGAAGTCTTTGGAGCTGGAACCTTCTTCATTTCCAGGATTTCTTCAGACTGAACCCACTTGGTTCCTGCCAGAAGATAAGATGCTTTGAGACGTCGGTTAGTATCAGAGTCACCGTTGGTCCTTTTTGTCTACAGACACCTATGAGGGAAAATAAAGCCTCAGAGAGACAAAAGGAAAATGCGCTTTCCACCTGAATGCTGCCCCTCTGGATGAGCATCACGATAAAGCCGAGAGGTCAGGCCGGGTAGCATCGGTGAGCTGAAACAGAAACGTGAGGGCTCCCAGTGGGCTGAAACCTGAGCTGGGAACAGCCTGACTTTCAAGTAGCTGTTCGGTTCCCTCTCTTTCCTAACCCCGCCTCACTGAGAGTCTTGTTTACAATGATGTGAACCGAATCCTAGAGCGTGACTGGATTATCTGGAGGTCATCTGGTTCCACGACGGCGCCCGCGGCACGGCAGATGTCACGGCCCGCGCAGGGACGCTCCTCAACGGGGTTAACGTTAAGAGCAGGGGCGCATATGTTCGAGGAAATATATTCTCAGATTCCCAAGAGTCCGTTCTCAGAGTTCAGCACCTGGACACCTCCCAAAATGAAAGCAGTCATGGCTGCCGTTTGGTTCATCAGTTATTATAGAGAAGCAACAAAACAATTTTAGCCCGAGATCCAAAAGCTCAGACATTAAGAGGCAACATCTGATTTTCAGAGCTGAAGCCAAAATGCAGTTCATCAAAGGACCACCAGGGGCTGATCTAAGAGGCTTTCCATTGATCCTAGTGTTAAAATATCAACTTTATAGCAGAAATAAACTTCTGCAGCCTTTAATGAAGTAGTTGGACCCACAGATTTAATAACAGGATCAGATATCGGCCCCAATATTAATAAAACATGTTGATCAGTTATCGGAAAATCAAACTGCTCCACGAGATGATCCGTTCTCTTTAAATATTGTTGCTGACATGCATATTTAAAGATTTTTAATACCTGTCAGGATCAACTGTGACTATTTTGTACAGTTGCAACTTTGTCGTATACAGTAATCATGACTTTTCACTTAATATTGCAATTTACCATTTTTATGTTGTGAAACATCAGCATCGATTTCACCAAATCGCAGCTTTTTACATCCATCCTACAATCAAAATTGCAAATTTCGCATCTTTAGGTGAAATTTCATTTCATTCCATTTCATTGAAAGTGAAATTTTTGTTGTGACATCACATTTCGAAAATTTAACTTTGACTTAAAATCACGTTTTTATGTTGCATAACTGCAGCTTTGCTTTATTGTCATAAAATCACAGGTTTTTCACTTAATAATGGAATTTTTTTTTGTAAAATATTGACTTTTACAAATCCACAATATTTTGACATGAAATTAAAATCACACATTTCCTATAATAATAATAATAATAATTTCGTATAACTGAAGGTTTGTCCTATAATCACATTACTATGTCATAAAACTTTTACACAATAACATTTTTTTAAAAAGCAGATTTGTCATAAAATCTCAGATTTCCCAAACTCATGACCTTTTTGACATCAAATCATCTTTTTGTCATGAAGATCAAGACTTTTGTCGACTCGCAGGTTGACTTGGTTACGTCAGACTGGCAGAAACGACGCCTGTGGTCGACCCGTTAACGTCGGTCCTCCTCCGCCGAGTTTGACAGGAAGGAGAAGCATCTGGGGAACGTTTAAGGTTCTGCAGACATTTCAAAAACATCAGGGGGACTGAAAACCGGCCGAGAGTCGCATCGGCTGTTTCTGAACACAGCGAGGAGAGGATGACCCTCCACCGCCAGAGTTTTTCTTCCGTCTTCTTATTTTGAAATTTTCTTCCTCAAATGAAAAGCGGCTGTTTTGCTCAAAGGGGTTTTTTCACTGTTTGGAGGTATTACAGTGAATCTGCTGAGAAAATCCAGGAAACTAGAAAGCAGTAGTTACATCCTGAAAATGGCAGTAGGTAAATCGCTGCTGTAAAAAAGAACAATCTGGACGAGATGCTAATGTCGGATTACAGACCCACATCAAAGCTTCCCTTCATCAGTGAGGTGGTCCGGTTTGAGTCTTACTGAACGGACCGGGACGACTTCATCAACAGGTGAGTTTACATCTGAACTGACATGCGGAGTTCCCCAAGGCTCCATCCTGGGGCCCCTGATGTTTAACATCTACATGCTTCCACCAGCTCAGACTGTAAAAACTTCATTGATGCTTGTAGAAGTAAAACAATATACAGTCATGGAAAAAATTATTAGACCACCATTTTTTCTTCACTTTCTTGTTCATTTTAATACCTGGTACCACCTGGACATCATGTGACTAAAACAGACAGAAAAGAAGACACTGAATGCATAAAAGCAGTGTTTTTGGCAGTACAACGCCATAGCTATTGATGTAAAAACTTAAGTGATTTAGGTTATAATCAAGAAAACCATGGAAAATGGTAAGATATTAGCTCTTAAATAAAACTCTTATGAGCAATCTTTGTGGTTATCGTTATGTTTGTCCAAACAAATGTACCTTTAGTTGTACCAGGCATTAAAATGAACAAGAAACTGAAGAAAACAAGGTCGTCTAATAATTTTTTCCATGACTGTACATACAGGGGCGCCGCTAGTGATTTTGGGCCCCATGAAAAGAATCTTTACAGGGCCCCCCAACACAGCGGCGAAATTCGTTGATGCTATTTTTGATCATCATTAGCGGCCTCTCTGGGCCCCCCTCAATCATGGGCCCCTATAATCTGTATCCTTTACCCCCCCTTTTCGGCGCCCCAGTGTACATATATTTATAATGGATCATACTGATAGTAAATGAATATACACATACATATATACACATGTGTGCGTGCTGTTTATTTAGTCTATCTTTTATTTCTTGATCCAGTGCATCTTGACAGGACAAGACATTGTGACAAAAAAAATACACTGTGGACTTTGATAAAATGAAAATAATAGGGAACCATTTTGTTCTTTTCTCTTTACCTTTTTTTTCCTTTTTCAGATGTCTGTATTTTGTAGAAAAATCATAAGAATGACGACCTGTGTCTGACGGTCACTTATCAGCTTTCTCTTCTTCCTGTCAGTGGAAAGGTTCATCCAGCCCTCTTTACACCATCGGTGGTTCAGACTAAACTGGCGTCGGCCTGCACGTTCAACGTTCACGACGCCAGAGACGCTCAGACAGAAGAGACGAAGACATAAACGGTGCCGGAGATCAAACCGTCCGGTTGTGTTTCTGTTTGGACGCAGAGGAAACGTCTTTATGGATTTAGAGCATGAAAGCAACAAAACAGTCTCTGGGTGTCTCATTTCAAGGCATCACTTCCAGTCCTCAGACGCTAAAGGATTAGAAAAATTCCCACACTAGAGCCCCCCCCCCCTCCTCCAAGGCATGAAAAGCAGTAATTACTAAAAAACTGTGAGCAAAACTAGTGGATGACCTGATTGTCTATTGATTCTGTGAGTTCTGCTGTAAACAGATATTCCATCGCCCGGAGCAGCACAGCGGGACCAGCGGGACCAGCGGGACCAGCTACCCGTCTGCAGGTTGGATTCATGTCGGCCGACATGCCGAAGACCAGCTAATCCTTTTGAACAAACCTGCGTCCAGCTGTCTGCTTCTCCCACAAATAAATAAATACATGAAACAAGGATGCAGTTTACTCCGGCGCCAGCTTCGGCTTTGATGTCGTTGACGGCCGGGTTGTAATTTCAAAAATAGCCTTCGCCTGTTTGTGCTTTCAGAAGATGAAACGTAAACCCGGCTACTTATCCTCCATTATTCAGTGGTGCGTGAACGCACGTTGGTCCGGGCTGCAGCCGTCTCCTCAGTGTCCGCTATCGACCCGAATCCTCGTCCCGGACCTGGAAGAGACCACCTTCGTTTAAAACTCAGACTGATCACCAGAACTTCTGTCTGTGATCCGGAGACGAAAATCTTAAACAAACGTGGAGCTCAGCAGTACTTGGCGCTTTTATTTTCTTTTTCAGACTGATTTTGTTTTGTTTGCTGGGCCAAAATAAGGACTAACGTCTCATTATTGGATGGAGAAGGCATGACGGGTCGTACATTTCCGATGAATTATGCATAAGGATTAAACAGCTGGTCACACATCATCTGAGCGGCCAAATCCCTCTGCAGCAAAGCTCTGATTCTGTTTTCTACACCTGAAAGATACTTGGCGATATTTTCTTTAAAGAACAACTCCGACGAGGTCGAGGGGCTACATCCGGCTTGCTACACTGAAATGATCCAGGAAGTGGTAGAACGACTGCATTGCCGCCATCGTTTTAGCTCCTTAGCGTCAACCGTCTTCAGTGGATTAGACATCACGGCTGTGAATTAGGAGAGAACGGTTTTAAAGACGGGCAGATGCTTCACGCTGCATCGTTGTTGTCTCTATGGCGACCCCGACTTTGGTCGATCGTTCTGGTTTCCTTCCAGAAGCTTCTCTCAGTAGTTTTCTGAATTCTGGTCCGTTCCTCCTGACAGAACCGGAGGAACTGAGTCAGGTTTAAAGGTCTCCTTTTCAGCTCAGATGTTCTCCAGGACTAAGATCAGGTCTTTGATGTCCACTCCAGAACATGGACTCTGTAGTCCTGAAGTCTCTCAGTAACTAATCTGGTGGTGCGTTCAGGGTCGTCGTCCATCTGGAGACCCATTAGTGTCCAAGCTTTAACTTCCTGCTGATGTTTGAGATGTTTCTTCAATATTTCTCCATAATCTTCTCCCTCATGGTGTCATCTATTTAGTGAAGTCCTCCAGCTAAACACCTCCAGATCATGATGCTGCCACCCCCGTGCTCCACAGCTGGATGGTGTTCTCAGGTCTTTCTCCTCCAGATGTAACGATGGTCATCATGTCCAAACAGTTCAGTTTTAGTTCCATCAGACCAGGACATGTCTCCAGAAATGAAGCTCTTTGTCCCTGTGAGCGTCTCCAAACTGTAATCTGTCTTTGTTCTGTCTCCTCTGGAGTAATGTCTTCTTCCTGGCTGAGTGGTCCTTCAGTCCATGTTGGTCCAGGACTGGTTTCTCTGTGGATGATGACCCTCTCTGAGCAGCTTCAGCAGCATCTCCAACAGCTGTTCAGCTTCTGTTCTGGGGTTGATTCAGGTTCATCTCTGGGACTCAGAACCGTCTCCTTCCTGAGGACTATGATGGTGGACGTTCCCATGGTGGTTCTACTGGTGGAGAACTGTTGGAGCAGATGAACGTGGCTCCTTCAGACATCTGGAAACTGGACCAGACTGGTGGAGGTCCACAGTTCTCGTCCTGATATCTTGGCTGATTTCTTTTGATTTTCCCGTGATGTCACACAGTGAAGTAGTGTGTTTGAGGTGTTAAAATACATCCAGGGGTGACACCAGTTAACCAATCAGAAGCTTCCAAAGCCGTGACATCATCACCTGGGCTTCACTAAATTGTCTAAAGGCAGAGTAATCTCAGTGAAAGTAAACTTCTGACTTTGACCAAAGTAATTAAAATCACCTCTCATTATTCTGCCTTTAAGCAAATAGAAATAATTTTGGTAATAATAACTGACTTAAATCAGGAAAAGTTTAGTCTGATTTAATGTCAGACAGTGAGAAAAAAATGATAATGTAGCTTTTTATACCATGTATGTAAACTTATGGTTTCAGCTGTACTTTGATAAACAGCAAACTTTAGATGTTTCAGAACTTAAAAATACACTTATGAGATTTGCAAATCACTGCAATCTGCTTTCCGATCCCAATCTGCTACATATCTTTTTTTTTTTGGGGGGGGGGGGGGGGGGATGGGGGGCGAACTTGTTACTTGTAACGGTTGTCCCTGCGAGTCTTGACAACTCTGAATATAGGTTATAGCTGCAGAGAGCTCGCCGGCTCTTCATGCGACACCGGGGACACAAACTTATTGCAATGCAATATTCGCACCATCCGTTACTTCACTTGCGAAGCCTAATCTCGCCGCCCCCTGCAGAATTATAAAACTGTCACCCGCTGATAATTTGCAGACAGGCAGTCGTTGAGGGCGCCGGTGCAGAGCGTGAGTTTCAGAGAGAAGGAGTTCTGCTCCTCAAAGATGCTCATCGGCACATTCCTGCTTCCTGGACCGCAGAGCTTTAGTCCATCAAATCCTGTTTACCAGACATTTGAAAGCCCGAGATAAGAGCTTTACTCTTTTCTTGCCAAAAGATTTAAAAAAAAAAAAAATGTACCAGTGGATTTAAGCAAACTAGACATAAAGATGAGACACTGAAGAATTTACCACCAAGTGACGTGCAGCTTGTCCGTTGCCAGCTTATCAGCACCTGTGATAAAAGTTAAATATCTTTGACGTGCATGTAGTCGTGCAAACGTTAGCAGCCTCTCTTTAAATCATGAAAATCACCTGATGGTTGCAGGTTCCAGCATCAGGCAAACCTCAGAGAAACAGCTTACCTTTTTTTTTGATAAGATGTGGCTGCCGGAAAGACAGCGCCACATCCTGAAAAAAGCAGTTGTTAAATCGCTGCTGTAAAAGAATGATCTAGACGAGATGCTAATGTAGCATTACAGACCCACATCAAAGCTTCAGTTCATCAGTGAGGTGGTCTGGTTTGAGTCTTACCGAACAGAGCGGGACGACTTCGTCAACAGGTGAATTTACATCTGAACTGACATGTGGAGTTCCCCAAGGCTCCATCCTGGGGCCCCTGATGTTTAACATCTACATGCTTCCACCAGCTCAGACTGTAAAAACTTCATTGATGCTTGAGGGGAAACTGCTTTTTGTTGCAGTTGCTCCGACGCAAATGCTTTAGAAATGAGTACTATCACTGAATAAAAGGATAAGTACACCAATTAACAGAACAGAATATAAAACTCAGAAGTAGAACAATATATATATATATAATAATATGTATATATAAAATATATATAAATACAAACAAATATACATATATTTATAATGGATCATAGTGATTGTAAATGAATACATATATACACATGTATATGTGTGTGTTCTATTTATTTAGTGAATTTTTTATTTCTTGGTCCAGTGCATTTTGACAGGACAAGACATTGTGACAAAGAAAATCCACTGTGGACTTTGATAAAATGAAAATAATAGGGAGCCATTTTGTTCTTTTCTTTTTTACCTTTTTTTTTCTTTTTCAGATGTCTGTATTTTGTAGAAAAATCATAAGAATGACAACCTGTGTCTGGCAGTCACTTATCAGCTTTCTCCTCTTCCTTTTGACACAGAAACACCATCTCCTTTTTCTTCCAGGCGTTTGAAAGAGTGACAGCTGATTATCACCTCCGTGTTGAGAGGTCCTGCCACTCTGGAGTCTCACCAGATTAAAGCAATACCAACCGATGATTTTAAAGTTTAGAGGTTTAAACAAATCACTTTGAAGCATTTGCAGGACATTGGTATTTTTTTTTAAGCAGATAACGGTAAAGTTGCAGGTGTTATCAGGTGTAACACAAGAAGAAACACTGGAAATATCAGCTTACATTCAAAATGAGCTAAAACATAACGGTTTTATGCGTTCCTAATTCAGCTATTAAGTCTGGTAAAATGATGTAATCATGAGGTTGTACTAGTCCTACCTTCTGCTCCTCTCTGCTGTTATAAAACGGACGACAAAATGTTGAGCTTCGCCACTTCTGAAATTAACGTCTTGGCGTTGCGTTAACACGAACCTGTGCGCTCCAGACCTGCAAAATGTGCTTTTGTAGACGTTCTGCACACAACCATAAATATCTGACAGTAGACGCTGCATTGATGGAGCAACAGAGAGGGATATGAGAGGAACTGGATAAACCACAGCAACAGACGATGCCAAAAACTCCTCCAGAGACCAGGCACCCACAACCAAGAGCTGAGGCCCGTCCCTGTGGCCGCCAGAGGCCCAACATCTGGCCAACATCCGAGATGAGAAGTAAAAGACTTCACGATACCAACAAGACTGACTGCAGGGCGAAAGCCCAGAACCATCTAATCTACAAAACACGTTACAGTTCAGACTCACAACTGGATTCAGAGGATGATCAGCCGACCCAGAGGCACAGACCGATAAACGTGTTGACCACAAACACACCGACACCTAGAACCATCCCAGTCAGGGACGAGGACCTGGGGATTATCAGAAACATCCGAAACACTGATCGGACCCGGGAGCTGATGATTAAGATGTAGGGTTGGGAATTGAGAACCAGCTCCAGTAGAGAACCGGTCCCTGTAGAGAACCGGTTCCTGTAGAGAACCGGTTCCTGTAGAGAACCGGTTTCGTGTGTTTCAATTCCATGGAATCGTTTGGCAGTTTATCCAGCGATTCTCTTATCGATTCCAACCACCACAAATCTCACGTAATTTACGCAAGTTACGCACAGTCAACTCCAGAAAGCACTTACGTGATTAAGTTACGTCGGTTTAGCACGTTAGCATTGCAGTTGTAAACAACAATGGCGCCCACCAGGTTCAAACGCTCCAAAGTTTGGCTTCACTTCACCAAAGAAAGATGGCAACAAGGCAACTAGCAGTCATTGTAAAGTGGAGATAACAGCGTCGGGAGGGAACACGGCTAACACGCAGAAACATTTGAACACACAACATCCTAACGAGTGTCGTGTTTTTGACGCTTCGGACTGATGGATCTCAACCCAGCAGCAGTAGCCAAGCTAAGATCACCTCTGGTAACTCTGGTTAGTAGCTATCCCGCTGCCTATGTGCTTCTTTGTAAAACACGCTATAACATTAGCGCTACGCTATTAAACGAATGTCTTCTGCATTACATTTAGAAGATGACCGTGACGAGAGAGAGAGTCTGGCTGGTTCAGAGGCTGGAAGACATGATTATTTTTCTGCAAAATAATTGTTAATTCTTCATAGTATTTGCAGATTTGCACTATGCACTGTTCCGTTGTATTTGATAGTATTTATCTTCCTTTATTATTATTTTTGAGTGCTTAGTGAGCTCATTTATCCTTTTAAAAGGGAGATTTTTTTAATTTCTATTAGGAAAATCTGTTAGTAAAATGTTACACATTCTTGTGTATTTGCACAGTTACATATTACAACAGTTAACACGTTATCCAGGCTTTGGGCCTCTTTTGACCTCGCTGTTGAGTTTGTAAGGTCGGGACTTCTAAGTAAAAAAAAAAACTGATGCTAATAAAACTGTTCTCTTTTTTGCCCAAATTAGATTCGATAAGAGAATCGATAAAGAATCAAATCGTTAAACAGTATCGATAATGGAATCGGAATCGGAAAAATCTTATTAATTCCCAGCATGCATCCAGTTGACTCTTTTATCCAGATGTGCACATGATCCTCCCAGAAATTACCAAAAATAAAACACAGAAAAAAACTAATTTACACACGTCTGTGGGGGGAAACTGATTTGAAATTAAAGATAAACGTTCACTTTGACATTAAGTTTATGTGCATTAAGAATGATCAAAGGCCTTCACTGACATGACGGTTGTAACGCATGTTCATGGTGCATCTGGTGTTGGACATCACCCTCTTAGATCCTGTGGAAGCAGGAAGGAGGTCCTTAGTGCCCATCAGTGTTTTTACACGCAGAAAACAATAAAACACTGGATTAAAAGAGGGGGGGGTACTAACTTTTGCACACGACCTGCCGGTTCTCTGTAAATGCATCATCCACCTGTCTCCTTAAGCATGCAGGGACATCGTCTGGATTCCTCATCTTTCCTCCCTGATGCCCGGAGATTGAGGGCTGATTGGCCGTCGCCCTGCAGACCGGAGTGATGTGCAGCGACGAGGACAGCAGGCCATTATTCAGCCCTCAGACGTGCTGCTTCTTATCAGCACGCAGACTTGACTGAGGCAGATGCTCTTGTCAACACGCCGGCACCCCGGGAGTCCTCCAGGGGACGAGACTTGACAAGAGCTGCTCAAACAAACCTGCAAAGAGGAAAAAAAAATAATAAACACACAAACAGACGATGTCTTCCAGGCAGAAAATGTAATACTGTCGCTGGTGCGCACATGTAGTCGCCATCCATCGTGTCCCGCTCTCAGCGGGGGGGCGCGTCTACATGGAGGGTGCGCAGGAGGCGTTGGACAGGCGACGGACGCAGAATGACGATGACAACCTTGGTGACTAAAAAACAAAGTGAAGACTGCTCACTAAAATGAAGAACACTCCTGTCCATGTTCTGCCTGGATCAGATATCAGCTCTCTTCACGGCGGCTAAATGCTAAGCTCACGGTAACGTCACGGTTTGAAGTAACCAGACACTTCCTGGCATGGCGGCGCCGAACATAGTGGACCCGCAAATGTCAGGGTGTTTAAACCTGCAGACAGGCCTGGAAAACATTTTTTAACTGAGGAAATAGAGAAGAGCACGCAGGTAGACTCCAGGTGGCGCTCAAGCTCCTCCCCCTTTTTGCCTCCCGACTTGATGAGAGTCGTTTCTGCAGAGCGACCGTTTCACCGCCGTTTCACTGCCAAAAGTGTCAGATTTACGTCAGAAAGTTGAGATTTTACAACAAAAATCTTTTTTTTTTTAACCCCAACAAAAAAATTGTGTAATTCTAAAAAATAAAGTTGCGATGTCGCGAGTAAAAGTCACAACTTTGTTTAAAAAAAAGCCTCGATTTTGAGAAATTTGAGATTTAATGATGAAAGTCTACTTCTTAACTACAAAGTTGGAGTAATTCGAAATTCGCATTTTTAAAAAAAATGCAATAATAAAAAAAAGATAATTTGCATAATTTGCAATTTAAAATGTCGTGATTACAGGACAGAAAGTCGCAGTTACACGACATTCACTACTTTACTACAAAATTTGATCTCACAAAATTTCCAACTTTACAACGAAACATTGCTTTTTTTAAATCATAAAAGTTACTCTGCGTCTCTGAGTGTTTTCTGGTGGAATTAAACGACTAAAGCGCATCAAGTTTAAGAACGGTATATATCATGCTGTTAATATAAGTGCTAATAGTTTGCATGTTCTCCCCGTGCTTGCGTGGGTTTCCTCCGGGTACTCCGGCTTCCTCCCACAGTCTAAAGACATGCATGTCAGGTTAATTGGTTGTTCTAAATTGCCCGTAGGAGTGAGTGGTTGTGTGTCTGTGTGTGGCCCTGCGATGGACTGGTGACCTGTCCAGGTGGACTCCTGCCTTTCACCCGTAGACGGCTGGGATAGACTCCAGCAGATCCCCGTGACCCTTCAAGGATGAAACGGGTATAGATAATGGATGGATGGACATCCAGCGGTTTAAGTCTGGCCACAGATCTGAAACTGTCCTTGTCAGAGTTTAATGATCTCCTCTTAGCCGCTGATGCAGATGACTCTGCAGTTTTAGTGCTTTTGATACAAACATTCTCCACTTTTATCCCGTCTTGACCACCGTGTGGGTATCAGAGCCTTTGACTGGTTCAGGTCGTATTTAACTGGCAGGAGCTTTTCTGTGCGTATAGGTGAAACTTCTGCTGTGCTCTCGTGTGGGGTTCCCCAAGGCCTCCTTTTGGGCCCACTGCATTTGTTACTGTTCATGCTGCGTTAGGGGTCATTACCCTGCTTATGATATTCAAGTATGTGGACCCATTAAATCCAGAGCTTCTTGCTCTTGACAGCCTTTGACGAGCCGCCTTGGAATAACTGAAAAAACTGGCCGGACCTGAACTTTCTGTGCCTCAGTGAAAGCAAGATGGAGATCGTCATATTTGGCCGCTTAGATCTTGGCCCCTTCGGGGTCATTTAGTCGCTCGTTTGTTAAGAAATGGGGTGCAGTTTTTTTGACAACGCATTTAAACTGGCCAAAGTGGTGTCCTACTCATCTAAGAAGGATGTGGAAAGAGCCGTACAGGCTTTTGAACGTTGGTTCAGATCAGTCGCCTCCAGTTGGCGCACCAACCGGCTCTTAGCCGTTACAAAGACAACGGGGCCATAAATCTCTGCTCAGATGATTAATGTGTATTACTGATGTCATAATCTTTACCCGTTAAAGCTCTTCCGGTCAACCTGAGTTGTTTTTAAATGTGCTCGACCTGATGTTTCACAGGTTTCTAGAACGACTCAGGTGGGATTCACCAAATATTGTTTTTAAATTATGCTATTTAGCGTCACTCCCGGGTGGCATGAGAACGCTGAATTAGAGAGTCGAAGAATCGACTCTTCTAACTTCCACATTAGGACTCTGCTGTTTTTTTATTTTCTCTCCACGGAGTCTTTTAAATAAAAGAAAAGTCAATTTACTGACTCTGAGTGAGTCCGAGACGTGCCGGTTAAGGATTCTTTTATTTGGTTTTCTACGGCAACTTGGAATAATTTAAACGTGGTTCTGTTTAGGAATGAAAGTTATCAGAGATCATTTCTATTGATTGGTAGCTGATTATTAATCATGAATGCGTCAGTTTTAAAGTGCTTGAGAGACCACTTTAGCTCTGAAGATAAATGTACTTTAGAGGACTGAAACTCAAGTTCATCAGTGTTATATAAACAGATACTCCAACATTTCAGGCTCTAGTTTTATACTAACGCCTTGTAACAAAAACTAATCGTTATTCCAAGTCCTTCATTCCATCTGCAATCAGACTACCGAACCGTGGTTTGGACTGTTTCTAGTTATTTATTCTTGAGCTTTAAGACACTGATTTGTACTCTTTTTATTGTCTTTCTGTTGTTTAATGCTTTCAACGTGTGTGCTCTTCTTATATCCTCGAGTGCTCCTTCATAAGATTTTTCCACGTCACATAAATTTTGTCAATTCTGCGTGCGCCAACTGAGGCGGTGTCCGTCTGCACGTCCGTAGGTAGCGTACACGTTTATGTGAGTTGCTGCTAAGAGCTGCCCGTCAAGGGATCGATAGATTCTGATTAAAATTACAGTTTGTTTGTTGCTAAAACTTTGGACAAAATGAAGACTTTGTTGTGAAAATGAACATTTTTTGCCCTAAATCCAGGATTTTTTCCTTTAAAACTGAATTTTTTGTTAAATCGAGACTATTTTCTCAAACAATCATAACTTTATCGTAAAATCACAAATCTCACAAAAATCACTACTTTAGCTTAAAATCACAGTTACGACTTTGAGAAAAATGTGCTGCTTTTTGTTGTAAAACCTCGACTCTTGTGGAACTGCGTGTTTTTACGTGATAGTTGAGGATTTTTGTGGTAAAATCGGAGCGTTTTTTTCTCGTCCTGACGTAGCTGCTCAGCCTCCTGGATGGTCTCATCTCAGTTGCTCGTGACGTCGGTGCCCAGCTCGAATCGGGCGTTCGCACTTCAACATCCCCCCCAGATGTGTTCTCGTTTTAAGAACGATCGTGTTTGCGCGACCCAGACCAAAGGAAGTTTTGGTTGCACCGTATTTCCCCAGAGAGTATTGATTTTTCAGCCGCGTGTATCGATATTCTAAGCTTCTTTCATAAACCCCCGTGTTCCACCTTTAAAAGCTTGCAAGCAACAATTTGCGCTGTTTAAATGAATGAAACTATTTTTCTCAACAAATCTTTTATTCATTTTGTCCAGCATTTGCAAGCTGCCTGTCAGCCATATAATGTGTAATTGATGCTTTTAGTTCAATTAATTCAAACAAAGTCATTGGAACACTCACAAGATGTCACCAAAATCACTTTGTCCCTTTAAAATTTTTCGGAAATTGATGTTTTGTATTGTAAGATGAATATCAATATATACCGTATCGTGAGCTGAATATCATGTATCGTATCGTGAGATTAGAGTATCGCTACAGCCCTACCTACGAGTGACAGTTCTAGTTTATTTTTTATAAAGCCTATTTTTTTCTCCTAATCCTCTCTGCAGCCCGTCTGGATAAAGACATCGAACGCCGCTCTGCCTGAGCTCTTATTTGCTGCAGGGAATCAGCGGTGGCTTCTCATTTTCTTTTCTCTTGTCGGTCAGGAAATCCGATGCGTGTCACGTCTCTGACAGCTCCAGAAATTATAGATTTATAGATTAAGAGAATAACACGACGTTCCCTCTGTACGACGGGCAGAAAAGTCGCAGCGGGAACCGCCGGTCTCGGTTGCGCGGCGACAATGACGTCTGTCTTTTGTCCCACAGGTAAGTGGAAGCCACTTATCTCTCACACTGAAAAGAGATAGAAATTACATAAAAGGAAGAAGATGATGATATGTGGAGGAATCTCGGGGTAATATAAAAATCTCAGCGGTTGGTCTTAATAATTTATTTCAATATTTCCTTATGTACTCATAAAGATGGAAATTGCCTCCCTGCTCGTCATTCTCAAGTATTCTTTATGGCGGTGAAACCGAGACACATTTTGACAATGAATCACTGATGATGATAGAAAGTCGGCACTGAAAACCCGCCGCGATTTATGGCCACCGATCAACCAGTGCTGCTTTTTAGAAACAAGATATTATATTTCCCAGTGTGCGAAAAAGTATTAGGTCACTTTTGGACTGTTGCCGGAGGCAACACTGATCAAAACGATAGCAGACCGCATCCCTTCATGCACACTTCACAGAAATGCGTTTTTTTTCCCCTTCAGAATAAGTGTCAAAAGATGCTAAACATGACGATATACACTCAAAGTGCTCATGTTAAGTTCATTTTCAACCGTCTAAGGTTGATCTCTGGT
Organism: Hirundichthys speculiger; assembly: GCA_018398805.1. NCBI lineage: Eukaryota > Metazoa > Chordata > Actinopteri > Beloniformes > Exocoetidae > Hirundichthys > Hirundichthys speculiger. The sequence goes on along the minus strand of JAGFBZ010000367.1, from coordinate 109,710 downwards.
AGCTCTGAAGCAGCTGTGTGTTCAACGGGCCACATCTGGCTCAACCCAGGAGGTGCTGAAATCTGCACTTCATCACATCACCACTAGGGGTCGATTCCAACAGAGAGCACAGTTACCGTCACCGTCTCTTTCCCCGACAGCAGCCGGCTCCTCCAGCCGGGCTAACCTCCGGGTTTTCGGACCGACTAACTTTCCCTGGAGATCCAAGGCTGCAATTGGTTGGCCAAGCATCTGCTTTGAGGGCCTCGCTAGTCTTCGATTTAAATAGCCAGCGTGTGGTAACCGAGGTCAGGTGGGTGTGTTCAAGGAGGCGTCCCGCTGCAACGGTTGGGTTGGGCGGGTCGTGGTTTCTTTGTTTTGGTTGGTTTGGTTTTACTCGTCTTGAGTTCCTTGTCCTCTGCTAACCTTATTTCCTGCTTCACTTTGAAGGTCTGTCTTGTCCTTGTTGTGTTCAGGTTTATTTGCGTCCCGTTTGTTCCCTCTGTTATATAGGTCTTGTCTTTTCCCCTGGTCCTTGCTGGTTTGCCTGTTGTCTTTCCGTCCTTCCACACCTTCCCTCTCTTCCTTTGGATCTTGATAGTGAGTTTCATTTTGGTTTCTTTAGAAAACAACAATAGGCTTGGTTTGTTGGAATCTGCAAATATTTCAGAACTACTGACTGACAATCACAAGGACAGACTTGTGATCTGTAGACTCGTCCTGGCGGATCGATCCAAATATCTAATATCGATACAGACGCTGGTATTGATATCGAATGATACTCGTGTGAAAAGATCGATACTCAACCTTTTTTCTCTCCCACAAGCAATGACTGAGTGCGAATTCATTGAAGTCTGTGTGTGACACACTGTCACTGTGTCCCCCCCCCCCGTCTCATCTTTTGATGTTGCATCGTCACATGGCTCATTGGCACCAGCCAAACAAGCCTGCAGGTAGACTCAGGAAGTATTTTGCTGTCTCCTATAAAATTTGCCGAAATTCTATCCAAGGTTTTAATAAAATAATCCAAAGACAAAAATCACAAAAACACCAAAAGACCAGCAGTTTCGTGATAGAGCAAGCTTAATATGAAAAAGTATCGGTTTTGGTATCGGTATCGGCAATACTGGCCCTGTATTTACTTGGTATCAGATCGATACCAACATTCCCAGTATCGCCCAGCTCTAATCAGCTGGTCTGCCAAGTGTTTTCTGATTGGTCGGATCCCCTGGAGGCTTGAAGGTGGGTGGGGACAGCGACTCATCAAGAGACCAAGTCTGAGAGGAACGCCGGATCAGCGTTGCCAGGTGTACGATAATTATCGTATTTGTATGATAATTTGGCCCTCTGTACGATGTATGATCAATAATCCAAAAAAAGGCCAAATGTACGATAATTTCACTATTTCAAATTATTGCCTGTCGCAACTGTCTGGCAGTGAGTTTTTTTTTTTTTTTTGTGAATCCTGAAGGCATCTGTTCCCATGTGACATGTTTCCAGCCAATCGTGCTTTGCTGAGCGTGAGCATCTCAGAACAACGAGCACTATTTAACACTAGAGTGATTAAATTTGACTATAGCGCATCATTGGGCTCGTTATTTTGGTTATGACAGATGTACGATAATTTCCCTCAAAATACGACAATTTTGAGTCTCTGGTACGATAATCCTACATTTCCCACCTGGCAACACTGCGCCTGGTGCTGAATCCTGAATCCACACATCATGGACTGTAAGCATTTGTGCATTTACCTTAAAATCAGCCGTTTCCACAGAAGATCAGAACTGCTCATTTATGGCTGTGTGTTTTATTATTAAAAACTGGACAAATGAAAACTTACCATGTGATCGGCATCGGAAATGTCCCCTCCTCTCAGGCCTACAGAGCATTGTATGACCAAAAAACAGGGAGAAAATGTGTTAATTTGAATTTTCAGGTTCAGACACACAGGCTGCAGCAGTGCATGATGGGTAGGCAGGCACAAGAACCTTTTAGCTTCATAAACTGTGCGGTTCTCCTCTTCCTGTAAGTGGCTACAAGTGAAGCACTTCTTTAATGTACAGGAGGCTCCTTCATCTACAGTTCCTGAAGTTTTAAATATGAGATGTGAGCGTCGACCCAACACAAACACTTCATCCTGTAGTAACGAGAGAAAAAGCCTGTCGGTGCGCTTTGAATGATCCCCCGGAGGGCTTAAGCAGCCGTTTCTCTCTGAAAGTGGAGAAAAATGGCAAATAAAAAGACCTTCCACATACTGGACTTTCACTTGAAACCCTCGTCTTGGTTCTACGCAGCGTCAGATCTGCTGCTGGAGCTCAATTTGTGCTTCGACGAAGCTCGACAAGTATCTCTGGAGGATCTATCGGACGCTGGAGCTCATATTTAAGGGGGGGGGGGGGGGGGGGTGGAAATATCTTGAGTGTTTTTGTGTGAACCGTAGCTATAAAGGAACAAGGAGCTCTTAAAATGCTCGTTACCCGTCACAATCACATGGTGGACATCTAATGATGTTGTTAAGGTACAGAAAATTAGAAAATAAATTTAAATGATAATTTCCCTGCTGTGAGAAGATATTCAACTATGTTGAAATGCTGATATGATTAAAATCATGGTACTCTAAAAGGAAACAGGATAAGATAAGATAAGAATCTTTATTGTCATTGTATAAACGTACACAACAAAATTCTGTTTGGCAGCATCTCCCTTATAGCAGCTTCAGTCACAAGTATATTTCCACGTAATAATAAATACTATAAACAGTAAAAACAGTAAAGTGCAGGTAGTATTTTTATAAACATAAATAGTCTGAGTTGAAGGTGCAGTATTTAAGGTGCAAGAAGTTATTGTCCATTGGGAGGAGCGGTAGTAGTGTGCGTGTGGAGGGGGGGGCGGGGGGGGGGGGGGGGGGGGGTGGGATCATGATTCCTGCAGCAGACTTTTCACAGCCATGGGGAAGAAGCTGTTTTTCAGTCTGTTGGTGCGGGCTCTCATGACTCTGAGTCTGCCAGAGGGGAGGTGGGAGAATAGAGAGTGTCCTGGGTGGGCGGGGTCATCCTGGATCTTTGCAGCCCGTCGATGAAGCCTGCTCCAGTAGATCTCCTGTAGGCGCGGTAGTGGGGAGCCGACGATCCACTGAGCAGTCTTGATGACCCGCTGCAGTTTTTTTTTTCTCTCTGATGCAGTGCAGCTGGCAGACCACACACCGTACACCCGTAGGTCAGGACACTCTCTATTGTGCAGTGATAAAAGTTTTTCAGCAGAGGTGGAGGGAGTTTGTTCCTCCGCAGCGTTCTCAGGAAAAGAGACGCTGCTGGGCCTTTTTAATGATGTGGGTGGTGTTCACAGTCCAGCCCAGGTCCTCTGAGATGTGCAGTCCCAGAAACCTGAAGTTTTTGACCCGCTCCACCTCTTCCCCATTTATCCTCAGACCTGAGTGTAGTTTAGTCCTTGTCTTTCGGAAGTCAATGATGAGTTCTTTGTTTTTTTGGTGTTGAGGTTGAGGTGGTTGTCACTGCACCAGGCCGCCAGTGCTCGGACCTCCTCCCTGTATGGTGCCTCATCACCATTGTTTATCAGTCCAACAATGGTTGTGTCGTCTGCAAATTTTATGAGGGTGTTGGAGTCTTGGGTGGCGACGCAGTCGTGGGTGTACAGCGTGTACAAGACTGGACTCAGAACACAGCCCTGAGGCACACCGGTATTGAGGACGATAGTGGAGGATGTGGAGGTGCCCATCCTGACGTGCTGGGGTCTGTTAGTCAGGAAGTCCTTGATCCACAGACAGAGGGAGGTTCCGAGTTGCAGTGTCTGCAGTTTGTTGATCAGTCGGCTGGGGCTGATGGAGTTGAATGCCGAACTGAAGTCAACAAACAACATCCTGATGTATGATTTTGGGCTTTCGATGTGGGTGAGAGCGGTGTGGAGGGCGATGGAGATGGCGTCATCTGTGGATCTGTTGGACCTGTAGGCAAACTGATGTTGGTCGAAGCCAGGTGGGATATGGGCCTTGACATGCTGTAACACCAGTCTCTCCATACATTTCATGATTACCGGTGTCAGGGCCACAGGCCGGTAATCATTCAGTCCTGTGATGGCAGAGGTTTTGGGCACAGGGATTATGGTGGCAGTTTTCAGGCAGGTGGGAGGTGGGGACTGTGGCTTGCTGCAGCGAACGGTTAAAGATGTTAGTGAATACTGCAGCAAGCTGATGGGCACATGATTTCAGCACCTTCCCTGGTATTCCATCCGGTCCTGGTGCTTTGCTGGTGTCGATGCCTCGCAGGACTCGCAGTACCTGGTGTTGTTGGATGGTGGGGGGCTGGTCATGCTCTGATGGTGTCAGCTGTGTCTCCTCTGCCTGTCTGCTGTTTTCTTCAAAGCGGGAGAAGAAGGCGTTAAGTTGGTCTGGGAGAGAAGTGTCGGTGGGGGAGGGGGTGTTGTGGCATTGTCTGTAATCTGTGATGTTCTGGATGCCTTTCCACATGGAGCGGGGGTTGTTTTCCCTGAAATTGGCCTCTATCTGCTCTCTGTATCTTGCTTTAGCAGCCTTGATGCCTCTGTTCAGGTCCACTCTAGCCTTCCTGTAGGCCTCCTGTCTCCTGACCTCAGTGCTGAGTCTCTGGCCTGGAGTAGTGCTCTGGTTTTGGTGTTGAACCAGGGTTTTTGGTTGGGGAATATTTTCACCTGTTTCCTTGTTGTTACACTGTCCATGCAGAAACTGATATATGACAGTACAGAGGAGGTGTGGAGCTCAATGTCTGGTTCCTCAAAGAGCTCCCATATGGTGTCCTCAAAACAGTCCTGCAAGGATAGTGTGGCCTCCTCAGTCCAGCACTGTATGGACTTGTGCTGTGGCTTGGACCTGCAGACGAGGGGTTTGTAGGCTGGTATTAGGAACAGGGAAAGATGGTCTGAGTGTCCCAGGTGAGGGGAGGGGCGGGCTTTGTAGGCTCCAGAGATGTTGGTGTAGACCTGGTCTAGTGTTCTGCCCTTCCTTGTTTTAATGTCCACATTTTTGTAGAATCTGGGGAGCACAGTCTTTAAATTGGTGTGATTGAAGTCCCCAGCCACAATGAAGAAGCCCTCTGGGTGTTTGTTCTGCTGCCTGCTGATGCTGTCATGCAGCCTGCTCATGGCTACATTAGCATTAGCTCGTGGGTGGATATACACAGCAGCCACAAACACTTGAGTGATTTCCCTGGGCAGATAGAAAGGTCTGCACTTTAGCAGTAGGAACTCCAGATCTGGACAGCAGTGTCTCTCAACAACGGCAGTGTCCGTGCACCAATTGTTGTTAATATAAACACACACACCTCCTCCTCTCGCCTTGCCTGAGTCTGATGTGCGGTCCGCCCGGAAGATTGTGCGGTCTGCTAGCTCCACAGCTAGGTCCGGGATGTTTTCATGCAGCCAGGTCTCTGTTATCACCATGATGCAGCTGTCTATCCGGTTGTTAACGTCCCGTAGTTTAATTTCGTCCATCTTGTTGACCAGGGAGCGGACGTTGGCGAGAAAGACGCCTGGAACCGCCGGTTTATGCGGAGTCGCGGTTAGCCTAGCTCTGATGCCGGCTCGTTTGCCTCGTTTCAGGCGTCTTTCGCAGCGCCGCCGTCGCCGCCTCTCTGTCCGTTCTCGTCGGCATATCCTCTCCGGGAACGAGTCGAACCCTTCCGGGGTCCAGCCAGTCCAGTGTTGTTTGAGGCTGATAAGTTCGGCTCTGGTATAAGTCTTTTTCAGTGCGTAGCTGCTAACTAAGGAAGAGCACCGGGTCGCTGCGTCTGCACGCGCCGCCATCTTGCTGCACACAGGAGTAAAACACACTAAAGAGCCGTTAGCTCCGCCCATCATCAAGCCTCCAGGAATCCGACCAATCAGAAAACACTTGACCACGACTCTGCTCATCATTGGGAAACATCATCTCCTTGTGATTCCTGTTCCACCTCCTGAAACGGTTCCAGGCTCCTGCAGCTCCGGAGATACCAAACAATTAAAATTACCGTATTTTCCAGACTATAAGCCGCTACTTTTGTCCCACGCTTTAAACCATGAGGTTTATACAGAGATGCGGCTTTTCTATGAATTTTTCTTCAGCCCTCAGGGGGCGCTCTAGCAGGAAGTACAAAAACCAAAAAAACAAACCAAGTAGTTAAAAGCTATTCTGTTTTTGTTAATCCAGGTGTGTCTGACCGTTGTAGCTACTCGGACACACCTGGATTTATCAGTTTGTTGGTTCCCCAGTGGATTTCAGGGTTCTGAGTGGACCCGCCGCAGAGGTAAGGTTTTAATCTCAGATGCGGACCGGACGCAGCGTGGAGCCAGCAGGTCCGTGATCCGACTCCAAAGCAGATCCGGCACTGAGTGCAAGTGGACTCTGATACGGGTCCATTTCATGGGTCTGTTCCGGATGTCTTTGCTGTGTGGGGGGGTTTCAGTACACAGGAGGAGGAAAAATCAGTTCAGGTATATGAATAAACACTTATGGTACAAAATCTTTCGATGTAAATATCTTATTTCTCAGCCTGGATAACGACGGCTTATAGTCCGGTGCAGATTATATGTGACAAAATATATATTCTGTTTATATTTTAATGGGTGCGGCTTATATTCAGGTGCGGCTTATAGTCCAGAAAAACGGTAGACGGCCGAAAACGAGCAGAACGTGGGCAGCGTACGCTGACCTCGCTGAGCGGGTATCAACCATGTCATTCACCAGCTGCGTCCGTGTCAGAGTGACGGAGACCAGGGCTTAAAATAGCAAACGCTCCTCTGGAGAAGAAAAAAAAAAAAATCCCATCAAAAATTAAGTCCTGTTCAGTCACCCAGAAGCCTCCAGAAGGAGCGAGCAGCTTCTGTGTTTCACAGCTGAGAACATGCCTGAACACGTCCAACATCCAAACAAGATCTGACAAAACTAAATATTTCATTTTGGTGGATTTTGTGCCTTAGACTTTACAACAAATAAAAAAAAAAAAAAATTGTTAACGGTGGTATAAAGGCAGGCAGAGCTGTGGTCGTCTCAGGAGCTTCAGTCAATGAGCAATCTTTAATATATTAAAGTGTCTTTTTTCTCCATCACCTTCAAAGATGAGAGAGATATCGATGGAAACGGGGAAGACATGCAGCGAAGAGTCACATGGGCTGGGAGTCGAACCCACGACCGCTGAGTCGAGGACTAAAGCCTCTGATCGTGGGTCACCTGCCCTAACCGGGGAGTCAGTGGGGAGTTGCTCTGTTTTGGAGCCACCTAGGGGTCAGTAGAGGAACTGCATCTTGGTCCTCGTCCCCGAATTGGGGACGTCTCTCCAACTGAAGAGACGTCTTCATCAGGATCAAAACAAACAGCTCCAATAAGTCAGTCTGCAGGAAACAAGGAAACATTTATTTTACATTTTACAGAGGATTTCCACCGTTTCCAGTCCAGTCAACCACGTAGGGTTTAAAAAAAAAACAAGCATTATTTATGTGCATGCGTGAACAAATATTAACATTTCCAAGAATGCAGAAAGGTAAATTTCTCTCTGCTCATGTTTTGTGCATGACTGTTGCTGGTGTGGAAATACAACTAAACGGCCATCTTTGTTGGCTCTCGGATGCTCCTGTGTGAGGTCATCGTGAAGCCCTGTTACAACGTGTTTGGTACGTTATGTACCGGTGGAAATGGCTGTGAATGGGAGCGGTTGTCCTTTTCCATGAGAGAGAATTCTCATGAACTGGATGAGGTTTAGCTGGAAAGGCTACATGGGATCAGCTTTGTGACATTTATATGACCGTTATTTCATTCCAGTATCGGTACGTGTCCCCCAGCTGGAGGGAACGGCGCCTTTGATTTCCAACAGGGCTCTCCGGGTCTGTTCGGTCAGGCCGAAAAAGACGTCATGAAGAATTACAGGTGGGAGGCTTTTTAATGAAAAATTCACAGGAAATGAAAGCGAGTAAATTCCAAAAGGTTCGAGGAGGGATCACACGGACGAGAGACCAGGAGACGACGGGGACGAGGACAAGAGATGAAGAGGGGACAGACACAGAATTGGGTTAGGGTTAGGGGGTTAGGGGGTTAGAATGACCACGATCCCAAAACACTGGAAACTACGTCAAACAGATCATTTGCATATCTCAAACCTACTTTTTATTTACAATAGAGCACAGAAAGTATCAGATCAGTTTCCTGCATCCGTCCGTCAGCAGGACATCGCTAAACCCGGACTGCAGCCGCGGAACGATCCAACGACCCGGACGAGTCTGAACCAAGAAAAGCTGCAGTTCCTCCCTTCAAGATCTCGTCGGCCTCGTATGTGGATTATTATTAAAAAAGGGGAGGCAATACAGCGATAAACATCCAGCTGTCGCAGCTTTTGTGGACCTGCGGTTGTGCACGTGACCGTGTTTGAGGCCTGAACTCCAGCGATGGTGACCAGCAGTGAAAGTCACGCGTGCATGCGATTTAAAAAAAACCTAGATATCATCACCACTGATTCATTTTAACTAAATATAAACTCCTGAGTTGGGAAAACCTGGTGAGATACTTTAATTTATGTCGAACCTATAGGATTATAATGGACACGCCCCTTCTGTGTTAAGACAATTCATAAAAACAGGTTCATCTGCAAACATATCCAGAAGAAGCACAACTAGAGGTGACTGTATAATCCAGATGAGAAAAAGCAGTTTTGGCCAATCTGCATTTTCCATTACAGCTGCACCTGAGTGGATCATAATACCATCCCACATTAGAGATATAAGTACATATCATACATTCAAGTACAACCTAAAAAAGTGGTTAGTTAGCAACCAAATATGTCAACACTAAACATCACACTGCTAACACCTCTACTTGTTATTAGTTGTACATTGTCTTATATCTTTATCTTTTTTTCTTTTTTTTAAACTTCCTTTTTTCTCTTTCCCTGATTTTCCTATATTAACCATCTCCTTTTATATGTCATATGTGTTTTTTAATTAATAAGTTTTAACATGATGTTTGTGTTATGATTTTGTTTCTTTTAGTATGCATCTGACCTGTTAACATCAGTTCATGGACAACAGATGTAAAATAGCCATTTTGGCTAATTCTGGAACATTTACATTCTCTGTTTATTAATGTGCACTGTCCAAGTCAAATAAACCATAAATAAATAAACTAATTAATTAATTGACCATCAGAGTTCTTGTAAAATACCCTTCATTTGTGTAAAATTGTAGACGAAGGCAGAAAATGTTCCCGTCTGTGACAGGAAGAGTCTCCGGCTGGCAGTCTGACAGCAACATCTGCCAGGATCCGTCCGTGACACGCTGCTCTGAACTGTTACGAGAGCAGATGGTTCGTCAATTCAAAGTTTAAAAAAAAAAAAACAAGCAAACAAACAAACAGAGACCCGGACGTCGGATGAAACAAACAAACCGGCCGATCAAAGCGTCCGCGGCCTTTGGATCTGCTGCTCCTCAAAGATGCATGAAAAGACGGCGGTAGCGGCGGATGCTGCACGCCCGCCGGTCCGGGGGTCACGCTTGGAAAGGGAACAGTGCGTTGTGGGTAAATGTTTTATTCTCTTTGTGATTGATGTGTTGCGGTTCGGCCCGTAAAAAAAAAAAAAGACATGCTTGAGTTTATTTTCCATAGGTGACAGTAATAAAGCCTGTACTGCAGTGGCGGCTGGTGCGCCAACATTTTTCCCTGCCTAATCTAGCATAAGCATTAAAATGAACGGTCGGAGAATGACTACAGGTCCACAATAATAATTTAATTTCAGTTTCCAGTTTCACAGAAGAAGTAACAATTTACAGCTATATTAGACTTTATGCTATCAAATACTATACAATTAAGGGATAAATTGTCCCTCTGGAAGGAGCCTCTCCAATAACGCACCAGCTATTGACTCCACACAGCTGTTGGGTAGCTTGATGAATCCATAGAACCGCTCCTGTATATTGTTGCGTCCATTAATGTACCTCAGTACCAGGACTAGCCGACATCAGTACCAGGACTAGCCGACATCAGTACCAGGACTCAGCCGACATCATACCACAGCTGACATCAGTACCAGGACTGGCTTACATCAGTCCTAGCTGACATCAGTACCAGGACTACTGACTCAGAACCGGGACTAGCTGACATCAGAACTGGGACTAGCCGACATCAGTACCAGGACTGGCTTACATCAGTACCAGGACTAGCTGACATCAGTACCAGGACTAGCTGACATCAGTACCAGGACTAGCTGACATCAGTACCAGGACTAGCCGACATCAGTACCAGGACTAGCTGACGTCGGTACCAGGACTAGCCGACATCAGTACCAGGACTAGCCGACATCAGACTCCGACATCAGTACCACTGACTTACATCATACCAGGACAGACTACCAGGACTGACATCAGTACCAGGACTGGCTTACACATCAGTACCAGGACTAGCTGACATCAGTACCAGGACACTGACTCAACCGGACTAGCTGACATCAGAACCGGGACTAGCCGACATCAGTACCAGGACTGGCTTACATCAGTACCAGGACTAGCTGACATCAGTACCAGGACTAGCTGACATCAGTACCAGGACTGGCTTACATCAGTACCAGGACTAGCCGACATCAGTACCGGGACTAGCCGACATCAGTACCAGGACTAGCCGACATCAGTACCGGGACTAGCCGACATCAGTACCAGGACTAGCCGACATCAGTACCAGGACTAGCCGACATCAGTACCAGGACTAGCTGACATCAGTACCAGGACTGGCTTACATCAGTACCAGGACTAGCCGAATCATACCGGACTAGCCGACATCAGTACCAGGACTAGCCAGTACATCAGTACACCCGGACTAGCCGACATCAGTACCAGGACTAGCCGATCAGTACCAGACTAGCCGACATCAGTACCAGGACTAGCCGACATCAGTACCAAGGACTAGCAGACTAGGACTCAGTACCCGACAGCGACATCAGTACCAGGACTAGCCGACATCAGTACCAGGACTAGCTGACATCAGTACCAGGGACTAGCTGACATCAGTACCAGGACTAGCTGACATCAGTACCAGGACTAGCTAGCTGACATCAGTACCAGGACTGGCTTACATCAGTACCAGGACTAGCTGAATCAGCAGGACGACATCAGGACTAGCCGACATCAGTACCAGGACTAGCCGACATCAGTACTCAGAGTACCAGGACTAGCCGACATCAGTACCGGGACTAGCCGACATCAGTACCAGGACTCAGGACCGACATCAGTACCAGGACTAGCCGACATCAGTACAGGACTAGGAGGACTCATTACATCAGTACCAGGACTAGCCGACATCAGTACCGGGACTAGCCGACATCAGTACCTAGCCGATACCCGACATCAGTTACCAGGACTAGCCGACATCAGTACCAGGACTACCCGACATCAGTACCAGGACTAGCCGCTAACATCAGACACAGTACCAGGACTAGCTGACATCAGTACCAGGACTAGCTGACATCAGTACCAGGACTAGCTGACATCAGTACCAGGACTGGCTTACATCAGTACCAGGACTAGCCGACATCAGTACCGGGACTAGCCGACATCAGTACCAGGACTAGCCGACATCAGTACCGGGACTATCCGACATCAGTACCAGGACTAGCCGACATCAGTACCAGGACTAGCCGACATCAGTACCAGGACTAGCCGACATCAGTACCAGGACTGGCTTACATCAGTACCAGGACTAGCTGACATCAGTACCAGGACTAGCTGACATCAGTACCAGGACTGGCTTACATCAGTACCAGGACTAGCTGACATCAGTACCAGGACTAGCTGACATCAGAACCGGGACTAGCTGACATCAGAACCGGGACTAGCCGACATCAGTACCAGGACTGGCTTACATCAGTACCAGGACTAGCTGACATCAGTACCAGGACTAGCTGACATCAGTACCAGGACTAGCTGACATCAGTACCAGGACTAGCTACATACAGGACTAGCTGACATCTAGACCTCAACCGGGACTAGCTGACATCAGTACCGGGACTAGCTGACATCAGTACCCAGGACTAGCCGACATCAGTACCATACCAGGACTAGCCGACATCAGTACCAGGACTGGCTTACATCAGTACCAGGACTAGCTGACATCAGTACCAGGACTAGCTGACATCAGTACCAGGACTAGCTGACATCAGTACCAGGACCTGACTAGCTGACATACCGGACTAGCCGACATCAGTACCAGGACTAGCTGACATCAGTACCAGGACTAGCCGACATCAGTACCAGGACTAGACATCAGTACCAGGACTAGCTGACATCAGTACCAGGACTAGCTGACATCAGTACCAGGACTAGCTGACATCAGTACCAGGACTACCAGACCTGACATCAGTACCAGGGACTAGCTGACATCAGTACCGGGACTAGCTGACATCAGTACCGGACTACCGACCTCAGGACTAGCGACATCAGTACCAGGACTAGCTGACATCAGTACCAGGACTAGCTGACATCAGTACCAGGACTAGCCGACATCAGTACCAGGACTAGCTGACATCAGTACCAGGACTAGCTGACATCAGTACCGGGACTAGCTGACATCAGTACCAGGACTAGCTGACATCAGTACCAGGACTAGCTGACATCAGTACCAGGACTAGCTGACATCAGAACCGGGACTAGCTGACATCAGAACCGGGACTAGCTGACATCAGTACCAGGACTAGCCGGCATCAGTACCAGGACTAGCTGACATCAGTACCAGGACTAGCCGACATCAATACCAGGACTGGCTTACATCAGTACCAGGACTAGCCGACATCAGTACCAGGACTAGCTGACATCAGTACCAGGACTAGCCGACATCAGTACCAGGACTAGCTGACATCAGTACCAGGACTAGCCGACATCAGTACCAGGACTAGCCGACGTCAGTACCAGGACTAGCCGACATCAGTACCGGGACTAGCCGACATCAGTACCAGGACTAGCCGACATCAGTACCAGGACTAGCCGACATCAGTACCAGGACTAGCTGACATCAGTACCAGGAACTAGCCGACATCAGTACCCAGGACTCAGTAACCAGGACTAGCCGACATCAGTACCGGGACTAGCCGACATCAGTACCGGGACTAGCCGACATCAGTACCAGGACTAGCCGACATCAGTACCAGGACTAGCCGACATCAGTACCAGGACTAGCTGACATCAGTACCGGGATTAGCTGACATCAGTACCGGGACTAGCCGACATCAGTACCAGGACTAGCCGACATCAGTACCAGGACTAGCTGACATCAGTACCGGGATTAGCTGACATCAGTACCGGGACTAACCGACATCAGTACCGGGACTAGCCGACATCAGTACCGAGACTAGCCGACATCAGTACAGGACTAGGACTAGTACCAGTGACATCAGTACATCAGTACCAGACTAGCCGACATCAGTACCAGGACTAGCTGACATCAGTACCAGGACTAGCCGACATCAGTACCAGGACTAGCTGACATCAGTACCAGGACTAGCCGACATCAGTACCAGGACTAGCCGACATCAGTACCGGGACTAGCCGACATCAGTACCGGGACTAGCCGACATCAGTACCAGGACTAGCCGACATCAGTACCAGGACTAGCCGACATCAGTACCAGGACTAGCTGACATCAGTACCGGGATTAGCTGACATCAGTACCGGGACTAACCACGGACATCAGTACGGGACTAGCCGACATCAGTACCGGACACAGCCAGACTAGCTGACATCAGTACCAGGACTAGCCGACATCAGTACCGGGGGACTAGCCGACATCAGTACCAGGACTAGCCGACATCAGTACCAGGACTAGCTGACCTCAGTACCGGGACTAGCCGACATCAGTACCGGGACTAGCCGACATCAGTACCAGGACTAGCTGACATCAATCAGTACCAGGACTAGCTGACATCAGTACCGGGACTAGCTGACATCAGTACCAGGACTAGCCGACATCAGTACCAGGACTAGCCGACATCAGTACCAGGACTAGCTGACATCAGTACCAGGACTAGCTGACCTCAGTACCAGGACTAGCTGACATCAGTACCGGGACTAGCCGACATCAGTACCAGGACTAGCTGACATCAGTACCGGGACTAGCTGACATCAGTACCAGGACTAGCTGACATCAGTACCAGGACTAGCTGACATCAGTACCGGGACTAGCTGACATCAGAACCGGGACTAGCTGACATCAGTACCGGGACTAGCCGACATCAGTACCAGGACTAGCCGACATCAGTACCAGGACTAGCCGACATCAGTACCAGGACTAGCTGACATCAGTACCGGGATTAGCTGACATCAGTACCGGGACTAACCGACATCAGTACCGGGACTAGCCGACATCAGTACCGGGACTAGCCGACATCAGTACCAGGACTAGCTGACATCAATCAGTACCAGGACTAGCCGACATCAGTACCGGGACTAGCCGACATCAGTACCAGGACTAGCCGACATCAGTACCAGGACTAGCTGACCTCAGTACCGGGACTAGCCGACATCAGTACCGGGACTAGCCGACATCAGTACCAGGACTAGCTGACATCAATCAGTACCAGGACTAGCTGACATCAGTACCGGGACTAGCTGACATCAGTACCAGGACTAGCCGACATCAGTACCAGGACTAGCGACATCAGTACCAGGACTAGCTGACATCAGTACCAGGAGGACCTGACATCAGTACCAGGACTAGCTGACATCAGTACCAGGACTAGCTGACATCAGTACCAGGACTAGCTGACATCAGTACCGGGACTAGCCGACATCAGTACCAGGACTAGCTGACATCATGTCCCCTCATTGCTCATTCAAAAGCACCACAAAATTTAACACAATTGATTATCTTGGATAAAATATTACGGTTTTTGTCCACCTCTTCATTGTGCCTTATTTCAGTAATGTGGTGCTCATCACCTAGCTGCGTTGCTATGCTAATCTTTCCGAGCACAGCTAGCTTTACGCAGTTTTCCATGTGAACTTTGGATCTCTCGTGTTTCTTGATCCGTTCAGAGGTGCTTTAAGTCAGTTAGTCCAGTCTTTGTCCAAGTCCACATCTGTCACTTCTGAAGAGGATTCAGGGGAAACAGAAAAGTTTATTAGCTGCTCCACAACCTGCTAGCTACGTCTCAGGGTTGAACCAGCGCCGACAAAAACTCTGGACGATTAACCTTTCTCCTTCGGTTACTGGAAAATGTTAATTTCAGGCTTGTCGGCTCCTTAACAAGAAATGTTTTCTCCGTCATCCGTCTCGCAAAAGGGAACATTAATAATGATTTCACCGAATTTGGTGGAAGCTGCTCTTGAACTCGTTGTCACCGCCGTCGCCATCTCTCTTCCTCATCGCCGTATTTTTTATTCGAGTCTGGGAGTCGCTCTACGAAATAAAACTATCGCTGGCCCTTCACGTAGCTCTAGCTAAACTTTCATGCATTTTACGTAGCAGTTGGGGCTACATTTCCAGCGCCCCATCGGCTTTAAATTTGGTGACGTTAGCAACCATAACCGGATTAGCTATTTAGCTGCAGGTCACAGCGCCCCGTGAGAGAATGACGCACTGTACGTCGGTGGAAATTCACTGTTTAATGAGTGTCAGTTGGTGGAAATGTTGTTTAAATGATTTAAATCGCATGTAGGCACACACATATTAAGTAAATCTGATGCTGATCAAAAAAATAAAATAAAATAAATATTTTCCCCTCCACAGCTGGTGGGGCAGAGCCCCAGCGCCCCCTATAGGCCAGGCGCCTCTGCTTTACTGGCACGACGGGCGGGTTTTAAAGGGAGCGGGTCTCAAAGGTCCAGATGAGTCCAGCCAAACTGCTGAATCAATGTCTTAATGCGACCGAACCCGTCCTGCCTGCTCGTGGACGGAGACGATCAATCCGTCACATCTCCATCCCACTAATGAGTTTACGATCTGACGTGACGTCCATCCCTCTCTCTCTCTCCCCGTGACGCGGATTTTCACGGCAAATTGAGTTTTCCCTCAAACTGACAGGACGAATCGACGGAGGCGGGAGCGGACGGGCGGCGCCTTCAGAAATAATCTCTCACATCTCACCCTGCGTGTCTTCGGAAGCCTCCGGAAGCTCCGGGTTTATCCGTCAGGTGCTAACAAGCGTGGCCGACGTTCCCGCTTAAAGGTCAGCCGTCCGCTGAGAGGTGCGGGCGCTCTGAATAATTCATCTCCACCGTTATCCCTTTGGAAATTTGAGAGCAAGAAATCAATTACGCGCGCATGACGGCGGCGGCCATATTTACCGCCTCGGCGTCTGCGGCCACGTTTACTGTCTAATTGGAAGATAATCAACAACTATAATGGATTTTACAAGGCCGGAGAGCGTAGAGCCGGAGTTTTATCTGCTCGTGACGAGTTATTTCCATCCGCCTTTTAATGCGTCGCAGGTTGAGCTCGATCACGAACGTCAGTGGACGCCGGAAGGGTTTCTGGCGTCGCCGCAGGGTCAGACGGAAGATCTGAAAGACTCAGAGTCACAACGGTACAATTGTGTGCAAAAAAAAAGGAAAAAAAAAAAAAGAGACAGTTTGCTGGTCTGGAGGTTTCAGGTATGATCCAGGTAGATCAGAGTGGTCATCTTCAGCATCAATTCATATTAACTTTCAATGTACATGTTACTTAAGTCACATGTTACTGCAGCCAACTCAAAAAAATCTAATTAAGACCTTAAAATAACCCAGTACATCCCAGTATCCCAGTATCCCATTGAAAGGTGTTATATAAGATAAAATAACATTAGATAATCCTTTATAAAGTTAAAGCAACACGAAAGATATAATACAGTGATCCCTTATTTTTCGCGGTTAACGGGGACCGGCGCCCCCCTGTGAAAATCAAAATCTGCGAACTGGAGCCGGACAAGCCTCAATAATGTGTTTAAAATATGTTTAAAAACCCCAAAAAAGTAGCGAGACAAGACAAAGGCTCAACTGTGGTCTTTCTGTTTCCTTCACAGCCTCTGGTCTCTGAACCGTAGTAAACAAACCGCTGGTATTGTGCTATTTTTGGCTTGTAATTAGCGGCTAACAAGCTAACAACAACAAAATAAAAAGTCCGGTTTTCTCTGCATGGAACGAGCACTTTATTCTGGCGCTGCAGGAACTTGTAACATCACACAGGTTGTATTGTTGGGCTCCTGTCAGTTAACAGAGAATGTAAATCTATACACGCTGGGCTGCTGTTGATGCTCACTACACTTTTCATCTAACCCCGTTTTCATTCTGCCGTCCCACGACACACACACTACATTACCCATAAGGCCACACCATTACCCATAAGGCCACCTTCTTTAAGGGGCCAGGCTGGCTCACAACGTTTCTTTGCTGCGAGAGAACGCGCACAACATCCTGTGATGTTTCCGCGATTTTTTCTTGATTTGTTTTAATATTATATATTTCTGAAAAATCCACGAATAACTAAAACTGAGGGACTTAAAGCACGAATTGGTGAGGGATCACTGTAGTTGGACTAGAAAAAACATTATAAACAGAACAATTCAACTTAAGGAATATTTACACAAAAATGGTAATTGTGATAATAAAGTATTTTGCTGTCACCTATAAAGTTTGCTGAAATTCTATCCTAGTTGTTAATAAAATAAACCAAAGACAAAAATCAGAAAAACACCAAAAGGTCAGCAGTTTCATGACAGATCAAGCTTAATATGAAAAGTATCGTTATCAATATCAATATCGGTATTGGCATTGGTATTGGCGATACTGGCCCTGTATTTACTTGGTACCGGTTCTATAACAAATTTCCCAGTATCACCCATCTCTACCTGGGAGGTCTGCCAGCTGTCGGACGTCTTCCACTTGTCAACTCTCTCTCTCTCTCTCTCTCTCTCTCTCTTTCTCTCTCTCTCGCTCTCTCTCTCTTTCTTGCACTGTGAAACGCTGAACTCCGACCTGTTGGGTTGTTGTTTTATAATCCCTCCTTTTATAATCCCTGTTTTTAAAGGTCTGCAGCTGCATCCTGCTCATCCCTCATTTTTTTGTCTCCTTCCTTCTTTCCAACATCGATAATGAGATTATGAAGAGTTATCTTTAATCTGAGGTTGTATTTGAAATAATACCAGGACCTGCAGCAGTCAGCTGTTTTAACATCCTTCTTCCCCTTCAATAATAACAATCTGTCGTTAATAATGTTAGCAGCAGTAGCGACAGTCGCGGTGCTCGACAGCGTCCGTTTCCCGTCTCCGAGCGTCTCCGAGCGTCTCCGTGGGCCCCTACTGCTTCTCTCCATGAGGTTTTATTAAATACACCTCGTTAGTTTTTTTTTCTTTTCCGCTGAATACGAACATTTGCATTTCTTAATCACAGTTTTTCCTCACGGCGAGTTTTCACACCAAAGAAACGGCTTCTTAATCAAACACTGAGAGCAAACAGGAAGAAAAAAACAAGCTGTTTTATTGTTAATTTTCTATTTTCTTTGCTTGTATCTTATGACTGATTTTTGCAGCCGAAGTGACCCATTTTCCTCCCGGCATTATTGAAATTCATTAAAGTTTAATTTGACCCGTCTCTAATTTAAGACGCGGATGACAAATCACCTGGCAGGCTTGCCCCTGTGCAGGAGGCGTCGCCACGTCCTCTGGAGACGTGTGGAAATCAGCTCCATGGCAACCGGGCGGCCCTGCAGAGCCAATCACGGCCCGGCGATCGTCTTCAGCCCTGCCGGGCGGCGCTTTAAAGGGCCTGTCATCGCCGCGGAGGGAGACGGATGACGGTGAGAGGGCAGCCGACGTTCGGAAGCTACCTTGAAAAGTCCTGGAGAAGGCTGGTGATGTCATCGTCTGGCCGTGCGGCGTCAGCTCCCCGAGGCCTCGTTGCTTCCAGCAGAAAAACATGGCCGACTTTCACACAAGACCTCCGGACAAATACGAACGAGCAGCTGCGATCGTTCGGCCATTTTGGTTCCAGGTGAACAGAAACTCTATTCAGCCAAGTTAAGATGTTTTACTGAAGTTTGAAACAAGAAACGCCAACATGAGTCGCTCTTTATCAACAAATAAAATGATCAAATGACTGGTTTGATCCAGTCTGGTCTCCAGGACCTTGATCCTGGTGTCCTTTCTGAAGGTTTAGAAGAACTCAGATGTTTGGTTTGGTCATCGTCTGGTTGGACGAGCTTTCACGATAATCAACGTGATCCTCTTCCTCTGTGATCCCAAACACCTGAATGAGGTTCCTTGAGCCTGAAGCAGCAGGACGGCCCCGCAGCATTGTGCCTCCACCACCGTGTTTCACTATTCATGTTCCCAAACGAAGTTCAGTGGGCGGAGCAGGCGGTCCACTTACGGAGGCTGCAGTCCTCCCGTGGCGGTCGCAGGTTCGATTCCCAGCTGTGACCCCTGTTTCTGCTCTTTCTCTGCACTGGTTTCATGTTAATAAAGGCCACAAGAGCCACAAAAAACCTTTAAGGTAACCATTCCCAAACTTCGGAATACCAAGGCCCAATTTGAAATGTGAAAAATCTCAGGGGCCCACTGAAACCTTTAATCACAACTGTGATCAACATACAGAACTAGAAGCTTTGTTCTGATATTAATGTAAGACGACACTTGTCATATTAAGTTAAGACAGTAGTAGAATTACTCTTAACTGGTTTGTTTTATTACATTATTATTTTATTACATTGTTATATTTTTTAAATGGTCTCATGAATATTTTACAGTAATTAAAAACATCTTTAAAAAAGATCGAGGATTTAAAACCTATTTGTTTAATTTTAATGACCTCTCACGGCCCACCTGCAGTACCACGACAGACCACCAGGGGGCCACGGCCCACACTTTGGGAATCACTGCTTTAAGGGATTAAAAAAAGTTTGCCTTCTTGGACAACGACCCAAAGGCCACCATGATGTAGAACCTTCACCAGAACCTTCATGAAGCATCAAGTCCGGCGACGACCATCGCTGCAGACGTCGAGGGACGTCCAAACCGGGATTTAAGAGGAGCCGCTGCTCGTGGACTCATTCATGGCCGATCAGTGGTTTTGATCGCCAATAAATAAATAAATAAATAACTGGAATAAAGGGATCTCACTCTACAGGAAACAAATAAATATTTAGATTTAGTTTGATCATAAATGTCATTTCAGAGCTATGGGGGTGATCTGGGGGGGAGGGGGGGATTTATGCATTTATAAATAAACCTGTTTTATGTTCAAGCTGAACACAATTTTAATTTTAAGAATGATGCCGCTCCTTTTGCTTTCACAGCTAATTAGCCGTGCATCTGACTGCTCCACGAGCCTCCTGCCAGGGATTCACTTACACGCCTTCAGCTTCACCCCCCCCCCCCCCCCCCATCCCCCCACGCCCCCCCGACAGCTCGCCAGATGAAGTTAACCTGGGAACGCAGGTAATAAATCAAGGCGCCGCGGTTGTCCGCTTGATAACGGCTCATACTCTGCAATTATCTGCCGAATCAGATTAGTCACCACTCGAGTCCACGGAGCCATTAATCTGCAGGACCTTCTGATCCCTCGGATACGTCCGGAGGAGGCGGGAGCGGCGAGGAAGCTGCTGACTCGTCACCGGCCGTCCATGCAGGAGGGAGCGAGGAGGAGCGACAGGGAGGACGGAGGGAAAAAAGCACGTTAAAATGAAGCTTCCAAGTAATGTTGATGAGGCAGAGCGTCCTCAGGTAACGCCTGAACCTGGAACCAGCGCCGGCCTCCGTCCTCAGGTAACGCTTGAACCTGGAACCAGCGCCGGCCTCCGTCCTCAGGTAACGCCTGAACCAGGAACCAGCGCCGGCCTCCGTCCTCAGGTAACGCCTGAACCTGGAACCAGCGCCGGCCTCCGTCCTCAGGTAACACCTGAACCTGGAACCAGCGCCGGCCTCCGTCCTCAGGTAACGCCTGAACCTGGAACCAGTGCCGGCCTCCGTCCTCAGGTAACGCTTGAACCAGGAACCAGCGCCGGCCTCCGTCCTCAGGTAACGCCTGAACCTGGAACCAGCGCCGGCCTCCGTCCTCAGGTAACGCCTGAACCTGGAACCAACGCCGGCCTCCATCCTCAGGTAACACCTGAACCTGGAACCAACGCCGGCCTCCGTCCTCAGGTAACGCCTGAACCTGGAACCAGCACCGGCCTCCGTCCTCAGGTAACGCCTGAACCTGGAACCAGTGCCGGCCTCCGTCCTCAGGTAACGCTTGAACCAGGAACCAGCGCCGGCCTCCGTCCTCAGGTAACGCCTGAACCTGGAACCAACGCCGGCCTCCATCCTCAGGTAACGCCTCAACCAGGAACCAGCACCGGCCTCCGTCCTCAGGTAACGCCTGAACCTGGAACCAGTGCCGGCCTCCGTCCTCAGGTAACGCTGAACCTTGAACCAGCGCCGGCCTCCGTCCTCAGGTAACGCCTCAACCTGAACCTGGAACCAGCGCCGGCCTCCGTCCTCAGGTAACGCCTGAACCAGGAACCAGCGCCGGCCTCCGTCCTCAGGTAACGCCTGAACCAGGAACCAGCGCCGGCCTCCGTCCTCAGGTAACGCCTGAACCTGGAACCAGCGCCGGCCTCCGTCCTCAGGTAACGCCTGAACCAGGAACCAGCGCCGGCCTCCGTCCTCAGGTAACGCCTGAACCTGGAACCAGCGCCGGCCTCCGTCCTCAGGTAACGCCTGAACCAGGAACCAGCGCCGGCCTCCGTCCTCAGGTAACGCCTGAACCTGGAACCAGCGCCGGCCTCCGTCCTCAGGTAACGCCTGAACCAGGAACCAGCGCCGGCCTCCGTCCTCAGGTAACGCCTCAACCTGGAACCAGCGCCGGCCTCCGTCCTCAGGTAATGCCTGAACCAGGAACCAGTGCCAGCCTCCGTCCTCAGGTAACGCCTGAACCAGGAACCAACGCCGGCCTCCGTCCTCAGGTAACACCTCAACCTGGAACCAGTGCCGGCCTCCGTCCTCAGGTAACGCCTCAACCAGGAACCAGCAACGGCCTCCGTCCTCAGGTAACGCCTGAACCTGGAACCAGTGCCGGCCTCCGTCCTCAGGTAACGCCTGAACCAGGAACCAGCGCCGGCCTCCGTCCTCAGGTAACGCCTCAACCTGA
Source organism: Hirundichthys speculiger (assembly GCA_018398805.1). Classification (NCBI taxonomy): domain Eukaryota; kingdom Metazoa; phylum Chordata; class Actinopteri; order Beloniformes; family Exocoetidae; genus Hirundichthys; species Hirundichthys speculiger. The sequence goes on along the minus strand of JAGFBZ010000367.1, from coordinate 87,639 downwards.
ACCTGGAACCAGCGCCGGCCTCCGTCCTCAGGTAACGCCTGAACCAGGAACCAGCGCCGGCCTCCGTCCTCAGGTAACGCCTGAACCTGGAACCAGAGCCAGCCTCCGTCCTCAGGTAACGCCTGAACCTGGAACCAGCGCCGCCCTCCGTCCTCAGGTAACGCCTGAACCTGGAACCAACGCCGGCCTCCATCCTCAGGTAACGCCTCAACCAGGAACCAGCACCGGCCTCCGTCCTCAGGTAACGCCTGAACCTGGAACCAGTGCCGGCCTCCGTCCTCAGGTAACGCTTGAACCAGGAACCAGCGCCGGCCTCCGTCCTCAGGTAACGCCTCAAGCTGAACCTGGAACCAGCGCCGGCCTCCGTCCTCAGGTAACGCCTGAACCAGGAACCAGCGCCGGCCTCCGTCCTCAGGTAACGCCTGAACCAGGAACCAGCGCCGGCCTCCGTCCTCAGGTAACGCCTGAACCTGGAACCAGCGCCGGCCTCCGTCCTCAGGTAACGCCTGAACCAGGAACCAGCGCCGGCCTCCGTCCTCAGGTAACGCCTGAACCTGGAACCAGCGCCGGCCTCCGTCCTCAGGTAACGCCTGAACCAGGAACCAGCGCCGGCCTCCGTCCTCAGGTAACGCCGAACCTGGAACCAGCGCCGGCCTCCGTCCTCAGGTAACGCCTGAACCAGGAACCAGCGCCGGCCTCCGTCCTCAGGTAACGCCTCAACCTGAACCTGGAACCAGCGCCGGCCTCCGTCCTCAGGTAACGCCTGAACCAGGAACCAGCGCCGGCCTCCGTCCTCAGGTAACGCCTGAACCTGGAACCAGCGCCGCCTCCGTCCTCAGGTAACGCCTGAACCTGGAACCAGCGCCGCCTCCGTCCTCAGGTAACGCCTGAACCTGGAACCAGCGCCGGCCTCCGTCCTCAGGTAACGCCTGAACCTGGAACCAGCGCCGGAACCGGCCTCCGTCCTCAGGTAACGCCTGAACCTGGAAACCAGCCGGCCTCCGTCCTCAGGTAACGTCCCAGGTAACGCCTGAACCAGGAACCAGCGCCGGCCTCCGTCCTCAGGTAACGCCTCAACCTGGAACCAGCGCCGGCCTCCGTCCTCAGGTAACGCCTCAACCTGGAACCAGCGCCGGCCTCCATCCTCAGGTAACGCCTTAACCTGGAACCAGCGCCGGCCTCCGTCCTCAGGTAACGCCTCAACCTGGAACCAGCGCCTGCCTCCGTTCTCAGGTAACGCATGAACCTGGAACCAGCGCTGGCCTCCGTCCTTAGGTAACGCCTGAACCTGGAACCAGCGCCGGCCTCCGTCCTCAGGTAACGCCTGAACCTGGAACCAGGCCGGCCTCCGTCCTCACGGTGGAACCACCGCCTCCGCCTCAGGCCTAACCAACCTGGAACCAGCGCCGGCCTCCGTCCTCAGGGAACCTAACGGCCTCCGTCCTCTAACGCCTGCCTGAACCAGGAACCAGCGCGCCTCCGTCCTCAGGTAACGCCTGAACCTGGAACCAGCGCCGGCCTCCGTCCTCAGGTAACGCCTGAACCTGGAACCAGCGCCATCCTCCTCAGGTAACGCCTGAACCTGGAACCAGCGCCGGCCTCCGTCCTCAGGTAACGCCTGAACCCAGGAACCAGCCCGGCCTCCGTCCTCAGGTAACGCCTGAACCTGGAACCAGCGCCGGCCTCCGTCCTCAGGTAACGCCTGAACCTGGAACCAGCCGGCCTCCGTCCTCAGGTAACGCCTGAACCTGGAACCAGCGCCGGCCTCCGTCCTCAGGTAACGCCTGAACCTGGAACCAGCGCCGGCCTCCGTCCTCAGGTAACGCCTGAACCTGGAACCAGCGCCGGCCTCCGTCCTCAGGTAACGCCTGAACCAGAACCAGCGCCGGCCTCCGTCCTCAGGTAACGCCTCAACCTGAACCAGCGCCGGCCTCCGTCCTCAGGTAACGCCTCAACCTCAACCTGGAACCAGCGCCGGCCTCCGTCCTCAGGTAACGCCTGAACCTGGAACCAGCGCCGGCCTCCGTCCTCAGGTAACGCCTGAACCTGGAACCACCGGCCTCCGTCCCAGGTAACGCCTGAACCAGGAACCAGCGCCGGCCTCCGTCCTCAGGTAACGCCCTGAACCTGGAACCAGCGCCGCCTCCGTCCTCAGGTAACGCCTGAACCTGGAACCAGCGCCGGCCTCCGTCCTCAGGTAACGCCTGGAACCTGGAACCAGCGCCGGCCTCCGTCCTCAGGTAACGCCTCAACCTGGAACCAACCGTCCTCGCCTGAACCGGGAAGCGCGGCTCCGTCCTCAGGTAACGCCTGAACCAGGAACCAGCGCCGGCCTCCGTCCTCAGGTAACGCCTGAACCTGGAACCAGCGCCGGCCTCCGTCTCAGGTAACGCCTGAACCTGGAACCAGAACCGCCGGCCTCCGTCCTCAGGTAACGCCTGAACCTGAACCAGCGCCGGCCTCCGTCCTCAGGTAACGCCTGAACCAGGAAACCAGCGCCGGCCTTCCTCAGGTAACGCCTGAACCTGGAACCCGCCGGCCTCCTCCGTCCCAGGTAACGCCTGAACCCAGGAACCAGCGCCGGCCTCCGTCCTCAGGTAACGCCCTGAACCTGGAACCAGCGCCGGCCTCCGTCCTCAGGTAACGCCTGAACCTGGAAACCAGCGCCGGCCTCCGTCCTCAGGTAACGCCTGAACCAGGAACCAGCGCCGGCTCCGTCCTCAGGTAACGCCTGAACCAGGAACCAGCGCCGGCCTCCGTCTCAGGTAACGCCTCAACCTGGAACCAGCGCCGGCCTCCGTCCTCCTAAAACCCCGAACCTGGAACCAGCGCCGGCCTCCGTCCTCAGGTAACGCCTAACAACCTGGAACCAGCGCCGGCCTCCGTCCTCAGGTAAACGCCTCAACCTGGAACCAGCGCCGGCCTCCGTCCTCAGGTAACGCCTGAACCTGGAACCAGCGCCGGCCTCCGTCCTCAGGTACCGAACTGGAACCAGCGCCGCCTCGTCCTCAGGTAACGCCTGAACCAGGAACCAGCGCCGGCCTCCGTCCTCAGGTAACGCCTGAACCTGGAACCAGCGCCGGCCTCCGTCCTCAGGTAAACCTGAACCTGGAACCAGCGCCGGCCTCCGTCCTCAGGTAACGCCTGAACCTGGAAACCAGCGCCGGCCCCGTCCTCAGGTAACGCCTGGCCTGAACCAGGAACCAGCGCCGGCCTCCGTCCTCAGGTAACGCCTGAACCAGGAACCAGCGCCGGCCTCCGTCCTCAGGTAAGGCCTCAACCTGGAACCAGCGCGGCCTCCGTCCTCAGGTAACGCCTGAACCAGGAACCAGCGCCGGCCTCCGTCCTCAGGTAACGCCTGAACCTGGAACCAGCGCCGGCCTCCGTCCTCAGGTAACGCCTGAACCTGGAACCAGCGCGGCCCTCCGTCCTCAGGTAACGCCTGAACCAGGAACCAGCGCCGGCCTCCGTCCTCAGGTAACACCTGAACCAGGAACCAGCGCCGGCCTCCGTCCTCAGGTAACACCTGAACCTGGAACCAGCGCCGGCCTCCGTCCTCAGGTAACGCCTCCTCAACCGGAACCAGCGCGGCCTCCGTCCTCAGTAACGCCTGAACCTGGAACCAGCGCCGGCCTCCGTCCTCAGGTAACACCTGAACCTGGAACCAGCGCCGGCCTCCGTCCTCAGGTAACACCTGAACTTGGAACAAGCGCCGGCCTCCGTCCTCAGGTAACGCCTCAACCTCAACCTGGAACCAGCGCCGGCCTCCGTCCTCAGGTAACGCCTGAACAGGAACCAGCGCCGCCCTCCGTCCTCAGGTAACGCCTCAACCAACCTGGAACCAGCGCCGGCCTCCGTCCTCAGGTAACGCCTGAACCAGGAACCAGCGCCGGCCTCCGTCCTCAGGTAACGCCTCAACCTGGAACCAGCGCCGCCTCCGTCCTCAGGTAACGCCTCCTGAACCAGGAACCAGCGCCGGCCTCCGTCCCGGCCTGAACCAGCGCCGTCCTCAGGTAACGCCTGAACCAGGAACCAGCGCCGGCCTCCGTCCTCAGGTAACGCCTCAACTTGGAACCAGCGCCGGCCTCCGTCCTCAGGTAACGCCTGAACCAGGAACCAGCGCCGGCCTCCGTCCTCAGGTAACGCCTGAACAAGGAACCAGCGCCGGCCTCCGTCCTCAGGTAACGCCTGAACCAGGAACCAGCGCCGGCCTCCGTCCTCAGGTAACACCTGAACCTGAACCAAGAACCAGCGCCGGCCTCCGTCCTCAGGTAACGCCTGAACAAGGAACCAGCGCCGGCCTCCGTCCTCAGGTAACGCCTGAACCAGGAACCAGCGCCGGCCTCCGTCCTCAGGTAACACCTGAACCTGAACCAAGAACCAGCGCCGGCCTCCGTCCTCAGGTAACGCCTGAACCAGGAACCAGCGCCGGCCTCCGTCCTCAGGTAACGCCTGAACCAGGAACCAGCGCCGGCCTCCTCCTCCGAACAGCACTAATTATTATTATTATTACCTTTATTTAAACTCGGAAATACATTGAGGTAGAGACCTCATTTACAACGCAGCCCAGTGAATCAACAAAAATTAAAACAAGGGCACTTAGACACAAAAAAAGCCAAAGAGAAACTTACATAAAAGTGACAACAATTTAAAAAACACAATAAAATTGCAATTAAAATGTAAAAAAAAATAAATAAATAAGAACATGAAAAATGAATAAATTAATTAAAATGTAGAACACAATAGTCAGGTAAAACAGTAACAGCAAGAGGTTTCACTCCTGAAACTTCCTGAAGCGTTTGACCCAGTGACCTTCATTTGAACGGCCTCCCGCCAGCGGCGCTCGCCGTCCAGCGTTGTTGCGGCGCCGCTGGCTGGGCGGGTTGTTGTTGTTGTTTTTGTGGCCCACCTCCTCCATTTCCCCCCCGCACGGCTCAGTGGTGCAGTTGGAGGTGATGAATGATTTATTTTCCTCAGCGTTCGGCGCAGTCGCTCAACTTTAGCCCGAGCCGTTTCCCGCTCACGGCGTCGTGTGATTTATGTGGGAACATCCAACGCTCCGACTCTTCCCGGCGCGCTGCTGCGTCGACAAGAGTGGATGGTTTGTAATAAATCTGAAAAAAAAAAAAAAAAACACCAAACAGCTCAGTTAGACAGCAAAGCTGCAGTGGACGTGGCCTCCAGAAGTGAGTGATTCTCAGCTGACCTCCGTATTAAAACGTCCAACTTCACAGCAGAAATAAACAAACACACGTCAACTGGGCACAAATAACAAAAAATGAAAGCCAACGCAGCAGAACTTGCTGTAAAAAGTGACTCATTTTCACCGAAAGTCTCAGAAATCAGGCACGTGAACGTCAGACATGGTGAAGGCTAGGGGTGTGAAAGAAAATCGATTTGGCAATATATCGTGACTTTCAGCCACTCAATATAATATCGATTTTTCAGCTCCTAACATTTAATTGGTTAATAATAGTTACTTAAATATGCAAAAACACTAATAATAAACAATAAATAGGTTGTTTTGAAGCAAATAGTTTGTCCTCTGAATGATCAATATCATCTGATGAACATATACAGCAACTTGATTTTTCATCCCTACTTTTAATTTTGATATTAACTGGGTAGAATATCGCAATATATCGTGATACTATTGTATTGTGACCCAAGTATCATGATACATATCGTATTGCGAGGTCCTTGCCAATACTCACCCCTAGTGCAGACTGCTGTGAAGTTCATCTTTAGTTTTTAGACGTATTTTATTCCAGCGTACTTCAGGGGGAAGAGGAGACCACGCCCATAACGAGCACCTGGATTTACTTGTATTTCCCAGCTCCAGTTGAAATTATATTAAAACCGTAAATGTGTGCATAATTAGGGGCGTGGCTTACGAGTGACAGCTGCACAAGTTTGTCTTCTTGTTTGGTTTTGTGGCGGTAAACTCACTTGTCTCGTACGATCGCGGAAGCACAGTTGAGCTGCAGATGCCGAACATTTTCCCGGGACGCTCCAGTTCACCCGTCAAGCCTGAACTCCTCGCGTCCAGACTCGCCGCATCGACGGCTTGTATTTTCTTTGACGGATGTTCTGTTACTGAGTCCGTCAGCGCTGTTAAAAGCCCTCAGCGTCTCCAAGCAGACAGGACGTCCTGCTGCAGGTTTGATACAAACTCTGGCCCCCCACGGTCCTCCTCATGTCTTCCTGCTGTCAGCGTCCATGCTGTCTTCAGGCCGGTCCTTCTTGTCCTCATTATGCGCGACCTCCTTCCTGTTTGTGCGTCCTGCCCTCCGCTGTCCGTCACACGCGCTTTAATCATATTCACGCAGCAGAAATCACATTAGGTGTTGGCTGCCATCGCGGAAGGGTTCAGGGCGGCCGCCGGACGAGCCTAACGAAGCCTGTAACTGTCAAGATGACAGCGATAACCAAAGGAGCTGCCCAGAACATTCACAGCTCCTCCACCTGTCCTCCTTCGTCCGCCACGCTGGGTGGCAGGTAGCACGGCGAGACACCTGAAGAGCAGCTGATCCTCTAAACCTCATGATGATGATGCGCTTCACAGATGATGAGGCTTTCCCAGCCTTCTGTTGCTGCCATCAAATTCAAAATGAGCTCATACTTTTCAGGTTTTAAACTTTTTTAATATTCTGCTGTGAAGAAAAGGTAAAAAAAATTGAGACGTTACAGAAGTGCAAAGTACACTTATTCTTTTATTTACATTTTATTTCTTATTTCTCTGTGTGTTTGCGTGTATATATATATATATATATTTGTTCCTAATTTAAGTCATTTTTTCTCTTTTCCACCATAAGACGCGGTGCCTCCTTGGAGCTAGTTCAGGCCGACAGTTCAGGCGAGCAGCATTTCCCGCCCCCTCTCTCATATGTCTTAGATCCTAGAGGGTCACCTCTCAACCTCTGACGTCTTTCACCCAACAAGCTCGCTGCCGTTCTTACAAGCGGGAATTTTATCAGGTCGGGAAAACTGACGCTGGACAGGTGAACAACACGGCCACAGCTGGATCCGAATATTCAGATATCTGGATATAGGTGAGCATCTGTTTCCAGCTTTGGCATTTAGGCCCCGATCATACACTTCCCCTTACCCGTTAACATTCGCCGCTACTTGATAATTGCGGGTTTAGGAATCTCTGCTAACCACTAATGCAATCTTCCGCTCCCTAAAGCCCCTACTCATCCCATACTCCCTTACACACTTTGTAGGTGTGGCAATGGGTGTGTCTTTTGCCCTTTATGTAAACTCGGCATCTCGTGATTGCGGGTTCAGACCACCCGCAACCCGCATGTCGGCGCGTACAAGAGCGCATCCAAATGCGCCATTAATGCGCGTCCACCTGGTCACATGTGGACGTGCACAAACGGCTCAACCTCTCGAATTAACTCTTGTATAAAAAGCGTGATTTGGCCTCAGTTGAACCCCTGAGAAAATGCCAGAGATCGTCTTAAATGGGTTGCTCGCCAGTTAAACCATTGACCACCACAGCGTGTTTACTGGGAGGACACCGACTACCTGGGACTTTCAGATAGCCGATAGGAGCTCGAGAGCACGAGAGCTGCTCCGATCTGGATGAAAAGATGCTCCATAGCGGTTTGTGGGTAGTGCAACCTGCTCTTAAAGCCAATGACTACTGACGCACTGATTGGTTTAACAGGTGGAACGCCCTAACCACTCCTATGTATAATGTAGCAGGTAGCGCAGGTGGGATAGCGGGTTTAGGAAGGTGGGAGATTGCGTTCTTTGCGGGTGAACGCCCCTCCCTCTACCCGCTATCCCTAAATAGCGGCTTTAGGAGATCTGACGGAAGATTTCCTTTTTCTTTTTGCTTTCATTATATGTTCTTCTGGCTGGATCCAAATATTCCAAATTCAGTAGATGGTTTGCAGTGCTGTTATCTGGATACCTGATGTTTCTTATTGTTTCATTTATTTTTTTAAGGCTTTTGCAAAAGAACATCTGGATATCCTGGTGCTCACTGGTAAAATGGACAGCTGGTTCTCAATCTTTTTACCCAGTTACATATTTATTTAAACCAGCCAAATTACAAAGTACATTTTTCAGCATGTTGCAGTTCTTATTGCACCCTCCTTCCCCATCACCTCCAATCAAATACTCTTTATACTCATTATCTTCTACTGAAAGTCTGGAGCTCATAAAACAGAGTTTGGATGAGCTCCACCACACATATTCAGTGCCTGGCAAAAGTACAGACCGTCTCCTGTGTTTTTTTTAATTTTTTTCCCATTTTGTTGCACTAAAGCTTAAAATTTAAATGGATTTTAATTTGAGTTCTATCTAATCAACCAATGCATCGTAACGTTGCATGCCAACTGCCAATAAACCTCAAAAAGAAAAAGAGGAAGAAGAAGAAGGACCCCCCCAGAGTCTGGAACGCCACAAGCAAGACACTCCAGCAAACAGGTCGAGGACTACGTTCTGGAGAGGTTAAAAAAAAAATGAGGGTTGTATTCCAAACTGCCATTAAACTACCAGGAGTCTGGGACCAGGCAGGGAGGGCGACAGTCAAAGAGGCAACGAGGAGACCAAACATTACCCTGAAGGAGCTGAAGAGCTCCACGGTTGTGAGACATTTGACTTTCTTCCCACAGGGCCAACACATACTGTACAGTCCAGAGCTGGGATTAATGGCCCAGAAGAAAAGCTCCCGGAAACAAACAAGGAAGTGCATGTGGAAGGCTCCCCAAGTGTACCAGGAACACCAGCCACCATGAGGCACGATGGTGGCGGCATCATACTGCGGGGAGGTTATTCCTCAATGCATTGGAGTGACAGATGTCGCTGGTTTAAGAGGAAATACTTCACCCCTCTTGTTGGAATGTGTTGGGATTGGTCCGCTAGTGAACTTGTGCTAAGCAGGTTTCAGAGAGATGGATAAGTGGCTGATTTCTGGGACATGTTTGTGACATCAGAATGTTCTAGGACATCTCAACCTAAATGAACCAGATAGGGGTAACATCGTGGCACCAGAAGGTCCCGGATAGTCAGACCGATAGGGTGATATGACGCAGGCTTATGGGGTGTGTTATATCCTATATAATTGTTTGACCTAAATAAACTAGGCTCTTTCCTGTTCTTGAACCCTGTTGACATATTTGGCGAGCCAGCCAGGAGCCACAGGAGCGGAAAAGCCAGCAGTCGGGTATTTCTACTGTGAGACACTCCAGGCAAAGTCGGCTCTTTAAAAAGGTAATAATTTCTTGCCAGAAAGTCTTGCTGTAGTCTCGCAGTGTGGCAGATGTCGAGCTGATGCTCTCCAGGAAAACGAGCTGTAAAGTAATGTATATTTTATAGGCTGAAAGAACGGGAAGGAACACTTGTACAAAAAAGACAGGCAGTTTTTGTACGTTTGAAACAAATTACACCCGGGTAGTAGGGTTTGTATAAGTATTGTGTTGTTAGTCTGTGAATTGGAAATTGTGAATCTGCTTGGGAGTGTGACACTGTCCTGCTCGCGTGGCAGTTGTGTGAGCGCAGGTTGGCGCTGGTTTATACGCCAATCAAAGCTTGATTTTACAAGAAGATGCCATCTTCAAGCCAAAGTTGCTGCGCACTGGCCTCCAAAAGTCCATATTTGACAAAAGGAAAGTGTCACCAAAGTGCAGATCAATTAAGTCAAGAGGTCTTTGGAGTGTGCAGATCTGATGAGCAGAGGGAGTCCTGCAGTCTGACGGGGTCAGCGTGATAGCTGAAGCAGAGCTCACACCGCCCAGACGAGCCAAAGCCAAGTGAATATTCATTAAATCCTCCACAATAAGAGAGAATTTAATCTGCCAATTTAATTATGAGGGCGGCGCACAGGAAGGCTTTGGTCTAGATTCCGCTCCCCTCCGAGATTTGCCCTCTTTCCCCGAGTCCCACAACGAGAAAGCGACAGAGAGGAATAAAGAGCAGCCATTTGACCGGCAGTGAAGTAAAACCTGACCCGTGCTGCTGCCGAACGCACCACAGGAGGAATAATGAGCGAGGGATGACAAGAGAGAGAAAGCAGGCCGCGCGGCGGCGGGGCCATTACTCCTCCGCTCGGCCCATTATACCGAGAAAACAAGCAATATCCCACCACAGCAAATTAGGACGGCAGAGAAGCCGGGAGTTACTGAGGATGCGAAATGACACTCCTGAGCAGGATGCAGCTTCAGTAATGGCTTTCAAATAGACTTTTTACAACATAGTGGCCCGACTCTTTCTGCTCCGTAATGTGGAGCGAACGATCATACAAGAGGAAATTAGGCCGACTGAGAAAGGCCAAGAGGGACCAAAATGCAGAGTTGTCACTGATTAGGAGAATATTTAAACATAAGAAGGATGCAAACTGCACCGCCGATGTAAGTCCGCAACATATAAAACCGACATAAAAACAGGAATTAAGTAGAAAACAGTGTAAAATGTAATTATTACGTCCTTTAGATGCAAAGGAATTACATGGAAGTGCGAGTCGACTGTATATCACTGTTGATCTGTTATTTGTTTCCAGTTATTTAAATGAGGAAGGTCAAAACAGAGTTGAAGCTGCTGGTTTTAGTTAAAATAAAATCTAAAGAAAACCCATCCTGCGGTGGCGGGATGCGGGTTCTCCTCAACTGTAGGTGGGGGTGTGGAGCAGTGGCTCAGGGAACAGTCGTTTTCTAACGACGTCTCTGTATTTAGAAACTAACATGTACACGACAGAAACCAGTTCTGCTGCTGGGCTCGGTTTCAGAAAGCTGGGTTATGTAGAAACTCTGAGTTTGTTCAGCCTGAACTCAGTGAAACTCGTGAGGTTTCCCCTTCACAAAGCTACGTAGTTTAACCCCGAGAAAGTGGGTTCAGTCACGCCAGTTTCACCTGGTAGCTTCACCTGCGGCTGTTCTGGAGCGGGTTTACTTCCTCCTCTTCATGAAGCTGAAACGGGTTCAGTCGATCGTGCACCGCACGCTTTGGAGACGTCTGAAGGATGACATGTCATATCAGCATCGGGAAAGTATATTTGGATCCAAATAGATAGTTCCCTGCAGTCAAGCAAGTCACTTGTATTTATGACACCCCAATTAATATTTTTAATAGCATTACGTTTTTCTGCAGAGATGCATGGCTCATATTCGTGATCTCCCATCATGTCACCCATCATGTGTCCACCCTTCACAATAAATACCTTCGGACGTTTTATTTGATCAGCTATTATTTATCTGGAAAATTTGATTTTTTTAATAACAACAGGGATGCTGAACATAGACCGTTGAGCTACACGTACGTTTATGTACGAATATATGTGTATGTTAGAGGTCTTTGGAACAACCAGACAACGCAAAAACCCGAGGTTCTGACCCGACCCGAATCGGGTCTTGGGTCCATTCAAAAGATGTGACTCCAGGTTTGGGTCTGAATCGGTACAGTACAGTTAGTTTCGGGTCCGGTCGGTGCTCTCTGACAGGCTGGGTCCGCGTTTACTCCAGAGAGGTAAAGATATTGGCGGTGGCAGCTAATGTCAGGACTCGGGAAAGTTTAATTAATTATTCATTAACGTGGCGTGTTTGTCATGAAACAACCGTGTTGCCATAGCGTGTTATTAGCGGTTTGCCCGGCAGCTGTAAAGCACAACGGATCACCAACATGACAACGCTGGATGAGAGAACATATTTACGACACGTCCTGACCAGTGTAGGCTATTAGCGTTAGCAGTTGCTACCAATAGCATCTGTATCCACAAAGAAAATAACGACGTGGATTTATTGTTGTTTCCATCACGTAGCCTATGTAGCAACTGAACCGGTAGAAGAAGACAACTTTAGGTAAGAAAATCAAGTTTTATTCAACGCTAGACAACTTTAACATGAGCAACTATGGGCTGGATTGTCTCGGTTCTATTCAGGTAACTTGGTTCGGTTCGTGGTCGGAAACTAAAGACTCAGGTCGCTTATGTTCCGGGTACAAATATTGCAAGTCCATTCGGGTTCGGACTCCCGGACTTATGATAATAGCTCGGCTCGGGTCAGTTTCGGGTCAAATTTTCACAGGTCCATTCGAGTTCGGGTCCATGAAAGTGGACCCGTGAAGACCTCTAGCGTATGTATATATCTGCACGTTTGTGTCATCAGAGGAGGATTTTGGGTAACCAGCATGATTGAAGTCGATGTCATTAATTATTTGAAAGTAACTTTTTATTAGTATCCTGATTCTGCAGGTAAAGAAAATGTCCTTCAGGATGATTCAGAGCGGCTGGATGTTCTGACTGCAGCCATATTCCCACCAAAGCTCCTTGAATGATTTTCTTTTCTTTGTTGATGTTGGTGAAATGTTATCAAATTCAGAACAACCTGTGTTGTGGCTTCATTTTGCCTCAGTTTTCTTGTTTTGATTTTATTTTACGTTTCTAAAGCACGTGTGATGAGCTTCATCAGTTTTCCTCTGGTGTTGGCCTGTCCTTCAGTCCCCGTCTGATTCCACCTCTCCTTGATTTCCTTGATTGTTCCCTCCTGTGTCTCGTCAGCCTGTGAGTCTACCTCTCCTTCCCCCTTTACTTTTCAGAGATGACACTGTCATCTGTCAGAGATGACACTGAAAAGAGAAAAATCCTTTACAACCAAACAATACATGTCATACAGGAACTTTTTAAAAAGGCACAGACGATGAAACCCGGGAGGCCGTTTACTGACGAGTGGGTGAAATGACAGCCTAAACAGGAAAACTGTCACCTTTTTAAGGCTGCTGGGTGTTTGGAGAAAGTGATTGATAAAGATAGAAATAAGTGACTATGTTTAAAAACCACAAAAAAGTAGCGAGGCACTGCAGCAAAACAAGACAAAGGCTCAACTGTGGTCTTTCTGTTACCTTCACAGCCTCTGGTCTCTGAACCGTAGTAAACAAACCGCTCTTTCATCTAACCTCGATTTCATTCTGCCGTCCCACGACACAACTACATTACCCATAAGGCCACACCATTACCCATAAGGCCACCTTCTTAAAGGGGCCAGGCTGGCTCACATTTCTTTGCTGCGAGAGAACGCACACAACATCCTGTGATATTTCCGCAATTTTTCTTGATTTTATTTTTAGGTTATATATTTCTTTTAAAAATCCACGAATAATTAAAACCGTGGAACTTAAAGCACGAATTGGCGAGAGATCACTGTACTTGATTTCAGAGCCATAAATGGAGACCTAACAGAGCGTAATCATTCTCCGTTTTTAAAACTAATATGGCTCGTGGTGCTGTTAACGGCGCCAACAGACCACACCGACAGGGTTTGGGTCGGTCTGGACGGGTCTGGGGGTGAAGCTCAGGGAAGCAGCCGGTAACGGCTCCTGGCGACTGACGAGGCTTCTGGACGGAAAGCGAAAGGTCCAGTGGGCTTGATTCAAGCCTCTGAGAGCTGCCGTGACCGGTATGACTGAGCCTACACCGGCGGACAGCTAGCGGAGGGTCCCTTTAGTAGCTTGGGCGGAGCTTAGGCGGCCCTTGTTTCAGGTGTTGTCGTATTGGTTGTGTTGTCTGAAATGGGCGTACAGGTTTAATCAAGATGAAAATAACACTCGTCAGCATCACAGTTGGCCGGTGAACTGGTGTCGAACTGAGTTCTGCTTCTCTGTAGAAGACCTGAGTGATGATACTGGAACTGTAAGAGGGACGACTTTCATTTCACTTCATTAGTGTTGGACCTGATAGGATCCACTGAGCAGGCAAACTACAACTCCATACCACTTGGTGGTGGTAATGCATCACTTTTGATGTTTGCCAACCATCTTTTGCAATGGCAACAACACTGAGATGGCTGAATTTCATCTCCTGCCTAAAGAAGACCTACTTGGCGCCAACTCAATAACAGTACCTGTGAATTCAAATTCACCTGTATGCTGACGATGCTGTTCTCTACACACCTAGCTCCTCTCTTTACACCCCCCGGTCCTTACTGGAAACCAGCTTCAACATTGAACATGAGCAATGTTCCCACCCTGCAGTTTTTCCAGACACGTAGAAGCTCCTGAAAATACTCGTTCCAGGTAGCGTTTTGTTTTATTTTGTTTAACAAACCACCAATTAATACAAAAAACAACAAAATGAGGTGTCCTGAGGTGCGTGGTGTCCTGAAGGGGACCTTTAATGCTCCTAAACCACACGCTCAGGTTTAAACGCTAGAAGCTACTTGGTTAGACTCCAGAAAGCCTCACAGCTCGCCTTAAAGGATGCCTAATGAAAATTCCCAGTAAAGCACTTTGATCGTGCCGCTGTCCTCACATTAGCAAAACAGACTCCAAGCTTGACTTTCAATGTGATACGTGGCCTCATTTGGAAATCAGACGACCGGGATTGTGCTTGGAGGGCGTGAAGACGCATCTCTGACATTACACATCTATCCCAAGTATCTCCAGGATTTTCAAGTGGCAGGTCATTCTCTTTTTTTTTTTTTTTTTATAACATGTCTGCTGGTGCCTAGCAACCCCTGGTTGTACTGCACACACGCACGTCGCCGGCTTCACTTCCCGCCCTACGACTCTAATGTATATTTTATCAGAGTAAGGAAAATATTGCGACTGCACGCCTTTGACCCAGTAAACTCTCACATGAAAGGCGGAACTGAGGAGTGTTTGAACAGAACAACAGTTTCTTAGTGAATCAAGGTCGCCCTCTACTGGCGTCGACGTGCAGCAGCTTTTATCTGCTGCATCTTCATGGTGACAAACCAGGCTGCGAACCAGAGGATTTATCCTGAATTCAGCTGTGTCTTTTGTATTTTAGATGGTTTTATGCTGATAAACTGCTGTAAAAACACCAGGAATCTGCTGAGGATTTAGAAAAGAAAAAAAAAAAGGTCAACGCTTATTCACTGGGTAATTGGCTCTTTTTTTTTTCATTAAATTTGCCAGTTTGAAGAAAGCGTTCGTTTTATTTCAAGGACTGAATTAAAATCCTCCCTCAAAGGAGACGATATAATTGGTTCACAACAAACACTTCGTCCTCCAAAGACTCTTGTGAGCGTTTCAAGGTCCGACTTTCAGTCCAGTCTTTACTCATAAACAGCTGCACGATTTTCTCCTGAGTTCATCTTCTGAGCTCCATAACGAGCGATGAGGTGACACTAAGTTGAATGGGGGGGAATATGGATTAACCTGGGTTCATGTTATCAACGTTCAGGTCACGGGGGCAGCAGCCGTTGGGTCTCTCTACCTCCTCCAGCTCCTCTGGTGAATATCGAGGTTGACCGATGTGTGATCCTCCAGCGGGGGTCTGGATCTGAAGGGGGGCGGGGCCTGGTGGGACCATCACCTGTAGTGAGGACGTTTTAGGGGCCAGGTGCTCTACGATGAGAGAAGAGGACACACGTGCTCAGACTGTGATTATATCTACAAGGTAATATAACAGAACAGGCAACCATAGGGACTCGTTACATTTTATATTTTTTTTTAATTCAGACTTTTTTTGAAATAAAGAAACATTTCAAACAAATCACAATGACATTCTGCAGCAAATCTGAGGCTTTTGTTGCGCAATCTCAACATTTTGCCGTAAAATAAAATCACAAAAATTTGCTAATTTCATAATATTTCAACTTTGGCGTTAAAACATTGACTTTTGTAAAATCACAACTTTTTGATAAATTGATAATTTTTGGTAAAAATTTCTCTTTTTCTTGGCAGGGAAATTCATGACTTTTTGTAGGCTTGCACATTTTTGATGAAGAATTTTTTTTTTTTTCACGACTATTGTAGGTATCAGGATATGGCACCAAACAACAGATATATAGGCATGTCTAGTAAAGTAGGTAGTGAGCAGTAGAGATGCGCGGATGAACCGCGCACCCGCGGGCGGAGCGGATAATCCGCATATCGGGCGGATGACTCGTCAAAAAATAATACTTTAATTAAATTTGGGCGGGTTGCGGTTGAAGCACTCAAATAATAATAATAAGAAAAAATATTTTACATATTATTAAAAAGGATGGCGGGTCAGTTCGGTTTTGAAAATTGGTGAAAAAACGTTCCTGCAAATGGATAGCGGGCGGATAGAGATTTTAAGAAGTGGTTGCGGGTTAAAATATACGTCATCCGCGTATCTCTAGTGAGCAGTAGCGAGTGCTGCCAGACTCTCTCGTCACGGTCATCTTCTAAATGTAACGCAGAAGGCATTCATTTAATAGCATAACGTTAATGTTATAGCGTGTTTTACAAAGAAGCACATAGGCTAGCTACATAGGATAGCTACTAACCAGAGTTACCAGAGGTGATCTTAGCTTGGCTACTGCTGCTGGGTTGAGATCCATCAGTCCGAAGCGTCAAAAACACGACACTCGTTAGCATGTTGTGTGTTCAAATGTTTCTTCGTGTTAGCCGTGTTCCCTCCCGACGCTGTTATCTCCACTTTACAATGACTGCTAGTTGCCTTGTTGCCATCTTTCTTTGGTGAAGTGAAGCCAAACTTTGGAGCGTTTGAACCTGGTGGGCGCCAATGTTGTTTACAACTGCAATGCTAACGTGCTAAACCGACGTAGCTTAATCACGTAAGTGCTTTCTGGAATTGACTGCGAGTAACTTGCGTAAATTACGTGAGATTCGTGCTGGTTGGAATCGATAAGAGAATCGCTGGATAAACTGACAAACGATTCCACGGAATTGAAACACACGGAACCGGTTCTCTACAGGAACCGGTTCGCTACAGGAACCGGTTCTCTACAGGAACCGGTTCTCTACAGGAACCGGTTCTCTACAGGAACCGGTCCTCTACAGGAACCGGTTCTCTACAGGAACCGGTTCTCTACAGGAACCGGTCCTCTACAGGAACCGGTCCTCTACAGGAACCGGTTCTCTACAGGAACCGGTTCTCTACAGGAACCGGTCCTCTACAGGAACCGGTTCTCTACAGAAACTGGTTCTCGATTCCCGACCCTACTGCAGACGTCCTGACAGACTGAAGTCCATCTCATTTCTCGGATGCTACCTGACGTCTCTCTCAGCGCGGTACTGATGCTCGGCGTTCGCAGCCGCTGTAAAACTCAACGCAGCGTTCGTGAAGATGGTCCAAAAACCACGTTACGCCGCCGCCGTCGTCGTAGAAAAGGGTTTCTGTAGCGCATAATAAATTGAAGTCAAGGACGCAGCCGAGGATTTATGGAAAGGCTGAGATTGTATCACCACAGTGTTGGATGATAATAAGCCTCCACCAATTCATCACGGCAGCAGGAACCCTGAGCTCAGCCGAAGCCTCTATTCATTTCTCCTCAATAGAAACAGTCTCACATCACTTTCTTTTTTATTTTTTTTATTTCAGATTGTTCCACTTGATAAATGAAACCTCCTCGGATCAGCGACAATGACCTCCCTGTGGATTTGTGTCTTTTGAAAAGCGTTCAACTGGGTTTTTTTTTTAACCATGACCTGCCACTCAGCAGACCTGTTTGCACCCACCTAAAAAATATCTAAAAAAATATTTAAAAAAAACACATCTGAACTGACTCAACAAGTTAACGGTTTCCTGGGGTTTTAATGAAATGTTTGACACGCTCGTTAAAATCTGCAGCACAATCATGTAATTGCAGCTTTTGTTTGTAGGAGCCAGTTTCAGGAGGCGGAGCCAGACGCTTCGCTCCGCCTCCCTCTTCCTAGGAGTGTGCCTCTCTTCAGATTTGTCCCACAGCTTTACGCCCCCCATTTCAAGATTTCAAGATTTCAAGCCTTTTATTTGTCATATGCATAGTTAACACAGGGTCAAGGATGCAATGAAATGCTTGCTGGGAGAAAGAATGACTCGCCAAGGGAATACTGGTGAAAGAAAAAAAATAAGATAAAAATACAGTCTACACAGTAGAGAATTCCAACATAATATGCAATGAACCGCATATGCTTGAACATTTCAAGCATATGCGGTAAGTGTACAGTAGGTCACAGTGTGTACTATAATAATAATAATGATAGTATAAGTATAGGTAATGTAAGTGTATATATAATGTGATATAGTATAGTATAGATACTCAGTATACATATAATATAATAATATGATTGTAATTGTATAATATAATATAGGTATGTAATTATGTATATAATATGTATATAATATGATAATAGTGATAATAATGATAATATGAGATACAATATACACAGAGTGATACAGTATAAACTGTATCTGTCCCTCAGTGTTTTTGTGAAGGCTCCTGTGCCGTCTGCCAGGTGGTAGCGGACGGAAAAGTCCATAATGTTAAGATGAATATGGAAAAGCTGTTTGAGCCAAACATTGTGGGTTTTAATCTAAAATGTATTTATATTTTTTTGTCTTTTCATGGAGCTGAAAGGAACGGATGTCCCAGCTCTGGTCCCTGCGCAGCCATTGGCCCACCTGCATTCGAGGGGCTGGTCAATGTGTTTCCTCCAACGGTCCCAGATGTTTTGTGTGAAAAATACACAGTTGTGGCCCCTGATTGCTTAACTTTAATGGTTTATGGAGCAGTAAAGGGGGTACTTAGTTCTGCTCATGTTTTGTACCCCCCAGTTTCTGTTAAATGATGACAATGTTATACAGGGGCGCCGAAAAGGGGGGGTAAAGGATACGGATTATAGGGGCCCATGATTGAGGGGGGCCCAGAGAGGCCCCTAATGATGATCAAAAATAGCATCAACAAATTTCACCGCTGTGTTGGGGGGCCCGGTAAAGATTCTTTTCATGGGGCCCAAAATCCCTAGCAGCGCCCCTGATGTTATATGATGTTGTTTGAAGTTTTATTAGCTTGATGCTAATATCCACTATGAACAAAAGATTTTTTTTTCTTTTGGGGGGGGGGGAGAAAACATAAGTAATGATAATAAATACGTATAATTATAAGAATAATTAAATAAATAATGATAATAATGAAATAAGTAATAATGATAAGTAATAATAACAATCATGAAGATGATGATGATTTTTGAAAGGAAAAAAAGATTTTAAAAATGAAATGAGAGTGAAAAAGAGAATGGAATTAAATGAAATAAATAAATAAAAATGATATAACTAGCAGTGGTGCGCAAACTATGGTACGCATACCACCAGTGGTACGCAAGTGCTCTCTGGTGGTACACGGGGGAACGTCAGGACATTCCGCATTTCCCCTTTTTTTTAAAAATTAAATCAGAAACATACAATGCATTATAAATAAGTTTCAAACGAAATTCAGGTAACAATAAATAACCACAATAAGGAATAAACATCTCTCCTGTAAATTTAAAGCTAATTGAGAAGCCATCTATGGCTATATTTTAAAATTGGTCATCATGGTGGTACTCAGAGAGCTGAACAGTTTCTCAGGTGGTACGCAGGATTAAAAGTTTGGGAAACACTGGACTATAGGACTGAATGGGGAAGGATGATGGATGGATGGATGGATGGATGGATGGTTGGATGGATGGATGGATGGTTGGATGGATGCATGGATGCATGGATGGATGGAAGGATGGATTATGGATGTATGGATGTATGGATGGATGGATGGATGGATGGTTGGATGGATGGATGGATGGTTGGATGGATGCATGGATGCATGGATGGATGGAAGGATGGATTATGGATGTATGGATGCATGGATGGATGGAAGGATGGATTATGGATGGATGGATGGATGGATGGATGGATGGATATGGATGGATGGATGGATGGATGGATGGATGGATGGATGGATGGATGGATGGATGGATAATGGATTGATGGATAATGGATGGATGGATGGATGGATGGATGGATGGATAATGGATGGATGGATGGATGGATGGATGGATGGATAATGGATGATGGATAATGGATGGATGGATGGATGGGTGGATGGATGGATAATGGATGGATGGATGGATGGATGGATGGATGGATGGATGGATGGATGGATAATGGATGGATGGATAATGATGGATAATGATGGATGAATAAGGGGGAACCAGCTGTTGCCTCTATAACTGTAGTCGGACTGTGGAGAAACCTTTGAAACATTAAAATCTTCCTCACAGCAGAACTGGCTCCTGCTGTTAACAGCTGTTGAGGACAAAGACTGATTTAAACCAGGATCCTCAACAACGAGTCAAATAAGATTCACTAAGTTGTAAATCTTCAGATTTCAGATTTCTGTCTGCTCTTTAACATCCTGTCAGGAAAAAGGGGGGGGGGTCTTGGTTGTCTCTGAACCTCTCAAATCTGCCTTCACACACATCTGTCTTCGAGATAAAGCAAATCTCTTTGTGTGCAGACTTCGGGGGGGGGGGGGGGGGGGGGGGGGGGGGGGGGGGGGGGGGGGGGGGGGGGGGGGGGGTGTTTATCTCCTCGCAGCATCTTCGCTCAGATCTGCAGAGTGTGATTATCATTTTCTTCTCTGCACGGCAGCAGAGAAACGTATTCGGTCTGTCTCTCTCTCTTTCCAGGATACAGGGGAGGAGAACTTGAGCTGCTAATGTCACTACTGATAGTATTAGTATTAGATACTATTAGTAATGAATCATCCTAAATATTATTAGTATTTGTGAGCGAGAGGAAACCCACGCTCCTGACTGAAGGACTGCATTTAAACCAGACTGATGGAAACGGACAAACGCACAATCACAGCCGTCTGATTCCAGAGAGGAGTGAACCCTCCATCACCTCAGGACAAGGACACGGTGTAATGAAGGCGGGTTTTCTCCTCATTGACATCATGAATGCAGCAGGACGGTACGCCGGCCTGCAGGTGAGCCGAAGGCTGGTGAGTGTGGTCTGGAGGCTGGTGGGTGTGGTCTGGAGGCTGGTGGGTGTGGTCTGGAGGCTGGTGGGTGTGGTCTGGTGGGTGTGGTCTGGAGGCTGGTGGGTGTGGTCTGGAGGCTGGTGGGTGTGGTCTGGAGGCTGGTGGGTGGTGGGTGGTGGGGTGGTGGGTGTGTGGTCTGGAGGCTGGTGGGTTGTGGTGGCTGGGTGTGGTCTGGAGGTGGTGGGTGTGGTCTGGAGGCTGGTGAGTGTGGTCTGGAGGCTGGTGGGTGTGGTCTGGAGGCTGGTGGGGGTTGTCTGGAGGCTGGTGGGTGTGGCCTGGAGGGTGTGGGGTGTGGTCTGGAGGCTGTGGGTGTGGTCTGGTGGCTGGTGGGTGTGGTCTGGTGGCTGGTGGGTGTGGTCTGGAGGCTGGTGGCCCTCAGAACAAACAGATGTGCGGTGTACGTCCAGCCAGGATAGTTGGAGATCCGGTCGCAGCAGTGTGAGAGCGCAAATGACACCAGATGACACCAGAGTCAGGTTACATATTTTAAGAGGGGTCTTTTATTGTGCTGTCGTTCTGCAGCACGAGAGGTTGTTCACAAGTGGAGAACATTCAAGACAGTTGACAGTCCTGCCAGATGTAGACGTCCCTGCAAATCTACCTCTTGGTTGAACCGTGCAGAGATGGACAAAGAACAAAAGTCCAAGAGCTGCTGTGCGTCTCGTAGCCCACAGGCTTCACTGAGCACGTAAGAAGGTCGTCTGGTCTTAATGACCGGCAGCATGTTTTTAGACCGAACAGCATTTCAGCACAAACACCTCAAACCTGCTGTCGAGCTCAACAGTGGAGCAACGATGAGACGAACGTGGCGAGACGACCCCTGATAAGATGTGACGAGACGAGATGAGACCTGAAGAGACCTGATGAGTCAAACATGATGAGACAAATGATGTGGCGGGACTGATGTGGCGAGACTGATGTGGTGAGACAAGACGAATGTGGCGAGACGAACGTGACGAGACGAACGTGACGAGACGAACGTGACGAGACGAACCTGGCGAGACGAACGTGGCGAGACGAACGAGGCGAGACGAACGTGACGAGACGAACGTGACGAGACGAACTTGGCGAGACGAACGTGGCGAGACGAACGTGGCGAGACGAACGTGGCGAGACGAACGTGACTAGACAAACGTGACGAGACGAACGTGGCGAGACGAACGTGACGAGACGAACGTGACGAGACGAACGTGACGAGACGAACGTGACGAGACGAACGTGGCGAGACGAACGTGACGAGACGAACGTGACGAGACGAACGTGACGAGACGAACGAGACGAACCTGGCGAGACGAACGTGACGAGACGAACGTGGCGAGACGAACGTGACTAGACAAACGTGACGAGACGAACGTGGCGAGACGAACGTGGCGAGACGAACGTGACGAGACGAACGTGACGAGACGAACGTGGCGAGACGAACGTGACGAGACGAACGTGACTAGACGAACGTGACGAGACGAACGTGACGAGACGAACGTGGCGAGACGAACGTGGCGAGACGAACGTGGCGAGACGAACGACTAGACGAACGTGACGAGACGAACGTGGCGAGACGAACGTGACTAGACGAACGTGACGAACGTGACGAGACGAACGTGGACGAGACGAACGTGGCGAGACGAACGTGACGAGACGAACGTGACGAACGAGACGAACTAGACGAACGTGACGAGACGAACGTGACGAGACGAACGTGGCGAGACGAACGTGGCGAGACGAACGTGACGAGACGAACGTGGCGAGACGAACGTGGCGAGACGAACGTGACTAGACGAACGTGGCGAGACGAACGTGACTAGACGAACGTGACTAGACGAACGTGGCGAGACGAACGTGGCGAGACGAACGTGACGAGACGAACGTGACGAGACGAACGTGGCGAGACGAACGTGACTAGACGAACGTGACGAGACGAACGTGACGAGACGAACGTGGCGAGACGAACGTGACGAACGTGGCGAGACGAACGTGGCGAGACGAACGTGGACGAGACGAGACGAACGTGGCGAGACGAACGTGACGAGACGAACGTGACGACGACGAGACGAACGTGACGAGACGAACGAGACGAACGTGACTGACGAACGAGACGAACGTGACGACGTGACGAGACGAACGTGACGACGGACGAACGAACTGGCGAGACGAACGTGGCGAGACGAACGTGAGAGACGAACGTGGCGAGACGAACGTGGCGAGACGAGACGAACGTGACGGACGAGACGAACGTGGCGAGACGAACGTGACGAGACGAACCTGGCGAGACGAACGTGGCGACGACGAGACGAACGTGGCGAGACGAACGTGGCGAGAGACGAACGTGACTAGACGAACGTGACGAGACGAACGTGGCGAGACGAACGTGGCGAGGACGAGACGAACGTGACGCGAGACGAACGTGGCGAGACGAAACGTGGCGAGACGAAACGTGACTAGACGAACGTGACGAGACGAACGTGACGAGACGAACGTGGCGAGACGAACGTGACGAGACGAACGTGACTAGACGAACGTGACGAGACGAACGTGACGAGACGAACGTGGCGAGACGACGACGAACGTGACGAGACGAACGTGACGAGACGAAAGTGACGAGACGAACGTGACGTGACGAGACGAAACGTGGCGAGACGAACGTGACGAGACGAACGTGAGACGAACGAGACGAACGTGGCGAGACGAACGTGACTAGACGAACGTGACGAGACGAACGTGACGAGACGAACGTGGCGAGACGAACGTGGCGAGACGAACGTGGCGAGACGAACGTGACTAGACGAACGTGACGAGACGAAAGTGACGAGACGAACGTGACGAACGTGACGAGACGAACGTGACGAGACGAACGTGGACGAGACGAACGAGACGAACGTGACGAGACGAACGTGGCGAGACGAACGTGGCGAGACGAACGTGACTAGACGAACGTGACTTGACGAGACGAACGTGACGAGACGAACGTGGCGAGACGAACGTGGTGACGAACGTGACGAACGTGGAAGAACGTGGCGAGACGAGACGAACGTGGCGAGACGAACGTGGCGAGACGAACGTGGCGAGACGAACGTGACGAGACGAACGTGACGAGTCCTGACAAGTCCTGACGAGACCTGTCGACCCCTGATAAGATGTGACGAGACGAGATGAGACCTGAAGAGACCTGATGAGTCAAACATGATGAGACAAATGATGTGGCGGGACTGATGTGGCGAGACTGATGTGGTGAGACAAGACGAATGTGGCGAGACAAATGTGGGAAGACGAACATGATGAGACGAACGTGACTAGACGAACGTGACTAGACGAACGTGACGAGTCCTGACAAGTCCTGACAAGTCCTGACGAGACCTGACGAGACCTGACGAGACCTGTCGACCCCTGATTTAGCCAAAGGTTTTGTTTCCTCTGGTTTCATAGATAAGTACAGCTGCGTATCATCAGCGTAGCAATGAAAGTTTATGCCATGGCTCTGGATAATTTTTCCCAAGGGCAACATGTATAAAATGAAAAGGATTGGTCCCAGAACTGAACCCTGTGGGACGCCATAGCAGACCCTAGTCCATGTAGAAGAAACGTCATTCTGCTCTCCAAGGATCAGCGTCGGCTGTGGGACCAGTTTCCTCCGTCTCACCCGCTGCTGTGCTGGCAGGTTGTCACGGCGTCAGAATAAGCAGCGTCCTCCTCCATCACATCAGCCGCAGACGCAGCGACGGTTTCAGCTGCCTTCTGCTGGACTCGAAGACTTTCATATTTTTTTTGTTCCTTCTTCTTCTGAGGCTGTTTAACAGGAAGGATTTATGACATCCTCTCCCATCCCCCGACGTTCCCCGACGGATGGCTTTATGACATAAAACCCGTCGGAGGCCGACACGCGGGCGTCCCGCCGCCGTATTGCGGAAATGTCAGAATCCGACACCAACTCCTCCACGACGGAGATCGTAAAAGGTGTCACATGGGGTTTGTGACCGAGACCGGGCTTATTGAAGAGTTATTATAGATTTCATTAGCGGATACAGAGAGAGAAAAAAAAATCCAATTTGAAGTTATGAGGGCTTCTGGCAGCCGCAGAGATGTGCTGCAAGAATGAGTCACTGCCGTCTGATTCGCGCCTAAATGGCACTTCACAGCAATTAGATCGTGTTTGACTGACTGCAGGAGAGCTGCATGACAACATGCGATTAGCATCGCGGCGCTGTTTGAGTACGTAGAACTGGAAGAAGAGTCGTGTCTTATGAGCACGACGAAGCAGGATGACGCCGCCAACCGCGTAGACACAAGACTGGACGTCTGCTTCTGCAGCTTCATGCAGCAGCACAGCGGTGAAGTAGAATCTGAGGAAGTTTAATGTGCTGCAGAAGTGGCCTCTTTTCCTTCATCTGCAGGCCACAAGATGTTCACGAACTTAAAGTACATCATAAAATCGTACCCTCGTCTGTTTTTGTGTCTCATTGAAGAAGAAGGAGTCATCGTCCTGGCTCTTGAATTAAAAAAAAAAAAAGTGGCTTCTCGCCTTCTAGTGTCCTCTGGAGCTGGAAAGTACAAGGCTATCATAGTTTTCATGCTGAACAGACAAACTTCATCTGTGTCGGCCACCGCTTACAAAGCATTCAAAATTATGACACGTAAGTATCAAAAGCTGTGGTCTTCTGAGAACAAATGCTTGGTTTTAAGGGTCCTGATAACACGTCTTACTGGAGTACTGGAGTTTTTTTTTTTCTAACGTTGGCTCCCTGTGAGGGCTGACACAGAGGGCTGGCTTTCCTTGTGTGGTTCTTCTCCAGGGCCGTTTGGGTCAACAAGAGCGAGAGCTTCGGTGGATTTGGCGTCTTGGACCCAGATCCAGGAGACGGGGAGCAGCACAGAACATGGAAGTAGGACTGAAGGAGCTCAGAATGACAACGGACTAGCAGGGGAAAGGGGAACGGCAGGGCACTATATGGGCTCTCTGAGACAAGCTGATGCGACACGACGGAGATAAATCACACAGAAGGCGAAAGAAGTCAAGAAGAAGGCTATAAAATGCCAGAAAAATCTCGGCTAACCAAGAAAAACCCCAAATATAACTTCTGTCCAGCTCAAGGCCCGCGGGCCCAGTCTGACCCACCGCTTCATTTCATCTGACCTGTGAGAGCGTCCAGGCAGTCGTCCGTACAACTAGAACATTTCTGAAGAACTCTTTAAGGAGCTCTAATGAAACTGCACATTTTGATTTATGGGTACTGAAATCAAAAACTTGAATAACTCAGGTGAGGATAGTAGCCAGGAGAGAATTTTCCTGCAAATAAAAGTAACGATTCGCAAACGTGATGCAACTTTCACTAAGGTCTCACAATTCCCGTCTTCATTCAGGCCCAGGTGAGGGCCAGTACGTCTCTCTTAGATCTCTGATTTGGGTCCGTCTCCTCCGTCTTTAGAGAGTAGATGGATAAAGGCATCCGTGCAGCCCGGACGAACCCTCATTACCTTGATGGTAACTACGCTAATGAGGTGGCCTGAGCTGAAACAGGTTGACACCCCTGGTCCTTAAAGACATGTTATTCTGGTTCCTGGACTACGATGGTGTTTCTGGCACTAAGATCCGGTTTCTGGTCACAACAAACATGCTTAATATTCGTTCATCATCCACTGATTTAAAAATGTAGCTTCTGAAAGACACTTGGAGTCTTGGAAGTTGGAGTTCTTGTTTTTTTTTTGTTCTTTTCTTGGTGATGAAGGTCACCTGACTGAGCTCTTAATTTTTATTTTTATTGCTCTTGTGTGTTTTTATACGTGTCTTATAATTATTTTGTAAATAGGAATACCTTCTGTTTTTTATATTGCCATTTAATTGCTGCTGCTACACTGCAATTTCCCAGTTTGGGATCAATAAAGTACATCTATCTATCTATCTATCTATCTATCTATCTATCTATCTATCTATCTATCTATCTATCTATCCATCCATCCATCTATCTTTGTTGTCGATGCCTCAAATCTCTTAAAAACTGCAATTTAATCATAAAATTGAGACTAAAAATTGCACGTTATCAGAAAATTGTGACTTTTGTTGATTAAAAAAAACATTTGTTGTAAAACGTGAATTTTCAAGAGCGAGACTTTGCTATAAAAACACAGATGTTACTTTTTCTCGTAGGATCAGAAATTCACAAAACGTCAACTTTTTAACTTAGAATAAAAATTTTTGTTGTGAAGTCAATTTTGCAAAATGACAGATTTTTTGACGTAAAGTTACGACTTTGGCGTAAAATTGCAAATTTTGTGATTGCAGCGTTTTGCGCTAAAATCCAAAATTTTTGTCATAAAAAAGTAAATTATATGAGATCATTAAATTTTGACTTTAGTGGAATTGCAGGTTTTTTGTTGTAAAATGACGTTTGCAAAATCATGACATTTGACAAAATTACGACTTCTGTATATTAGGAATCTTGTGTAATTGCAACTTATTTATCTTAAGATTATGAATTTTGTTGTTTAAAAAAATAAAGTCAACAAAAATGAGCAACTTTTTGATCTGAAAGTTTCATTATTTTTGTTCTAAAATGGCAAAATCTGCAAAATTGTGCTGTTTATTTGCTTTTTTGACATAAAATTGCAACTTTTCATCCTAAAACAGCTGCTCAACAATCTCCTGGCTGCTCTCCTCAGTTGTTCAGGTTTTTTTTTTTATTTAAGGTGACACCGTCTCAAACGGGCGGTCCCATCGACGAAGCTTCAACGTTTTTTCAGAAATTCACGTATATGCTGGAGTGTATTTTGTTGAGTCTATGATCTCAGGTCTCCGATCGCCTGCGTGAGGCGTGAAGTCAGAAACCTTTACTTGGTGAACAGATGCCTGTGACGTGATTTGACAAGGTGGGAACGAAGGTGTTCTCCAGGCTGAAGCTGAGGCGGGAGCAGGAAAAGTTGCAGTTCCTCTACCGACCACTAGGGGCCGGCACCAAGGACGAGGCAATCTCCACTGACCGCTGTGTTAAAATGTCCAGGTTTGCAGCAGAAATGAACATTTACGGTCAGTTTTTTTAAATCTGGGACATAAATGGGGTCGTCCAGAGGTCCCATAGTTGCATTTGGGTTTGTGGTCCCATCGTGGCGTCTTACCTGGGTCCCACATGGGCCGACAACATGAGCAAACCCACGATGGGACCAAGTGACAATCTGACATGGAGCCCCATCTTTCATGAAGTAACCCTGTTCATTCTCTATTTGATCTTTGCTTCAGATGCTGTTTCGGGGTTTCAGGGCCGGAAGGGTCGAGCCTCAAAACATTTAAGGACGACATTGAAGACACTTCCTCACGCGATGAGTTAACATCTCCTCTGAAGGCTGCAGGATCTTCCTCCTCGTTGCTGCGAACAAGATTCCTGGAGGAGCTTCTGCCTCACTGCCAACACTGATGATCTCTGACGGCTCACTGACGCCCCCATGTGGACACAGATGTCTCAAACAACACATCTGGACGGACAGACCAGGATTTTACAGAGCAGCGTCACAGCTCCATTCAGGTTTTTTTCCATCTCTGGGCGTGTCAAGACTTCCCGTTGGGTTTAGGGTTCAGGATGTGACCCGGTTTTCCCCTCGTCTCAGTGAGACACATACGCGTTCGGTCTAGGACACATGTGTCAAACACAAGGCCAAGTGTGGCCCGTCACGTTATTTTGTGACCCTCGAGAGGTTGTGCATTATTGGCTTAAAATGTAAACCAATATCTTAAGACTAAAAATAAGCTTACACCGCTTTATAGCACAAATTGGCAATAAACTACGTCTCCCATCATGCATTTCGTCGTTACTCACAACGATAATGGTAGCTATGAGCAAGACGATTTTTCAAAAGTGGACACATGTCCAAGAAAAAAAGTTTGTAAAAATACAAGTTTGTATTTCAAGGTGAAATAACAGCGTGTCTTTTGTGTCATGAGGCGGGTGTCAGTCATGAGAGTTTAATCTATGTCGGCATTTTGACAGCAAACACGGAGCTAAGTATGCTAACTTTAGCCTGCAAGAAAAACAAAGAATCGCTTCTGCTTCTGAAACCAAAATAATGGATACTCTCAGTGATGTTTACCAGTTAACACCATATATTTAACAATATAAGGTTAGGTTAGTTAGGTTAATAAGGTAGTTTAATTTGATTTTCATTGCATTTTGTTACATTCATGCTGTCAATCTGGCCCTTCGAGGGCAACCATGATGCAGATGTGGCCCTCAGTGAAAATGAGTCTGACACCCCTGAGGTAGGAGGTTCTGCCGAGCCACCTGATAATTCACTGAAACCTGGATCTACCACATCCTCCACCAAGATCCAGTTTCTAAATAAGTTCAGGATCATTAGCATTTGAAGAGGACCTTCTCATCAGCAGGTCTTTAGGTCCTAAATGCAGTTGGACATTCTCTAATCAACAAATTAACTTCGACATCTGTGGCTGGTTTTAAAGCTAGCACCGTGTCCCGTAGCTCATTTATTACTCAGGAACGTTCTTGTTTGTGTCCGGTGGAACCACAACTCTTCCAGATGTTCCTCCAACCAGTCAGCGGTCCGACTCTGATCCGTTTCCACTCATCCAAAGGTAACACGTTTTCCAGGGATTTAAACCCAACATTGATGGATTGTGGTCCTGCTTTATTCAGATTAATGGAAAAAAAACCAAACTATTTTCACAGCCAAGACTTTTGCACTTTGCAAGAAAATAAAACACTCTTGGATCAAACCACACGTGCCAAATAAAAGTCTGTTTTAAATAAAGTAACTCAGGATGCAGTCGGGTCAGCTGCTCTTCAGCCTCTTGGCCTCCAGCTGGGGCGACGGCGCCTCCTCCTGGTCTCTCTTGGAGCCTCGTCCGGCCTCCGACGCCTCGGCGACGCCCTCTCTCGGGTTTCTCAGCTCCCTCCTCTCCCGCCTCTCCTCCATCTCGCCGATCTCCGCGGCGAAGAGCGTCTTCAGGGCGGGGATGAGTCTGGGAATCGTCTGAAAGTCTCTGAAGCGAATCTGAGGGGACAGAAATGGTTTCTTTTTGAACCGTCGCACCTTTTAGCTTCTCATCACCTCAGTGAGTTTATACAACGTCACAACTTTGATTTGTCCAAATGTCTGGACGGTAAAAATGTCGACAGCTCGCTCCAGTTACGGATTAAAGAAACCAGCGGACGTCTGTCTTACGCTCATGTGGTCGAAGGATATTCCCACTTTGTCGTTGAAGTCTTCGCTGAAGAGGGGGATCTTGGCGTAGCGCTGGCTGAAGTGGTTCAACATGATGAAGTCGGCGTTCATCTTCATGCCGATGCCGATGGCCTGCGAGGTGGTGCTGAAGATTTCAGAGGAGAACAAAGTCTACATTACATCACAGGTTCAATAATAAATGCGATACCTGGAAGGGAAGGGTTATATCTACTCATTGAGAATGTCAGTCATCCATCTTTTCAAGCTGATCTAGAACTGGTGCCATGTAGAATAGAAGTTGAGGCACAATCTCTTGTGGCATAGCAGATTTTTTCTAAAGTCAAATCGTGCAAAAGTTCTCTGACCCATTGATTAAAAGTTGGAGGAGATCTGTCTTTCCATTTGAGCAATGAGTCTCCTAGCGAGTAGCATGGCAAAGGCTAGCATGTTTTTGCCATGTCGAGTGGGCCAGAAAACACCAAATATTGCTTCCTAGCAGGTCAGAAAATAATTGAAATATTGTTTGCCAAAAGTCTGTTAACTTTGGACAAAACCAGAACATATGTGATAAAGTAGCCGTCGCTGTTCCACAGCGATCACATTTAGGATCAATATTTGGTGTTATTTTTGCCAATCTTGCTTTGGACCGATGTAACCAATGGACAATCTTGATATATGGAGTCTCATATATCCTCAATAAATTCTTCTTCCCATTGGCCTTTTATACACGTTAGAGGTTTTACATTGTGAGAATTGAGAGATAAGTAGATTATTCCAATAAGCCCTTTATGGTCAGAACTAAATTTTAAAAGAGAATCAAGGAGAGTTCTGGCTGGTACCGATGGAAACTGAGCGGACTGTGAGGATACAAAGCTGCGAAGTTGCAGATGTCAGAAGAAGCGAACTTATAAACTCAGCTGCTCGAATGATGCAAAATTATCATCATAATATAAGTCTTTTAAAGTGGCTAATCCGTTCCAGGTCCAGATGTCAAAGATTCCATCCAAAATGGAGGGTTTAAACATATTGTTCCTTGATATGGGAGCATTAATTAACATTAAGTGAAAATGCTCGTCTGAATTGCGCCTAAATCTTTAAGGAGTGTTTAACTACTGGATTCATCTAGATATAGGTTCTAGTAACAAAGTAAAGCATGTAAAGAGGCAGGTCCACATGACAAGTTTTCTAACTGTAACCATTTTGGACCGCTATCTTGTGATGGGTTAAGCCAATGTAACATTGAGCGTATATTTGCCGACCAATAATAGTACTGAAAGTTGGGTAACGATAATCCTCCATATTTACGGTGTCGTTGTAAGGTGGTCTTTTGTATTCGCGGAATTTTTTTTATTCCAGATGAATGATGATAACAGTTTATCAGTAAGTAAAAAGAAGGATTTCGTCAAAAAGATAGGGATACACTGAAGTAGCACATTTGTTTTAATGGTGTTAATTCTACCTCCTAATGATAACGGTAATAAGTTCCAGCGTTCAAGAGACGGACGTAACTTCTGCCTTTGTTTCTCTTTCCTGCTTTCCGTCTCCATCAATCACATCCAGAGCTACCTGGAGTCGGCTCACCTGTGTCTCTTCTCCACAGCTTCCTCCTCCAGCTCGTCTTCCAGCGTGGCCTCATGGATGAGTAAGGTCGAGTTCTTTCCTGCCAAAACAAAAAGACAAAAAAAAGAGACAATTCTGAATTATAAAGCGCCTCTCCGCGTCCCAGAGGAAATCAGTCAGGAGGTAATCAGGAGTCGGGATGGACGTTTCCTGGTGAGCCGAGGCATCAGTAAGGAGCAGGTAACGCTCCCGCCGCCTCCGTGGGGATCCGTTTGGACCGAATCCACTCGAGTAATTTTCCAAGAGTCAATATCGCCGGATCTCCCGGGAGCCGTTAGGAGGGGCCGCCGGCCTCAGGAGCAGTTGAAAGCATTTAGAAATATCTGATAAATTATTCAGGGCGACCCGCGTTACTCAAGCTGCAGCTCAGACGACCGCGCCCGGCGTCCGGCTTTACTCACCGATGTTCACGAACGCGTCGCAGGGCATGGTGTCGCCGGAAAAGGCCAGCTTCCATCCGGACCGGTGCGTGAAGCTGCAGGCGAAGGCGTTCCTGCAGTGGCGCACGAAACACGTCTGGAGCTGACGGACACGGAGACAAGAGTGAGTGGCGTCCATTTCAACGCGTCAACGTGAAGCTCGAGCGGACGCAGACCTTCTCCAGGTCGTTCTTCTTCAGCAGCGCCTGGATCAGCGACTTCGTCCTGGGTTTGAGCGCCTTGGCGCCGTTGCACAGGGAGGTGTTGGCGATGAGGCTGGACAGCAGGAGACAGAAGAGGCGCTAAAGACAACCGCTAAAGACGACCAAAAGAAAGCATGTCAATGGCACTTCGGCGTCCACGTACTTGAAGTGGCTGAGGATCTCCTCGCAGTGGTCGTGGTACTGTCCGAGCCACGTCATGATCTGCAGCGGCGCCACCAGGTAGACGGGGCTGAACGGCTTCCCGAGGCTAGTCTGGAGACGTGAATACGGGACGGTCCATCAGACAGTTATTTAACACCGACGAAGACACAGGAACAGCAGGAGGTAGGATTTAGGGGTGCACGATAACTATCGGGCCGATAACAGGAAATTATGACATCATCCCGATAGGTCCAATATCATGACAAATAGCCCGATAACATATATTTTCGTCAACACAGCAGTGCCTCGCTCCCTCTGAGCCTTGAATGACCAGCAGTGAATGTTATGTTCAAGTGACGTCGGCATAATCAGAAAAACGATTACTCAATCAGGAAAATCAAGAATACCCCCTCATGCCAGAAAACAACTCGTTAACTCGGTCATAATTTTAGTTGTTGCTGACGTGAATTGATATTTGCAGTATTTTCCCACATGTTGCACATACAAAATAGAAAAAATAGAAAAGGCTGAAAGAACGACTAGCAAACGAGGGAACGGAGGAATTTACGTTACAAACATGGCGGCGATGGTACGGAACTTCGTTAAAGTTTCAGAAGAAGATAGCTCGCTGGTTATTTGTGACAAATGCTCCAAGCGAAGGAGAGAAAATAGCACAAGCTTTAATACGTCAAACCCGACCAGCCACCTGAAACACAACCGTCGCTTCCATGGAGTTTTGAAATTGCGCTAACGTGAGCTAACATGAGCTAACGTGAGCAAGCCAGGACCAACCCTCCCCTCCTTACTCTCCCTCATCTCTCATCTAAAGCTTCCATGAGATTGAAAAAAATAAATAAATAAACTACCGAACTTCATTAACTTTAATTAAAGGCATTCATTTGAATGGAACCACAAGCCAAAATCCTTTAAACGTAATTTCTTTGTTACTATGGAGTGCACTTTTTCAGTTTATTTACACAGACAAGTCTAACTTGTGTCAGTATATTATGCACTGTGCATTATTTTTTATTGTCATTTATTGCCATTTTTTCAGTTAGTAATTCTGATGCATGTATTTCCATCAGTTCAAGGAGCCTTTATTTTTTATATCAGTCAGTAATGAACCTTATTTAAGTTGATGTGAGATATCAAATAGGTTTGTTTGATAGCTTTTACAGAAAATGTTTGAGAGACTTGTCAATAGTTTTTCATTGGAAAAAAATAAATATCTGTTCATTTAAAGAGTCAAAACTGTTTTTGGTTTTGTTCATAGTATTGATGTAATGATCTGAGGTATATGTGTGTGTTATCGGTTATCGATATCGGTTATCGTGCATCCCCAGCAGGATTGATAAAAGAGAAAGCTCCACGTACCAGCGCTCGCTCCCTCTGGTACAGCAGGTTCACCAGCCCCTGCAGAGCAGCAGATAACCGGGTTAAAACCGAGCCGACTGACCCGTAACCGTCTCAACTAGCGCCGCGGCTGCTCACCGTGTGATGGTCGGCGTGCAGGTGGGAGACGAAGACCGTGGAGATCTTGGACAGAGCCTCGTCCACGTCGTCGCCGTAGTGTCTGCAGAGCTGCCCGAAGGTCCCCTCGCCACAGTCCAGCAGCAGAGACTGGGTCGGGCTGGGCAATTGTCAATCAAAAAATTAAAAAATTACCTTTTTTCCGTTTTATTATCTAACACAAAAAAACTAAACAAAATGCCTGTTTTTTTGTATTTCAATTTTAGCCAACAGGCCACGGGACTGAATTTGTTTTTAATATTTTATTGTCTGATTTACGTGACCCAGAACTGAATTTGTTTTATTATTGAGGAACAGAGTTTCTGTTGTCATTACACATCTGAGCCACTAGATGGAGCTGCACTGCAGTAACCAGCTAGAGAACAGCAGGACAGTGAACACATGGAGCAGATCTGATGGAACATGGAGGAATGACGCCATCGTCTGGAACAAAGGGGTTTAAAAGTTTTTTTTTAGACAGAATTGTTAATATTTCTACCTCAGTTGCTACCTGAACTGTAAAGTTCACTGATTTTTACCGTTCTCCATGTCTGTTTTAGCTTTTCCTGCATGTTTACCTGCCAATTATTTTTCCACTTCCGCAGCAGCCAGAACCAGACTTTTCAAAACAAAAGCATGTGAGCAACATGCGTTAACGCGCGATAAAATAAACGTCGGCGTTAATAAATTAACGCGCTAACGTGATAATGACGCATTAACTTGCCCAGCCCTAATATATATATGTATATAAATATGTGAGTATACACTGGGTATACATTTTGCTGATTTTTATTTCTTCTTTTTTTAGGGGGAAACGTGTCAATTAATTATTTTGATTTTTTTACAAGAGGTTCTATGTGTTTGAAAATTATGGTTACGCACATGTGTCTGTTTATATTGATTTGACACGTCTGGAATGAATCAAAAAAAAAAAAAAAAAAAAAAGAACATAATCAGTGATGTCACACCAGCAGGTGAGTATTTACTTATCACAGCTGGATGTTAAACGGACGTCCAGCTGTGATCTCTGTTGTCGCCGTTCGTTGTGCGAAGGGTCATACGGCAAATTTTTAATTATTTACGAGTTGTTCGGCTCCGCCTACCGACAGGCCTCCAGGAATCTGTATTTTGTTGCCATGGTGAGAGGGATACGCCCCGTGGGATGGTGGGAAATGCCGACGGTCGTACCTGATGTTCACTAAAGTGCCGCTGACGTTTCGGATCTTCATGGGAAGAGCTGATCCCGTTCCCAGGAAAATGACTTCTGGGTATTTTCCCTCCGGACCTGCAGCAGAGAACACAAAAAAAAAGCTTCAATCACTGATGGACCGGGATTTTAAACGGCACAAACCTTCTGGGCGTCGGGCCTCCAGAACCCACCAGAGGCCTCGGTGGCGTCGGAGGAGCAGATCGTCCTGCACTTTTCCACTTCTGCCAGAAAGTCTGGAACCTCTGAAGCTTCTTTCACGAAGTCCTCAGGGTTGCAGGAGGGGACGGCGTCTCTGAGGGACGAAGCAGAGGGACGAGAAGACACACAACACTGAGATTACTACCGAACACACACACACACACACACACACACACACACACAGGTGACCAGGCTCGTCTGCAGACGGGTTGAAGGACAGACTGACCTCTGCCACTCCATTGCTGGTCTGAGCTGGAACTTCAGGAGACACTCGGCTCTGACGTTGGGGACGTGTAAAGCCGCCTGAGGCTCCTGGAGGAAAAAAAAACGACGTGTTTCCTGCTGATCGGGTCACGTGACGGTTCACACCAGGTACCGTTTCCACGGTTACCTTGGCTCTGTAGGCCTTCAGCGGCGGCGGGAAGATCTCCGGGTGGATCATGCTGAGCTGGCTCTGGATCTTGTGGCTCCGGACGTTGTGGACCGTGGACGCCTGCTCGTTCAGGATCAGGTGCTCCGTCGTGGACGGGAACCTGCGGGACACGCCACATTCAGACCCGGCTTCCAGAACCGGAGCAGAACCGGAGCAGAGAGCAGAACCGGAGCAGAACCGGAGCAGAACCGGAGCAGAGAACCGGAGCCCACCTCTCCATCCACGCCTTGTACTGGTCCGTCTGCAGGACTGACTCCGGGGTCATGTGGACCACCAGCACGGCGGCGTCCTCGGTCCTGCCTGTCTGGTGTCTGCGGGTCCGACAGAGTCGAGTCCGTCACTCAAACAAGAGTTTCTCGTTTACGTAACTGATCATTAAATGTTTTTTTTTACTTTCTCAGCTGCTGATTGGAACAAACGGCTCCGACAAACTCCTCCGACGGACACTCCAGGATGATGAAGACCGGTCCCGGGTCGGTGGGGGTGCACACCTGCTCGGGTCGGATCTGCAAGACAACAGCGGCGGCGTCAGCTGACGGCGAGGAGCCGCCGCCCGCCACGAAGCGTCAGCCGTCGTACGTCACCTCTTTCCCTTCATGAACGATGCTCTTCCCGTCCTTCAGAGCTGCGATGAGAGGACCGATGGCCGCCGTCCCTCTGAGGAGGAGGAGACACGTCAGGACGGTCCAGAACCATCCTGGACCAGTTCAGGGAACGATCAATAATGTGACCCAGTAACGTAACCCAAACCCAACTCACACAGGAAGTCCCAGCGCTTTGGCCTGAGGCACCAGGAAGTTTCCTTTCTTGGGGTGAAGCTGGAAAAGTGTTGGACACGTAGAGAAGAAGAAGAACGTCAGAGACGAGCATCGTCCTCTTCGTCACTCACTCACCCACAGGGGGCGCCATCACCACAGGGGGGGCGCCGTCACCACAGGGGGGGGCGCCGTCACCACAGGGGGGGGCGCCGTCACCACAGGGGGGGGCGCCGTCACCACAGGGGGGGCGCCGTCGTCCTCGCAGCTTCTTACCTTGCACACGAAGGCGACCACCAGGGACGAGTCTCTGCTCGCCGTCCGTCCTCCACCTGCAGGTCGACACAAACAGCCGTTTAGGGCTTCGCTCGATGCGAAACGTCCAAATTGTGACTTTTCTCGTTAAAAAAAACTAATTTTTTTGCAAAACTGAGACTTTCCTGGAAAAAAAAAATAAATAAAAAAATTAACAAAATTGCAACTTTTTAACAAAAAAGTACATTTTTTGGCAAATATGAACTTTTGTAAATCACAAATTTTTTTTTTTACATAAAATTGCAGATTTTGCAGAATTTTGACTTTTTTTCCTAAAAAGAATTTTTGTAGCAAAAATGACGAATTTCATTTAAAAATTGTGACTTTTTGACATAAAGTCACGACTGCAGTGAAATTAAAATTTTTATATGATTGCCCAATATATGTCCCAAAATCAATACATTTTTGTTGTAAAAAAAAAAAAGAAGCTTAGTTTTTTTGTTGTAAAACGTGACTTTTTTTGTAAATTTGAGCATTTTTGTTGCGAAAGTTCGATTTTCTTTGCAAAATTGCAACATTTTGAAACAACATAAAATTCTGTAGAACTGCAAATTTTGCACAATTTTAACTGTCATAAAAACAGGATTTTTGTTGTTAACTAAAAGGCATTTTATGAAGATTTTAAACATGAAACGGAGCCGGTTTGAGGCTCAACGTCTCCTCTGAAGAAGGCTCCTGAAAAACTGAAGCTTCAGGAGGATCATCGAATCTGCACGTTTGTCTAAAAATCACAGCTTCAAACAATTGTGACTTTTGTCATAAAAAAAAGCTACTTTTTATGCAAAACTTCATGAAAAAAAAATGTTAAAAAAAAATAAATAAATAAAATAAATAAAAAAATTCACAAAATTGCAACTTTTTAACTAAAAATTGCATTTTTTGGCAAATATGAACTTTTGTAAATCATGATTTTTTTTTACAAAAAAATTGTAGATTTTGCTGAATTTTTACTTTTTGTCCTAAAAAGAATATTTGTAGCAAAAAGGATGAATTTTATTTAAAAGTTGGGACTTTTTGACATAAAGTGCTGTGAAATTTAAATTTTTATATGATTGCCCACTTTATGTCCTAAAATCAAGAATTTTTACAAGATTGTAACTTATTTTTTTGTTGTAAAATCGTGACTTTTGTAAAATTTAGAATTTTTGTTGCGAAAGTTCGATTTTTTTTTTGCAAAATTGCAACTTTTTGAAGTGAAATTAAATTCTGTAAAATTGCAGATTTAGCAGAATTTTAACTGTCATAAAAACAGGATTTTTTGTTGTAAAAAAAAAAAGGCATTTTATGAAGATTTTTGCTGTAAATCACATTTGCAAACTTGTTACTTCTTTTCAACATAAAACTGTGTTTTCTCATCTTCAGGCTCCTCAGTTGTTTCTGGTTTTGACTGATTGATTTCATCGTTATCGGTATGATTGTCTTCACACTCGCGGGTCAGATAACATGAAGTGGGGTCACATCTGGTCTGGAGGGGTCTGTATTTATTTATTTTTTTATATCAGCTTCACCTGGCTGATCTCCTTTGTTGACGTGGAGGTCGTCGTTATTTAAAGACGGGCTGCTCCGGCCCGACCTCGGCGGGCTTCTTCCTCCATCGCGCCTCGACTTGGCTGAAATAAAGGAAAAAAAGGTCAGCTAACGAACGTAACCCCGTTAGGAGATCAAATCACTGAAACTCACCAAACACCGGCACCTGGAACACCGTCATGGTTTCGTCCTTGTGCGTCTCTGCGCTGTACGGTCGAACCGCTGCAAGGGTAAGACACAATCAGAACCACGTGAGCGGACGGAGGGAAAACCAGCAACGTTCCTGCAGTCCAACGTACACAGCTTGATGTCTTCCAGCGGTCCGGAGAACGACTTGATGGCGCTCAGGTAGTTCTCCTTCAACGAAGAAAAGGACAACGGTGAGAGGTCGCCGGTTAAAAACGCTCGAAGGATATTCTCACCGGTCTCACCAGCTGTGGAGGTCCGGACAGGACGCACTCGGGAACGCCGGTGTCTTTTAACGTCAGGATCATTCCTGTGGCGGAGACGAGCGTCAGAACACGAATGCAAAAAATCAACCAACTGAAATTACTGCTGGGTACAAATCTGTGTCCCAGTTCTTCTGTTTTCAATCAAAAATAGAAGAGGAGTTATTTGTTTTTTAATTTAAAAAGAGCCTTATTTTCCCATACTTTACATCCATCTGCTGCAGCAGGACGTCTCGGACTCACTACCTGTTTAAAGTGTGATTTTTTTTTTCCCTTTTACCTCCATACAAGGATATAATATACAAATGGATGCATTTTAAGAAATTACATGACACTGATAAGAAAACAAACCTGATCTATCCTGGATTTATCTGAAAATCTATTAAAGTAAATGCAGTAACTGGTTCTGTTTTCACCTTCTTTCTAATCTGGAGATATTTTTCTGAGCTCTTTTTGTCCAAAAGCTCTGATTTTCACAACTTGTATCCTGTCACTAAAGCAGGCGACACTCAGGTGGAGCTAAAGAACTCAATCAACCAATAAAACCAGTAATAAATCAATAAATTGTTACTGTCAGTAAATTAAATCTAGTTATAGTTAAATCAGATGGACACAAATACCTTTAATATCAAACATGCATTCTGCTCAACGGCCAGCAGGGGGCAACCTACACGAGCACAGAGCCGGTGACACTGAAAACCCCTCAGACATAAATCAGCCCTCTATCTCTTGATTATCTCAGTGTGATCGGACCCACATGAACCCGTCTACAGACGCCGGCGCCTCTGACCTGATAAACCTCCCACGTTCTCCCACCTCAGGCTGGTCAGGAAGATGTTGTCCAGACGAGCAGCTTTCAACCTGCCGCAGGGAGACACGCTCACGTTACCGCCGTCCCTCGGTCCTGAAATCTCTGAGACCCCCCCCCCCCGGCTTACTTGTGCTCCTGCATGAGTCTCTGGGTTCCTTCACCACAGTTGAACAGGTACCTGCAGCAGAGAGGAGGGACACTTCTTAAAACTTCGTCTGGTCGTCACGTTCACTTCTCTCGACTCTGACGACGGCGGTTCGTTTTCACCGACTATTTCTCTTTTCTTTGACATGTTGGTTAATCTGTAGAGGTTTTTCTGAAGTCCATCACTTCTCAAAATCATCTTGATGTGTCTTGCTCTCGGTGAGACACCGTTATCGTTGTTAGTGACAATGAAATGCATTGTGGGAGATGCAGTTTATCGTCAATATGCGCTTTAAAGCGGCGTAAGCTTATTTTAAATCTTAAAATGTTGGTTTAAAATTTAAGCCAATAATGCGCAAGCTCTCTGGGGCCGCATAAAATGACCTGGCGGGCCACATTTGGCCCGCGGGCCTTGTGTTTGACACATGTGCCTTATGATGACACTACCGCCGCAGGCAGGGATTGGGAACACTGGGATTCACCCACTTCTCTTCTTACTGCAGGGCAAAAAAAACCTAGAATTGCTGCAGGTGAGACAGAGGTTTAAGGTGGAGGTGATCAAGGATGAGCTATGAGTCCCTAATTGTTGCTATGGTGATGGACAGACTGACAGGTGACGTCAGACTGGGATGTCTGCAGGTGACACAGTGTGAAGTCGGTACCTGTTGAACTCGGAGAAGACGTACAGGGACACGGGGTTGTCCCTGCTCCCGGCCCCCACCACCTGCAGGTACACGGTGGACGGCCCGTGGACCTCTCCCCGTCTGTTGCGGCTCTCTTTGGTCTTCAGCCTCCGCAGCGGCTCCTTCTGCTTGGCCTTCTTCTGAGGCGGCGGCGGCGGCGGCGGCGGCGGCGTAGTCGCGCTCGCCATGGCCCGGAACGGAAAACCTGCAAAACCTGGGACACGGTCCGGTGGAGACCGGAACCGCCGCGTGCGACGGTCGCGGGATCAGCGCGCAGAGCTCCGCAGTTCAGCGACGTTACCACCCTGAGCTGCGCGCGGGCCGCGGTCATGCTAAAACACGCGGGGCAGGTATTTAAACATCTGCGGCGGAGGGTGGACACGTTCCCGGAGGGTTTCCGAGAGACCGGTGACCGAAAGTCAGCAGCTCCGGACTACAGGGGTCGATCCACGCGTGTGACAACTACTTCCGGAAAGCAGTGATGACGATGACGGCTCTTAACGCTCATTGGTGACTGGAACGAGTCAGCAGCCGAGACGACCAATCAGAGCGGTGGGGTAGAACAAAGGGGCGGGGCATCCTGGTGAAGGAGAGGCTGAACGTAAACAAACTAGCGAAAAAATAAGTCACTTTCTACCCGACTGTTCTTTACAGTTCATTCACACACTGCAAATTATTTGGTTCTTACCAAGAAAAATAACTTACATTTAGAAGCGTTAGATATTTTTTCTTGTTTTAATAATTACTTTCTCATTTTAAGTCTTCAATTATCAGTATAATCTTATATCAAGTAAAACTTTACTTTTTTGTCTCAAACAGGCAGGGAATCCTAAAATGAGACAGATAACACTTAAAATAGGATGTATTACGTTTTTCCTCCTCCTCCTCAAAATACATTTTGTTTTAAGATTCAATAACAAACTATACCTTTCTTAAATCTAGAAACAAATGTTCCTACAATCTTAATTTAAGAAATTTTACCAAGTGAAATTATCTTGCTGCATGGACAGATTTTTTTCACTTGTTTTGAGAACCTTTTTCCTTAGTTGTAGTGTTTTTCTCTTGTTTGAACACTGGAAAAAAGGCCACTCAAAAAATAAGTTAAAAAAAAATTAATACAAGATATTTTTTGCTTGTAATAAGCAAAAAGAATCTGCCAATGGAACAAGTGAAAATTCACTTAATAAGATTTCTTGAAATAAGACAATATATTTAAGCCTTACAAGATCTTGAAATTAGCTTAAAAATCTTATGACATGTCAAAAAAATTTGTTTCATCTGAGATATGACTCAAAACAAGATGTTTTCAAGACTGTTTTACTTAACAAGATATTCAAGATGCACTGTCTAAAAACAAGTTCCTATATCTCACTGAAATGTTACTCTTTAGGTGATTTTGTCTTATATTAAGTGTGACGAGATATTTTGACTAGAAATTAGAAAAATATACTTGGTAAGATTTTGAGTTTTTGCAGTAAAGATCCCCTTTTTTTGCAGTGCACAGCTGTCCGAGGGTCCAACCACAGCATTTCAGTCCTGTCATATGCATGTATGTGTATATATATTATATATATAATATATATATATATATATATATATATAAATGATGTATTTATAATGATGTGCTATACAGAGTTCATGGTCCATTGATGACTGGAAGGTGTCCAGG
The DNA here is from genome assembly GCA_018398805.1 of Hirundichthys speculiger. Lineage (NCBI taxonomy): Eukaryota > Metazoa > Chordata > Actinopteri > Beloniformes > Exocoetidae > Hirundichthys > Hirundichthys speculiger. Next base: position 45,635 of record JAGFBZ010000367.1, on the reverse strand, counting down.
TCCTGCAGAATAAGTCCAAATCACCATCCTTTACTTGACAATGAGTACCAGGTGTTTTTTGTCAAACATGGCGCTGGTATTAAAGCCAACTTGCCACCTCTTTGGTCTCAGTAACGCTTTGTTTCTGAGGTGATGTTATGATCTTAAGCAGCTGTACCTTAGAACAAGAATCAGAATCAGAATCAGAATCGCCTTTATTGTCATTGTAATTGCATACAACGAAATTCGAGTGCATCTCCGCGGTGCATTTGTATAGAATAAAATTAAGTAGAAATAAGATATAAATATAGATATAAAAAAAGTGGCAGGTGCTGTGTAAATATATGTACATTAGAAAACTGTTCAGTAGACATTCACTTGAATGAATGAGTGAATGTTATTGCACATAGTCCCATAATAAAATAGTGCAGTTTAGTATTGTTTCATTTGTAATTGTTCATTGCAGTGATGGCTTTCGGAAAGAAACTGTCTCTGAGTCTGTTTGTCCTGGTTTTGTGTGACCTGTACCGCCTGCCTGAGGGTAGCAGGTCAAACAGGTGGTTGCCGGGGTGGGATGCATCCCTGATGATGCTGGCAGCTCTGCTGCGGTAGCGAGAGCTGGCAACGTCCTCCAGGCTGGGCAGAGAGCAGCCATGTTGATCACTCTCTGCAGCCCTCTCTTGTCTGCTGCTGAGCACCCTGCGTACCAGGCTGTGATGCAGTACACCAGGATGCTCTCGATGGTGGCTCTGTAGAACATCACCAGCAGCTTCTCCTCCAGGTTGTTCCTCCTGAGCACCCTCAGGAAGTGGAGTCGCTGCTGGGCTTTCTTCACAGCCGCCGAGGTGTTAGCTGTCCAAGAGAGGTCCGCGGAGAGCTGCACGCCCAGGAATCTGATGGAGCTGACCCTTTCCACACAGTCCCCCTGGATGCTGTGTGGAAGCTCCTTGTGATGTGAAACTACTTGATTCTGCTTTTACGGACCTGCTGAGGATCAACTCATCAGTAATGATTGGCAGCACCTGCAACCCACCCTCTTAAATCCCACTGAAACCAGTCGGTTTTGATTCAAAAACATTATTTTTTCCTGCTTAAAATGCTTTACCAGCGCAACCGGATGATTCAGAAATAAAGACACAGACCACCGCCTTCTCTCTTTTTTTTTTCGTCTTTATTCATTCGTCGGAAACCGACTCTGACCGCCGACACTTTATAACCGATTTACGCCCGATTTAAGCACAGTTCCGCTAAGATACCAAATACGATGCTGTCATTCACGCACATGGAAGAGGTGGAACGATTCACAGAGAGGATGTTTCCAGTATGTCCAAGTCTCCAAATCAAAAACACTCCACATGGTTTTGGCTCTAAAAACACACAAGTGTGAGATTATTATTTTTTTCTTTAAATGGTTGTTTCCGATCACCGAGATGCGTGGTCATGATTCATGACTTGATTGATTGAGCTTCTCTGTGTGTTTTTTTTTTTTTTTTGTGAACGAGAGAAACAGAAGTGAGTTAATACATCATACAGACTGAAATGAGCGCCACTCTGATCACAAGTGGGGCTTTTTCTTTTAGGCTTTACAGTTATTTAACGATGCAGTGAAGGGACCAGGCTAATTTACACAAGGGTTTGTTTTTGATGACTTCTTTTCTTTTTTTCTTCTTGCAGCTGATTGGTGCAGATTGACGTGTTTTGTGGGGGGAGGTGGGGGTGGGGGTGTCGTCCTGCCATCAGTCCATGTACATGGGGGAGCTGGGAGACGCCGGCATCTGATCCAGGATCCTGCAGACGTAACCGGCTACGTCCGCCGAGCGCTCCTCGTACATCTGAATGAACGGGTCTCTCTGTGAAGAGAAAAAAAAAAACAAATAAACTTTAGTGGATAAACCCAAAGACGTGTGAAGAAAGACGATCTCTCTGTCTGCCCAACTCACCAGTAGCTCTTTGTACTTTGGCCTCTTAGATTCGTCCTTTGTAAGGCTTCAAAAAGAGACAAGAAAACAAAAAGCTTCAACAAACTGAAGGCCGCAGTTCAGACGTTTGTCCACCAGGTGGCAGCAGAGCTCGATCGTCTGATTTGCAGCACCGTGTTGACGTGTTGATGTGTTTAGAGCAGTGTTTTCCTACCACACGTTGACAAAGGAGATGAATTTCGGGGAGAAGCGCCTCTCCTCGGAGTTGCTGAGCTGTGGCGGGTCTCCTCTCACCACCTGGGTCAGCTGGTCGAACACACTGTTCCACTTCGGGTAGGGGAACCGTCCCGTGGCCAGCTCGTACTGAAACACGGGCAGACGACACGTTTCAGGTTAAAACACATTTATCTTGAGAGGTGCTGAAGGACACGGTTGCATCCGTCTGATGACGTCTGCATGTCACAGGAGGGACGGGACGTTGACTCTCACCATACGTACGACAAAAAAAAAAATTGGTTTTAGAACAAAAAGCTGCTTTTCTGATAATTTGAGACTTACGTAAATACAAAAATACGCTTAAAAAAAAGGCAGAAGTCATGTTGATGCAAAGTTATCCATTTTACAAGAAAGAAGACAAACTGATGGAAGGAATTTTGAAAGCAAACGAGGAATTTGGAGTCGGTTACTTTTCTCCGTCTGTGTGCAGAGGACAAACTAAAAAACAATATATGAATAATTTAATTAAACCAACTACCACGTACGACACGAGAACGCTGTAAAACTGGAGCAGGAGACCTGTGAGAGGCTTTGGACCTTCAGAGTAAAGAACAGCAGCTAAATATTAACAGCTGAAAAATAAAATCACAATTCCAGTGAGAAATTGATCCGGTTTCTGGTTCTGATTCTGAGATTTAACTAAACAACGCAAACAGAGAAGAATAGTTAGTTCTGGACGTCCCTCCCCATCTCAGTCACCTCCGGAGGTCCTTTCAGAGTTGGAGGAGACTTCAAACTCACCAGTGTGATTCCCAGACTCCAGACGTCTGAGCGGACGTCGTAGCCTTGCCTGGACGCGCTGGGATCTATCCTCTCCGGCTGGAAAACAAACACGGGACAGACTGAGCTTGGAGATCGGAAGCAGGTCGACGATCACATTTTATCTGTGACCGCACAATGCGGCAAACTTCCATCAGAGATGTAGAATTCTGCTTTCGCTGGTTCCATAAAAACTGTGCTTTCTGCTACCAGGCACCATTTTTATGGAACCAGCTACCAGTTTGGGTTAAGGAGGCTGACACCACCTCCATTTTTAAAACTAAATTGAAAACATTTCTGTTCAGTAAAGCCTACAGTTAGTCTAAACTATAGTGTGTAGGGGCTAATAGTTATAACTATAGTTGTAGGAGCTCAGACTAGAGTAGCTCGTCTTAATCACAGCTTCGTCATAGCTATGCTGCTATAGGCCTACACTGCAGGGGGACGCCAACATGATCTGCTGAGTGGTGTCTCCACTGCTTTCTTCCTCCCTTCCTCCTCCTCCAGCTCATTTATAATTATTTGGGAGCACCCTGTTACTGAAACTGTGCTCCATTTTCTTTGCTTTCCTGTGTTTGTTGTGCTGTTTCTGCCCCCTTTTCTCTTTGTGTATTTGCAGGCCAGAGTTTCCTGGGTTTCATGCTGACTTGCAGTTCCATCCTCTGTCCATCCCGGGGTTCTCCTCCACTTGTGTTTGGGTGCCGACTGGCGTGGTGATCGGTGACCTGGTCCTCTGGCCATCTCATCCCAGTGCTGCTGCCTCCATCTGTTTATGTTTATGTTTATTTGTTAATTATATCTAGTCATTTGTGTGCTCTCCTCTCTCTGTCCTCCATCCTCTCTCTGTCCTGTCTCTCCTCTCTTTTTCTTTCTTTATCCAGCTGGTCTTCAGCAGGAAGGTCTCCCCATATGATCCAGGTCCTGCTCAAGGTTTCTTCCTCTTAAAGTGGAGTTTTTTCTTGCTACTGTTTGGATTAAAGGTTTTTTTTCTTCCACTGTGGGAGTTTTTTACCTGCCATTATCCTTGATTTGGATTTAATATTATAATCTTAGTTATTGATATTTGCTCGGGGGTCATGATCTGGGTAAAGCACCTAGAGACAAATGACATTGTAACAGACGCTATATAAATAAAATTGAATTAAATTGAATTGACATGCTGGACCCCGAACTGGGCTGGAAAACTCCTCCTCTGCTCCTCAGGGCACGCCCCTCACCTGCAGCGTGGCCCCTCCCCTGCAGCGGGGCCCCTCCCTGACTTCCTCCCGCTCCACTCCGGCAGCAGACGCAGTGATGAAGAGCGTCAGAGCGCTGCAGTGGGGAGGAAGCGCCTCGCTGGCCCATTTTCAGGCCTAAATTAGATGCTGATGTCAGAGATCTGCAGTGGAGCTGCTGCACCAAGCGCATCCACATCTGCAGCGACTGAGGCGGGGAGTCAGACTCCAGTCCTGGAGGGAGCTGCTCTGCTCGTCTGAGGCGTTTCCCGCTGCAGCAGACCTGATGCTAACGAGCGGGTCGTTAGCGGACCACGTACATCAGCGCCTCTCTGCAGACCCAGACTCTGCAGCCTGCACAAATCTGAACAACAACTCAGCCTCCCAGCTGCACCGAGGTCAGCCGCTCGACGTCACCGGGCGCCCAGCGGCGCTGCGCTCAGCCGCCCGCCGCGCGCGCCAGCTGGAAACCAGAAACCGCCGCCGAGATTCCTGCAGCCTGAGCTCAGCGGCGCTGGGAGCTCCTGGACGACGCGCTTCCAGTTGTGAATGAATGAGGCGCGTCGCCCAGCTTCCCGCTGGGTGGCGGGGGTGTCGGGTTTGAGCCCGGGGTGCCGTACCGCCGCATCCTGATAGCGCCTCACCAAATTTAGACTGGAAACTGCTGGAAGACGCTGACGCAACCCCGGGACGGAAAATAACCCCAGGTGGTGATGCCGCGGTGAGGTCACCTCCTGGACTGACCGGCGCTTCTCAGGTTTGCTTGGGACGCACGTGAATGTGCACCGACCGAGAACCCAGCCTGATTTACAGGCAGGAAAGACTCGGTCCAGTTCTACGGGTTTGTTCATGAGGCGCTCAGCAGTTCAGCAGGTGATTGATTATATCTGGATCAATGACAGTAAAAAGCTTTTTAACCACCTGTTAAATACGAACCTCAGCGTTGGCGACGCGTTCAAACCTCCAACTTTCAGCTCCTGGTCAGCTTCAACCTTCTCTTCATAATATAATGTTTTTAGATCCTAGTTTCTAGCTTCTCCAACTGTTGAGCACGAAAGTGGCTGCATCATGATGTGGGTTCATTTCCGAGCTTGTGGCACAGCAAACACGGTTCTGGGTCTTCCCCCAACCACGACCTGGAACACGTTCTTCTGTAGGGCTGGGCGATTTTATCGATTCTGCGATATATATCAATATTTTATTTCCCAGAGAGTATCGATATTTCAGCCGTGGGTATCGATATTCTAAGCTCCCTTCAAAACCAAGTTAGCTAATGCTAACTGAGAGCTAGCCAAACTGTATTTGTCAGGATTTGAGACCGTATTCAGTGGTGGAAAACGCCGGCTTTAAGGGCTGTGTTTAATCTCGTGGCAATGTGTCGCAGTTATCTTGTTGCTGGTATGACGCAGTTCTTTTTGATATATGTTAATGTTGAAGCGCGTCTGCACTATGTTATTCCACGGAGAGCGACAATCACGAACTAGCTAAACTTACTAAACGTATCTCTTTCGTTTTTCCACTTCCTCACCGTCTCGGCCGTATCCAGACCCACATTCATCGCTATCTCCCTCCATGAATTACTAGAATATGTGCTGTCTTTGTAGTGTGGAGAACCAGAATCGTACAGATGTGGGTACTTCCTCATTTCTTCGATGACGCGGATGTAGATTGACCAATCAGAGGCCTCCTTTCTCTCCTCTCTGCGGTCACCTACCTTTCAGTTCAGTTAATTCAAACAAATTGGAACACTCACAAGATGTCACCAAAATCACTTTGTCCCGTTAAAATCTTTCAGAAAATGATGTAAATGTATTGTTAGAAAAATATCTATATATATATATCATATCGTATTGCGAGATTAGTGTATCGCTATAGTCCTATTCTTCTGTCCAACCATGACCTGGAACACGTTCTTCTCCTTCACCTTTTTTTTTTTTTTTAAAGCATTTTTGCACACGTAAACGCTGGAACTATGACCTGGGTGAGAATCCTCAACACAGCGCTAAAATCTCTACCTGAGGACGAGGAAGCCGGAGGTTTGGTTTCTCCGTCTCCTGCATGCTATTATAAAAAACCCAAAGAAACAGCCCAGGAAGCCCGACAAGAAATGTTTGGATGAGCTGAACGGCGAGTCACCTACCGCCATGTATGGCCTGCAGCCCGCGTCTCTGGTTTTGGCGATGGAGTCCACCAGCTGACCGCTGATGCCGAAGTCACACAGCTTTATGTTGCCGTTCCTGTCCAGGAGGATGTTTGAGGGCTTAATGTCTGAGAGGAAGGAGAGCCAACAAACACAGCAGGTGAAGAAACAAAAACCACAGGGCGGCATAAACGGAGAAGTGGAAGGCTTCTGGAATCTTCTCACCTCTGTGTATTATTTTCAAGTTTTCTTTTAAGTGGTTAAGTGCCTTCACAGTCTGCAGAATACAAAGAAAAGCTTAGCGTCAAATGTCAATAAATAAAATGGGATTAAAAGTACAAAGAGAGGAAGAAAAAAGACTTACAGCTAAAGTTATTTTTCCTAATATTTCTTCTGGAATCACATCGTCTAATGAGCCATATACAAACTTGTAAAATTTGTCTAACGAGGTAGCCATAAGTTCCATACAAATCCAGCAGTCTCCCTGAAACACAGGAAGTTCAGTTAGCAGGAGAAACTCATTAACTTCTTATTACGATAGAAGAAGAACCTCGTTTCACCTCTCTGAACAAAGCTCCGTAAAACTGCACGATGTATGGACAGTCGCTGCTCCGCATCACCACGTCCAGGTCCATCAGCAGCTGCTTCTGCTCCTTTTCATCCACCGTAGAGCGAATCCTCTGGAAATAAATCAGGCAGCGAGTTACGTGTTTCAGTCTGCTTCCAAGAGATTAACGTGTACCGACGAAACCAAAAAAAAAAGGTTTTACAACAAAAACCTCACATTTTTCAAAAAGTCAAATTTTTTGTAAAATTCCTGTTTTTACGACAAAAAAGTTGTGGTTTGATGTCAAGTTCAAGATTTCGAGAAAAAAAACTTTTATAACAAAAAGTTACAATATTGCAAAATTTGACATCTCTAAAAGAAAAATATGCTATTTTAGGACATAAAGTTGTAAATTTATGTCAAAAGGCTGCAGTTTTGCAAAAGTTCATATTTCAAGGCAAAAAGTTAGAAAATTAAGCTAAAAAGATATTTGTGATTTTAATGACAAAATATTGTGATTGTAGGACAAAGTGTTGCAATTTTAATAATTTTACGACATAAAGCTGTAACTTAATCTCAAGAAGTTGCAATATTAAGTTTAAAAGTTGCAATTTTGAGAAATTAGTGATTTTTATGACTTTATGAAAGTTTGTGATTACACAACATAAAATCGCAGTTATACAAAATTCACAGTTTTGCAACAAAGTTGCAATTTCAAACAGAAAGTTATGAAATCCAAAATCTTACAACAAACTCATAATTTTGTCAAAAAGTTGATATTCTACGTCAAAAAACTGCAACATCAAAAGTTGAGTTTTTACTAAATTTCATGATAGAATTTAGCCTTTTACAACAAAAATGTGCAGTATTACAAAATTTGCAGTTTTAGAAAAAAATTGTAATTATACAAAATTCAAAATTTTAACATAAAGACCTCATTTTATGTTAGAAAGCTGCAATGTTGTAAAATTCAATATTTTATGTCAAAAAGTCATAGTAATGAGCTAAAACATCAATGATTAAGTCATGATTATATGACAAAACCCCTGGTTTTACAATAAAATTCACAATTTTACAACAAAATATTGCTTTTTTTTGTTTTTTATATTTGACAAAAAAGTAGATTTTTCAACGAATCTGACGAGCATCTCTATGATTGTTTGATCATAGAATTTAATTACTGTGTAGTTCAATGAAGCAGTACTCAGTGCGTTTACATGGGAAGTTTAATTCCTCTTTAATTCAGAATTAAAGTTAAAGCCGAATAAAAGTTACCATGTAAACACTTAATTCCATATGAAAATGTCAATTCCGAATTAAACTTAATTCCGAAGTAAGTGGCTGGTTTATTCCCATTTTAATTCCGAATTAAATAATTCCGCGGTCATGTAAACACTCATTCCTCTTTAAATTAATTCCCGTCTTTCTGAGCATGCTAGCTCTCTTGCCCGTCTGTCGCGATGACGCTTATATTCCGCGCTGGGCTTGTTTTCAAAACAAAGTTTCAAGATGGCAGCACGCAGTAAACGTTGTTCAAGAGCAGAGACGATTTATTTAATAAATAGCTTGGAGGAACTGGAAATAATTAAAAGAACAGATGGCAGGAAACATAAAAACTGTGAGCTTTTCAAAGCGGCCAGGTTAAATGAAGGAGGTTTCACAGATAGAGACGCCATCCAGGTCAAAAATAAGTGGAATGTTGTTGCTAACCGAGTTGTTGCTAAGTTTGTTTTCTTCCGGTAGATGTAAAGACGTCCGCCTCCCCCCATCCAATCAGAACCCTTCCCAACCCCCAGACCTAAAGCGGAGTTGGATAAAGCCGAACAAACGTGTTTTCCATGTAAACCTCAATTCATGTAAACTCGAAGGAAAATAGTTTAATTCTGAATTATTTAATTCCTAATTATTAATTCCGAATTAAAAAACATCATGTAACCGCAGCCACTGTGGCTTTATTATATTATATTATATTATATTATATTATGTTATAAATAAGTGTCATTTGACTGACTGCGCCTTCTCTCTCGTCTCGACCATCTGCACCAACGTCGTCTCAGGACCTTAAACTGATCCTGAGTTAATCACCTTCACCGCCATGATCTGGTTACTCGGCTTGTGCACCATCTTGTTGACGGAGCCGTACGCCCCTCGGCCGATCTCGCCCAGATCTTTGAGATCCTCGGCTGTGAAGTCCCAGTGCTGCTCCGGGGAGATCTTCAGCTTTCCTGACGACTCGATGCTGTGTGTTCTCAGCCGCTCTCTGACGGAAACACAGAAGAAGAAATAAAAATCAACCAGGCTGACTGACGCAAGCAGGACAGAGCTCACCCATTCACTCACCCACTCATTCACACACTCACTCGCTCACTCACTTACTCACTCACTCACCTCCTTGCTCCCTCACTGCCCTAGCTGCCTCTCTAACTCCCTCCTCACTCTCCTCTTCCTCCTCATTCCCCTGACTCTCCTCCCTCCCCTCACTCATTCGTTCGTTCCCTCCCTCCTAACTTTCCTCTCTCACTACCCTTGCTCCCTCTCTCACTCATTCTTCGTTCCCTCCTGCGCTCCCTCACTTCCTCTCTCACTACCCTTGTCCCTCCCTCACTCATTCATTCCTCCCTCTTGCTTCCTTCCTTCATTCCTCCAACTCTCTCCCTCACTTCCTCTCTCACTCCCTCCCCCTCACTCCCTCACTCCCTTGCTTCCTTCCTCCCTCATTCACTCCGACTCCCTCCCTCATTTATTCCTTTCCTCCTTTACTCACTCACCGCTTCCTCCCTCACTCCCTCCCTCTCCTCCCTTCTCCTCCCTCCTTCTTCCCTTGCTCCCTCCCTCCCTTCTTCATTCACTCCTTCCCTCCCTCCTTCACTCATTCACTTCCTCCCTCTTACTTACTCCCTCACTTCTTTCCTCCTTCATTCACTCCCTGACTCCCTCCCTCCCTCCTCACTTCACTCCCTCCTCTACTTCTTTCACTTCCTCCCTTCTTCCCTCATTTCCTCCTTCCTCCCTCCCTCTTCATTCCTCATCCCTCCTCCCTTCCTCCTCATTCATTCCCTCCCTCCATTCCTTCACTCACTCCCCTTCTCCTTGCTCCTCCCTCATTCACTCCCTCCTTCTCCTTTCTCCCTCTCCATTCTCCTCCCTTTCTTCCTCCCTCTCTCCTTCTCCACTCCCTCCCTCCTCCCCTTTCCCCTCCCTTTCGCTTCTCCTTCTCCTGCTCCTTCTCCCTCTAACTCTCTCCCTCCCCGTTCCTCCCTCCTCCTTCACTTCCCTCCCTTTCCTCTCCCTTCCTCCCTCCCTCCTTCACCTCTCCCTCCTTTCTCCTCCCACTCCCTCCCTCCTTCTCCCTCCTCCTTCCTCCCTCCCTCCTTCACTCTCCCTCCCTTGTTTCCTCCCTCACTCATTAACTCCCTCCTTCTCTCCTTTCCTCCCTCGCTCCCTCCCTCATCCACTCATCCACTCATCCACTCACTCACATGTGTGGGTTCTGAAACGGAGGCCCGGCCGTGTTCAGCGAGAACCTGGTGTTGGGTTTGATCGAGGGGTTGGCAAAGTTCAGCTTCAGGGCTTTGCGTTTACCTGCGTGGAAGAAGAACCGTGAGTCACCTCCATTTTTAGCGGCGAGGGAACCAGCGGAGGTGAAACCAGCCGACATGAAAGGTCAGAATGTTAAGTGAGCGAACACAAACCATAAACTGAGATAACACAAGGGCCGAGCAGATGAGGGAATGTGTCCAAATACGCCAAATTCCATGGATGTCATGCTTCCCGAGGAAGGGGGGGGGGGGGGGGTAAGAAGTGAAAAAAATCTGCATATTTTCCAACAACTACGGTGCCCTACAACGCTTTTAATATTTAAAAATCTGCCACACTGTCGCACTGGTTGTCCTTTGGTTTTCAGAAGAATTTTGATTTCTCTTCAGGAAGTCTTTGTTTTGGTGTCGTCTTGGGATTAGACAGCTGTTAAAATATGTCAATGAACCAACCAACCCTTTACAACGATGATCTCACTGAAGTCGTCACATGACGGATAAGATCAAAGGCAGTTTTTGATTGTTATTCCAGCTGCTGAGGCAGTTAAAATCAGATATCAGGGCAGATCGAGTCCTTTTATTTCTGTGTGTGCGATGATAAATAACTGTTCACCCACACGGGGGCGCTGTAGCAGCGCTCGATGGCGTCTGCTACCTTTGCTGCTCCAATAAATAACCAGTAAAATTTCTTCCAGCTGCGCGGTGCTCTGACTAGGCCCCGCCCACTCTGACCAGGCCCTGCCCACACTTAGGATTTTAGCGGGTAACGTTCAACTTAAGCCTAAAGGAAGTTAGCATGGTCGCGCACAGACATATCTGGGGGCCGGAGTAAAGGGCCCCCACACTTATTTACGATATAATAGGCTACAATACTAAACTACAACTATGACGTCAATTCGTAAATGTCGAACTACTGCAATTTTCTGTCCTAATAACCATGAATTTTTGTCGTACAATCACAAATTTCTCAACATCACAACTTACTATGACTTTTTGACAAAATTACAACTAAAATTATGACTTTTTCTCTTAAAAATCATCTTTCTTTTTGTTTCAAGATGTTCCCGTAAACAGCAAAGCGGTGCTGTAGCTACAGGGTATTGATCGATACCAGACAGGTATTGATTTTCGACATGAGAGCTGCAGTCACCGGAAAAAGTAAGTGAATCCCCTGTAAAACAGTTTTCTGCATCCATTTGCCATAAAAACGTGATCCGAGCCTCATCTGAAGCCTGATTTTTTCCTCTCGCGCTGCCACATAGGAATGAGGTTGGTCCGCTTGGCAGATTTGCTCTTCCCCGTCCTCCCGTTTTCCCGCCGCTGCTTGTTCTTCGCCGTTTCCGGGTCGAGTGAAGCGACAAAACTGCGTCTGCTGACAGCTGTCGGGGGGGATCGAGTTTCATTTTCCAAACATCTACATTAGATTTGAATTAAGTGATCAAATCAGTTTAACGCCCCGCCCTCCGTTGACCAGCTTCATCATGACCAGGACCGGAGGAGAGGGATCATCCCTCCCATGAAGCACCAAAAACCCGCCAGCGGCAGACGTCCAAACCCAAACCCAGAAACAGAAGCAGAAACAGAAACACCTGCATTCAGGACGCAGACACCAGGAACCCGACGGCAAACAAAAATGACAACAACACACTCGAGGACGGAAACACGCCTCCAAACCCGCCGCTCGGGTGGAGGAGCAGCTGCTCCACCTGAAACACCACAAGAATGCAGGAAGTGAAGCAGCGCCTGAGATGACGACCTTAGCGCGTCTTGTCTCGACACGAAAGCGCACCAACGGCCCAAACAAAAGGAAAAATAAAAAATAAAAAAGGCAAACCGGTTGAGTGTAAAAACTGTGATTTGAGAACACAACAGGCACTACTTTAACTTGTTAGTTTCACACAGTAAAAAACCAGCGTGTCAGAGCCTCCAGACTGGTCTCCAGAGCTCCTCAGTCCCACCCAGAGGAGGCGGCGAGGGGGCGGAGCCTGCTGAGAGGATCTCAGCGGACCTGCTGGATGTGAGGCTGGTGCCGATGAACACAGATACACTTTAACTGATTTTTTTTTTTTTTTTTTTTTTTTTTTTGTGCAGAGTAGATATTCTGCAAAAAGTGTTCACCTAATGTTTTTTTTTTTTTTTTTTTTTTTCAAATTAACCGATTGAATGAGAACGAATTATCTGATCATCGGCCTCCGGCACAAGACCACTTGGAGACATTTTGACTGGGATTAGTTGAGGACGGCGGGACAGACTCCCCCAAACCAGAGCGTCAGGCGGAAACACAGAGATGAAAACGGTTGGTGCTGAAGCAAAAGAGGTGTGGCTTACTTGGGGGGGCTCCAGACAGGTTTATCTGAAACCCTGGGGGTAAAGAGATAGCTTTTACTTTCATTATTCCTTCAGGAAACTGTGCTTTGTCAGCTGGACCTCGGCGTGCCTGGCGTTAGCGGATTATAGCGACAACGGCAGGAAGTGGCGTCGGCTCTGCAGAGTTTTCACACGTTCAGGATCGTCCTGCAGCGGCTTCAATGCATTTCCTGACAGCAATGCATCAGCATGCATTCATGAAAGCTACAAGCACTTCAGCGCAATGAAATGGGAGATGGAAGTCAGAAGGAGGCAAAGAAAAGAAAAAAGATCCACAGGTATAGTTGCAACCAGACTTTTACACACCTCAGTTCTTTTTTTCTGCACGTCTGACAGGAAACCTGTTTTCTGTTTCCTGTTCTGTTTTTTTTTCCTATTTCTATATCTTTCTTTTTTTAAATCGTCTGTTTGGAAGACCCATCCACAAATCGAGCTTTAACTTTGTGGCTCATGTCTGAAAACGTGTCCTCCTGATCCCTCCTCCACCAAAGCAGCCCCCGCATCATGACGCTGCCACTCCCGTGCCTCACAGCTGGGGCAGCAGGTTGGTCTGGGGGCGTCGGCCCCAGCTGAAGTCCCGTCGGCCTCCTGAGACGGCCCCGCCCTCTGCCCGACGACGACCATCAGATCGCGGCACCGATGCGTCTGCCGTCGACGAAGCTCGCAGAAGAGGATGTACCATTACTAATAAGTAGGGGTGCACGATAACTATCGGGCCGATAACAAGAAATTATGACATCATCCCTATAAGTCCGATATCACGACGAATAGCCCCAATAATATTTATATTTCTGTCAACAGAGCAGTGCCTCGCTCCCTCTGAGCCTTGAATGACCGGCAGTGAATGTTATGTTCAAGTGACATCGGCATAATCAGAAAAACGATTTCTCAGTAAGGAAAATCAAGAATACCCCCTCATGCCAGAAAACAACTCGTTAACTCGGTCATAATTTTAGTAGTTGATGACCTTAATTGATATTTGCAGTATTTTCCCACATGTTACACATAAAAAAGAAAAAAATAGAAAAGGCTGAAAGAACGACTAGCAAACGAGGGAACGTGGGAATTTACGTTCCACCTTGAATGCAGCCTGCAGCCCAGCGCTGATCACAACAAACATGGCGGCGTGGAACTTGGTTAAAGTTTCAGAAGAAGATAGTTTGGTGGTTATTTGTGACGAATCCTCCGAGTGAATTCTACGAGGAGGGAAGCACAAGCTTTAATACGTAAAACCTGATCAGCCACCTACAACATAACAATCACTTCCATGGAGTTTTGAAATCATGCTAACGTGAGCTAACGGAAGCTAATGCTAACGTGCGCAAGCCAGCAGCAGTCTCCCCTCATTCCTCTCATCTAAAGCTTCCATGAGATTTAAAAATAAAAAATAAAAACTACTGAACCTCATTTACTTTAATTAAATGTATTAATTTAAATGGAACCACAAGCCAAAATCCTTTAAATGTTAATCTTTTTCAGTTAGTAATTCTGATGCATGTATTTCCATCAGTTCAAGGAGCCTTTATTTTTTATATCAGTCAGTAATGAACCTTATTTAAGTTAATGTGAGATATCAAATAGGTTTGTTTGATAACTTTATGAAAATGTTTGAGAGGCTTGACAATAGTTTTTCATTAGAAAAAATAAATATCTGTTCATTTAAAAAGTCAAAACTATTTTGATTTTGTTCATAGTATTGATGTAATGATCTTAGGTATATGTGTGTGTTATCGGTTATCGGTATCGGTTTTAAAAAACAGTTATCGTGCATCCCTACTAATAAATAATATTCAGCCTGAGATGTTATTTGTTGCGTAATCTGAGATGATCAATAGTTCTGTGATTACGGTTTTTATTTTTATTCTCATAATCGAGGCCTTAAAACACCAAGACACTGAAAAGACTGACGAAGATGCGCACCAGTTGTGATCATCATTAGAGAACGTAAACATCTGTTTGCAACTGTAACTGGAGATAAAAAGGAAAAAAAAAAAAAAGCCACAATCAGCGAGTGAGAATGAGTTACCATCATGAACTGGTTTAGACAGAAAAACAGTTTAAGAATCATTTGTTTCTCTGAGTGATGCTCACCATCAGTCAGGACCGTGTCGGGAGTTAAGAGTCATTAGTTAGCAGCGTTAAGATAAAAGATGAAATACAGTCAGAGGAATGGAAACAAACATTTCAGTTCAGTGCCTTTAAAGAAGGAAAACCTCCTTCTGGTTTCTGAATCTTTTATCTCAGAGTCTGAGGAGTGTGAGGAGTGTATCTACCTGTTTCAGTCTGACATCTCCAGCAGGTGTTGGACTCTGAAAGGGAAAAAACGAGAGAGAGCGTTTGAAACACAGAAATACAGTATTGTGAGGAGAAACTGGGTCGGTTCTGCTTCGTCTGCCCGGTTTGGATGCTCCCAGGACGAAGCAGCTCCAGGTTTCACTGCTCAACAAACCCGTAAGGAGCCGGATCAAGACCAGGCTTAAATTTCCCTAAATTTAACTGACATGATTCAAGAGAAATGTTTTAAACGTTGGAACGTGCTCCAATCCAAACGCACCGCCTTGGCACCGCCATCTTCTTCAGCTGCAGCGACCCCGTATCATGATGCTACCGCCGGCAGGCTTGAAACACAGACACCGATCAGACCGAAAACGGTGATAAACCATCTATAAGTGTAAATACGTAGCCGGTTAGCGTTAGCGCTGAAAGCAAGGAGGTGCAGGTGCTTCATTTACGTTTCCTCTGTGTTCTGGGTGAACGGCTACGAGGGACGGGAAGCGCTGATTAGAGGAAATACGTTATCACCATTGATTTACAGTCCGATCTTTACGCTCGCTAACAAACTGAAACCTTTTTTTCTCTAATTAGCCTCACTGATAACTGGTTTTCATGAGGCAGCACAGCTGTTTAGTCCGTTTAATTTAGTTGTCTCCAGCTGATCTTCTTCGATTAAACAGAGGAGGGACATTTTGTTTTCCAACCACGTTTCTTCCTGGAAGGTGACGGTTCACCGCCGTCCATCCAGGTTTGAATAATGGATGCACTGAACCCAATTTTAGCAGCTCCAACAATCTCCTGGGTTGTTTCCTCCTTGATGCAGAGCAATAACCGGACCTTTCTGGATAACAGAGGAACTTCTGCATCTTCAGTGTTTAAACTGGGCTCGTGATGCCTTTCTGAGGTCTAAAAGAAACGTCTGACATTTTACAGGAATACAGAACAAAAGCAGCCCCTTTCGACCACACATCTGCAGCTCTGTTCAGACACTTTTAGGAGTTGAGTCTGTATCTCAGCTACACTCCAGCACCTCTTCGGAAAGTAGTTTTGGTGCTTTGCCGCCATAGACGTACAACAAATATGGCAAGAAGTGAAACCGGATGAAGGTAAAGATGCAGAAGCTGGATAATTCTACTCTGATCTGGGTCTGTGATGTCACAGTATCCTACAAATCTGAACGGCAATAAAGATGATCAATCAAACGGCCAGGCATCATTTGATTGACAGCTAGCTATCAGCTCTGTCGCTGGCTACTGCAGCCATTATTTTAGCTACTTATATCGACTTCTGAGCTGTGAATAAAAGCCTAACAGATCAGGGTCATATTTTACAGGGAACGTGTTTTCCTGCAATTGTGTTTCGTTTTAATTGTAGACCACCGTGACTGGCTGTGATTGGTCTGGAAGGATCCGAGCTGGGTTAGCCCCGCTAACAGCAGCAGCTAACAGCAGCAGCTAACAGCAGCAACCATTTCATGTGGCCACAGATACGTTTGAGGCCGGCGGTCCCGTTGTGAAGGCCGCGAGCGGTTCGGTTGAGTGGCGGCCGGCAGCGCCGCTCGGCTGAATCAAAATCCGCGAACTGGAGCCGGAGCCCCCTGAGCCTAAATAACGTGTTTAAAATATGTTTAAAAACCGCAAAAAAGTAGCGAAACAAGACAAAGGCTCAACTGTGGTCTTTCTGTTACCTTCATAGCCTCTGGTCTCTGAACCGGAGTAAACAAACCGCTGCTATTGTGCTATTTTTGACTCGTAATTAGCGGCTAACATGCTAACAACAACAACAGAAACAGTCCGGTTTTATCTGCATGGAACGGGAACTTTATTCTTCACTGCAGGAACTTGTAACATCACACAGGTTGTATTGTTGGGCTCCTGTCGGTTAACAGAGAATGTAAATCTATACACGCCCCACGACACACACACTACATTACCCATAAGGCCACCTTCTTAAAGGGGCCAGGCTGGCTCACAGCATTTCTTCACTGTGAGAGAACGCGCACAACATCCTGTGATGTTTCCGCAACTTTTTCTTGATTTTTTTATTATATTATATATTTCTGAAAAATCCGCAAAAAACTAAAACCGCGGAACATTTTTCTGTTACATTTTTCTTCTCATTTTCTGGCCATCAGTTGTAAAACCATCTCTGTTTTCTTTCTCAGTTACACTTTTCATTTTCGCAGTTGCAGTTCTGAAATCAGCGTCAAGACAGTGTCACGTCAATCTGCAGCAGGGGAGGCGGGACATAGCCGAGATCTAGTAGCTCATTGGCCGCCGAATGACTCAGTGACATCAGAGCGCCAGACTTATCTGTCGCGGTCGTGGAGGACAGGTGTACCGAGAAATGAATTCAGCGCCCATTCTGTCTTCTCTGATGTTTACTGGAGATGATAAATGACCAGAAGTCTGTATGTTAGGAACGTTTACATCAGCGACCAGGACTGAAACTGAAGGCTGATTACATTAACACAATAAAAGCACATTAATAAACATGTGCTGACAGTGGTGTTTCATACGTTCATGTTTTTTTCTCCTTTATGTAGGTGATGATAACCTGACAGTCTCAGCCTGGTGCATCAGCTCTTTTAACTGTTATTATCTTATCGTTTTAATATTCTGAAATGTCCCAGTCAGGGTCGGGACCAACACTTCTGTGGTAAAGTTTAAAGGTGGTTGGAGGTGTTTTTCCTTTAACCTTCTTCCCTCAGCGTGAGGAGAGTTTACAGCTGGATCTTCGTGAGGAGGATGCAGGTCCTCCTCCTCCTCCTCCTCCTCCTCCTCCTCCTCCTCCTCCGACTGCAGCTGGGAGGGGCCGTCCACCGAGGACCGACGGGGAGAAGAGTAACGATACGTGCCTTCACGTCACTCCCTAAAAAGACCCAATAACACCAGAAAAGGTCGCGAGACTCGTCACGTCCAAAAAAAAAAAAGAAGAAGAAAGAAAATAGGACACTGGAATTCTGCTAAATATAGCGATGAAGTGGCTGAATTGGCTCTGCTGCATGCGTCAGCACAAGTTTGGCGCTATGATGTCAATGTAAAGTGCCGAGTCATTCAGCAGCCAATGAGCTGCCAGATCGCGGCCATGCCCCGCCCCCCCCCCCCCCCCACGCTGTGGCGCTCCCCCGTGGAGGGGCCGGCCGGGATGATTGACAGCAGGTCGCAGTATAATTCCACTCGGAAGAGTCCTGAAATGATTCTCCATCAGCGGCTCGGCTCCTTCAGCCGGGTGGCGCCGCCGGCCGCCGCCACTCAACCGGTCCGCTCACAGCTGTAGATCCACGTGGCGCTGATTTGACACTCATTTCAGAACTGAGTAAAACGGCTCGAAAACGGAGATGGTTTTACTGCTGAAAGCAAGAAAGGAAAAGTGTCACCACGGAAGGTGGTTGCGCTCTCGGTTACAGATTCTGGGCCTCAAATTCTGGATTTTGATCCTCAGACTTTGGGTCTTGATCCGCATACATGGCTCTGAAGTGATCCCACAGACTTCCTGGTACACTGAGCTACATATTTATTTGTTTATGAGTCACCATCCTGGGTTATTAGAAGCTGAGTTAAAAACAGCTAACTGGTGGGTGTGTCCCAGCCAGCTTCTCAGCGCCGCTGGCCCCGCCTCCTCGCAACGTGACACCACATGGTTCAATATAAAGAGAGGCCTCAAAAGCTCTCTGTACAAACCTGTGGGTCACATGACCATAGTTTATAGAGTCGGTGGCGGTGACTGAACTGAAGTGGGCGTGTTCCAGGCCTGCTAGCTCCACCCATTTGTAACCATTACATCCATCAGCGATGGACCAAAGTGTGACATCACAGAGGTTTGTCCAGTTCCCTTGATACAATCTATACCATTAACAGTTGTAAAGACATGGCTGATAAATGAACTGTTGCATTGTAAAAACTGGTATTTGGACCACAGCATGTCACAGACATTTTGTAAAATAAAGCTCTGTTACATTTTAAAAAGGGGGCATTTTTTGTCCCCTTTAATGAATGAAAATCTCCTCACTGCATCAGCTGGGGTTAAATATATTGTTGAAACTATAATATATTTAATTACTGCAGTGCTTGTCCCTGTAACGGCAGACATGTACACTTTATGCATTAAAATCTGAGACCTCTGCACCACCCACATAAAAAAATTATATATATTTTTTAAGTAGATAAATAAGTAATAGCCAACTCTTCACAATGCTTCAAAAATGTATCATTTAGAAATTATTAAAGAAAAAAATTAACAATATATAGATACTATTTCAAATTATTATTTTAGAAAAAAGCTTCTTTAAAAAAAAATCATGTCACTCTTTACAATTAAACCCAGGAATATTTATTTTATTGTTATTTTATTTTATCAATTATTTTACTCATTAGTATTTTTGGCCAGGCAGTGTAGCAAAAAGGAGCACTTTTGGACCTCTGGATGGACCGGGTCTATATTCTGGACTGTCAAAAGCAAACACAATGAAACGAGGCGACAAAATGTCAACGTTGCTGTTTTCTGAACACTATAAACTCTTAGGAAATAATTATTCACAGTTTGGTGAACTCATATATCCAGTAATTCGACCTCTTCTCTCGGGAATTGAGGGAACGTTGGTCCGTTCCTCCGGGATCGTTTCCTCCGTCCAGGCAGTAGACTGCGCCCGTCCAGGCAGTAGACTGCGCCCGCCCGTGCTAGCCGAGCTAACGTTCACCTTCAGCGCAGCGGGACGCCAGAACCGAGCCCCACTTACCCTGCATGCTGCTCACGGTCGTGACGTGCTGGGACTGGGACTGGTGGTGCTGGTGCGCTGCGGACGCCTGGTTGTTGCTGCTGGCTGCCGTGGAGCTGTTGGGACCGGGAGTCGCCATCGCCGTGTGTTTGGATTCCAGCAGCGGCAGCGGCGCTGCGGCGCAGAGACGGAGGGCGGCTGGAGGCTCACTGATGGCGGGCTTTCAGCCCCGCAAAACCCGCTGCTGGCGCCTGCGGAGCACTCTGAACGCGTTCGGCGGTTAGATGTGCGCTAAGCCTCGGAGCTACGTTGAAGGCCGCCCGCTGTGGAGACAAAAACAAACATCCAGCTAAGCGAAGCTACGACCCGCAATCAGCTGACAGACTGACACTTCAACACCCACAAGCACCCGGGCCCGCAGCGGCTCAGACCGGATGTTTTCTACGGGCCCTTTCAGAATAAGAGGCCGTTTCTCAAATCCAAGTGCCAAGTCTGGATTTATGTAGGCTTTTTTTTTGACTAGACGTGGGGAGAATTAAAAACATATACAATAAAACATATAAAAGGTCAGACAAAAACATACAATGCAGTGACAACGAAAGCAGATGTCGTAACAATGTGGAAACTGGAAAATTCAATTAAGAGCTGCGTTTGTGATGTCACTGTACCTGAGCAGTTCACCGAATGAGTTACTTTCGGACTCAGGCCTCCCAAAACTAAGATCCAGGGGTTGGTTTGGTAGTTACTTCAGATATTCTTATGCACACAAAAAGCTTTTTTTTTTTTTTTCATAATTTGTCTCCTCGAAACTTAATGTGTCTGTAAATGTTAAATGAAATCAGTTACCATCATCTTTGTAAAGAAATAGCTCAGTAATCCATCTTTTTTGGTTTTATTTATGCCTTGTGTTACACATTCGAATAAGCACAACTAACTTGCCACAGTATTTTAGTTTTTTTTTTAAGAAAAAAATTATATATATGTATATACAGTCATGGAAAAAATTATTAGACCACCATTTTTTTTCTTCACTTTCTTGTTCATTTTAATACCTGGTACCACTAAACGTCATCATGTGACTAAAACAGACAGAAAAGAAAACACTGAATGCATAAAAGCAGTGTTTTTGGCAGTACAACGCCATAGCTATTGATGTAAAAACTTAAGTGATTTAGGTTATAATCAAGCTCTATAATCAGCTCTTAAATAAAACTCTTATGAGCAATCTTTGTGGTTATCGTTATGTTTGTCCAAACAAATGTACCTTTAGTTGTACCAGGCATTAAAATGAACAAGAAACTGAAGAAAAACAGGGTGGTCTAATCATTTTTTCCATGACTGTGTGGTGTATATATATATATATATATATATATATATATATATATATATATATATATATATATATATATAGATATATATATATATATATATATATATATATATATATATATATAGTCGTTGCGGTTTTACTGTGAAAGGAACCACCGGAAGTTATTTCCTTACGTTTTCACTGCAGTCTCCTGGACTGTCCGCTTGTTTTGTTCACCAGAGCTTCCTCGGCGGATTAAGGTTCAAGGTTTGAGCCGTTGTATTTCCTTCATATAGACCCACCCGGGTCTCTCTCTCTCTCTCTCTCTCTCTACGCGGCAGAACATTTTTAAAGTGTTCTAATTACTTTACCTTTGATTACAATAAAACAACAGGAATTTAAGTGGAATGTGACTTATAGCGAATTGCTTTAATTGATTGAATAACTACTAGTATCCGCGCAAATCAATGCTGGTTTCGGCTGACGGAGATTAAATCGAGCGCACCCGAGTGGCTTTATCGAACTCGCTGTAGCTGGTTTGGTGCGTTTGCTTATATTACACGTACGTCCCGCAGGCCCGGGCGGGTAAGTGAAAGTTTCTAAACAGCGATGGGAGAAGTTCGCAACGAGAAGAACACGAAGCCGTGGCTTCTGGTCATCTGGCGAACTTGTAACGCCTTCATGTCTTTGTTCTTCGCTCTCGCGTCATATGTGCAGGTGAGTATTTTTTATTTTTTCAGTGTTTTTCTCTGCACACCTTTAAAAACAGGAGACCAATAACCGAGTCTGTCTCGACCTCCCGCTGCAGATCAATGACCCGGACGCAGGTCTGTGGATGGTAAGAGTTCACACATTTTGCTGATTCTCTTTTATGTTTTTTTTAATAGTTTTTGTGGGTTTCTCATTGATACTGTCCCACTCCAGGTGGGCTACAGTGTCCCTGCAGTCCTGTGTGCGTCCATTGGCTTTAACCCACCTGTGACAGGTAGGCAGAGAAGTTTCCTTTCCTTCCAACAGCAGTAAAAGTCTTCAACTTAAAGGATTCAACTCTCTCTTTCCTGTTTTGATCCCATTTTGAACCCGACACCGGTGCAGTCCCTCCAGTCCTCACGGCGCCCCCCAGTGGCCTCTACGCTGGCCTCACCTGTGCACGGCTCCTCTCACCGTCTGCCTTCTCGTTGCAGAGACTCTGACCTGGAGGCGCGTGGCTGACCTCCACGTCACCATCTCCAGCGCTTTTATCTCCATGTTAGGCTGGAGGCTGTACACGGAGGGAGTCACGGTGATCCTGCAGCAGGAGGAGGGCAGGTACGCCACAACTCACCTGGTTGGGGGGAAAAAAAGGGAGCTGTTTTCCTGTGGGTGACGTCACAGAGGGTTTGTCCGGTTCTTGTCATACAGTCTATGGGGGTAACTGACGCGTCCCAGTACGGTTTGATCCCTCAACTTGGTTTTGTACGACAGCCCTCGGGTTTATTATTTATTTTCATTTTCATTTTTTCAGCCGGTGGACGATGTTCGCTGAATCACGTGTGTCCACAGCATTTTTCTTTTTCTTCCAGAGAGTTTTCCGGCCTCTTGTTGACGGCTGCTTGGCTTCTTCTGTGTCGCCACTCAGGAAGGTAACTTTCTTTTAATTATGTTTGTTATTCTGCTGATGAGCTCGGTGTTCAGGGTCCGTTTTGTCTCTCAGAGCTCCTGTGGGGAAGCTGCGAGTCTCCACCCCCGCCGTCGCCGTCACACACTTTTCCCCTTCGTGGCCTGGATTTACTACTACATCAACAAGGAGCTGAGGTCAAACTGGCCTTCACATTGTAAAACTGCTATTTAGGAGGTCGTCTCCAGATGAAAACATTCCTTTTTTCTTTTCTTGTGCACTTCGACCAGAAATCTTGAACCCAGAACGCTGACTGCAGGGAACTGTTTCAGTTTGTTAACACTCTAATTTCTGCCAAATATATCAGTATTACAAACTGTAATTTCACTTAAAGTTTACAAATGTGTCACTTCTGACTGATGATTGTCTTCCAAATGAAGCAAAATGTGTAAATAATGTAAAATATAATAAACAGAATCATAAATGCTACTGGTTTGTGCTCCATAGATTCTTCTTATTTTCAGATCAGATCTTTGATATCCACTCCAGAACATGGACTCTGTGGTCCTGAAGCCTCTTAGTAACTAATATGGTGGTGCGTTCAGGGTCATCGTCCATCTGAAGACCCGTTAGTGTCCAAGCTTTAACTTTCTAACTGATGTCTGCAGATGTTGCTTCAGTATTTCTCCATAATCTTCTTTCCTCATGACGTCATCGTTCCAGTGAAGTCCAGTCGCTCCTGCAGCTCAACAGATAAATATAATATATAAAATGTAGTCCATATTTTGTTTTATAAGATTGCAGCTTTTTTACACAAAACAGAATTTCATAAATTTTCACAAAGTGATTTTAGGACTTTCTGTCCTTAAAATCACACCTTTTTTTTTTAATTGCAATTTTCACAGCATCGCAACTCTTGTGGTAAAAAATTTGTTGTAAAATTCACAAATATTTATTGTAAAATCAGGACATATTGTTGCAACTTTGTCGTAAAATATCAACTTTGACCATTAGAGCTCCAAAATCAGGGCTTCTTAACGAAATTTTATTTTTTTGATGTGAAACATTGACTTAAGCAAAATTTTATATATATAACATAAAATGACAACTTTATAATTTGGTTGTGAAATAGCGAAACCTGTTGTAAAAGATGCACAAAAAATAACAAAAAGAAAAACAAGTGTATAACTTTTAAAGTTTAAAGTTTTTTTGAGTATGACTTACAATAAAAATAAGTTAGGTTAGATTAAATTACTTTAAGTGTCCAGTAAGTGTTCTTTGAGGTAAGTAACCATGTTAACAGCTTAAAGGGTAAAGAATGGGCAAAATTAGCATCCTATAACAATAATGATGATATTAATAATAATTTTTTTTCTTCTAATCATTTATATTTTTTGGCTGAGTATATCATTTTAGTCCTGGAAAAAAACAAAAACAAATAAATAATATAAAAATAAAGCAAACCAAACAAGTATTAATATCAAATTGTTGATCAATTTTAAAAATATATCTGCATTGCTTTAAGTTTCGATTCTAGAGTAAATCCTTTTTGGGGGAGGGGTTCTCTTTTAAAAAAAAAAAAATGAATAAGAACAAAATTCCACACGTCTGTGGGCAGAAACGACGTTAATGGTCGTAATTAAAGATCAATGTTCGTTTACGTGACGTCACTGATGTCTTTCCGTATCCAGTGTTTGAATATCCGGTTCTGCTCCAGGTGGCAGCAGAGAGTAAACTCACTAAAACGACAATAGAAGAAGATATTTGTGACCTCATGTCCTGTCTGTCACAGTTGCCTACAAAACTGATCTCAGACCAGCCCACTAAGTTTCTATCAGCTCTTATTAACTCGCCACAACATTAGTAACTGACCCTAGATCAGTTACCGTGAGTCGCTTTTATTTTTTTCTTTTGACGTTTTATGAAACTCGGAGCCGCTTCCTAGTTGCTGCAGTGGTTCCGTCAAGGTCCAAAACAAACATGGCTCTCGGCGTGTTCCGTCACAGTCTGGGCTGCCGCCTGCTACACAGTCAAGTCCTGCAGAACCGAGCCGTCAGACTGACACACAGCCTCATCCAGAGAGAAGCCGGGCCGGACCAGGCGCTGTCACCGCGGAGAGCTCAGCTCACTGCTGCCCGGTAGGTCACAGCCGAAGCCGCTGGTCACCACCGCACCAGACTCCACTCAGAAAACTGCTCATTCTGCTGTCGGTCACTTTTTAATATGTATCGTACCATAAAGATGGGATGTTTCCTGCTTACATTTATTTCTTAACTGGTGCTTTAATATTCAGTGTACTTTTTTTTGGTGACATGACTTCTCAATTAAACATTTATTAGTCATTTAGTTTTACATTAACCTGCTGATACCGATTTCTTTCTGTCTTAGCACTATAATCAACTGCATGCATTGACCTCATCGAGGACGAATGACAGCAGAAGCTGTAAACTGTTTGCTCTGTTACCTTTATTTTCAGCCTGTTAGCCTGTCAGCCTGCTAACATGGAGCGTGCTCTGCAGGATGGGCATGCTCAATGTTATGGGACAACTTTCTCGGTGTTACTGACAAGTATTCTTAATTTGTGCAGCAAGAATTGCTTCTCTAAGACCATAGCTTATGTCTTTCCTTCTTGGTATTGTGTTAACACACATCTGATCGCTCAACAGCAGGAAAACTGCCCAAGCTTCTGCTTTTCTTGAGGTCTGCACACCTATTACTCCTGACTATGTAAATGTGATCAGGCCAAGCTGGAAATGTTTTTTTTTTTGTAATACTTTACCCTGTAAATGACTTTGTTGCAGACGTTGTATGAAAAGTGCATTCTAAATAAAGTTTCATGTATTGAACAGGTACGTGTGAGTCAGCGGCACACCTGCAGAGCGACGCAGTGGCTGAATCAGCGCGGCTCCAGGACTTTGTCCTCGATGCCTCCGCCGCCGTCGTCAGAAGATCAGCCCAAGAAGTCCGGGGTAGGTCCCAGTGGATTTAATTAAACTCACAAACTCAGACCGTGCTCTTATGGAAGAAGAAACACGTAATTATCGAGAACTTCTATTATGCAACGACACTAGAATTTAACACTACCATGAAA
Organism: Hirundichthys speculiger; assembly: GCA_018398805.1. NCBI lineage: Eukaryota > Metazoa > Chordata > Actinopteri > Beloniformes > Exocoetidae > Hirundichthys > Hirundichthys speculiger. Next base: position 19,910 of record JAGFBZ010000367.1, on the reverse strand, counting down.
CTTGTTTTTAATCTGTGCATAATACGATAAACGAATGAACTGAGTTGAATTTGAAACAGTCAAATGTGACCAAAGTTTGTCCTCGACAGTAACGACACAAAAAGAGTCGTCATGTCAGAACAGAAACAACACAATGAGGTATAACATAAATAAAATGAGTTCCTAAATCAAATGAAAGGCAAAATGACTGATTGGACTGGTGGACCGTCTCCATTCGTGAGCCAGCAGGTCCATATGCCCCCATGTGGTCAGAGCTGGCATTACTACATACAGTGGCTTTAAGAATTTAAAGCAACAGGAAGTGGTCGTCGAGTAAACTGTACCGCTTTCATCGATCATCAGAGACGACAGTGAGATGTTTCCCAGATGATTTTTTTGTTTTTTGCTCTTTGAAGCCCGTGACGTGGAAATCTCTAGCAGTGACGTTTGCTGTCGGCGGTGCCTTTCTGGGAGGGATGAAGTACTTCAAGAAAGAAAAGGAGGAATGTAAGTGTTTCGTCGTCTAGCACACGATCGGGTCGCGGCTAAATGCAAGAAAAATTATTGCTTTGCATTCAAATGTTGTTTGTTAACGTCGGCCAGGCTACCGACATGCCACTCTGGTGACTCTGTAATGGCGCTGTCATTCGCAGTGATCGAAAAAGAGCGAAACAAATCGATCGGGCGGCCGGCGCTGGGCGGGCCCTTCTCTCTCGTCGACCACAACAACAAGCCGGCGAAGAGCGAGGACTTCTTCGGCCAGTGGGTCCTCCTCTACTTCGGCTTCACGCACTGCCCCGACATCTGCCCCGACGAAATCGAGAAGATGATTGAAGTGGTGGATGAGATCGGTGATGAAACCTGCTTTTATGCTAACAGGAATGCTTGGGGGGAGGGGGGTGCCTTTAATCAGTTTAATTAATATACTTGTGTGTGCGTTTTTGGCCCCGCAGACAAAATCAAGTCCCGAACCTGACGCCCATCCTCATCACCATCGACCCTGACAGAGACACTCCAGACGCCATGGCTGCGTATGTGAGAGGTACAGAGGTCACATGACCAGGACACGTTAGCTAGCATGGAGCCAAGATTCACTTCTATTGTTCATATTCATCCTTTAGTCCTGCAGCACCTTCTATAAACTTGGTACAGGGACAGTTTAGCGCTACATAGCGTGGCTTTAAGCCACATCTGCAGGAAAAACACTTCCATCACCTGGTATGTTTTAGTACCAGAACTGGTCTTCAGTGTTGAGGAGGAACGGTAGCTTTAGAAGTAAGTAAGTAAGTAAGTAAGGTTTATTTGTATAGCACTTTTCACAGAAAGAATTCACAAAGTGCTTCACAGTAAAAAATAAAAGCATACATAAAATACAATTTCATAATCAGCATAAAAGCATATAGAAAACAAATAAACATAAAAACATGAAACCATAAAACCCCACACCTAACTAAAAGCCTGCCTAAATAACAGGGTTTTCAGCTGCTTTTTAAAAGCCTCAACAGAGCTAGAAGTGTGAAGGGATAGTGGCAACGAGTTCCATAGTCTGGGGGCCACTGCTTGAAAGGCTCGATCCCCCCTGGTCTTCAAGCGAGTGTGGGGGATGACCAGCAGGAGTTGGTTGTCGGATCTGAGGGAACGAGTAGGACAGTATCGTTTTAGCAGCTCGGTGATGTATGTAGGGGCTTGGCCATTTAGAGCTCTGAAGGTAAGAACTAAAATTTTAAAATGAATTCTAAAATGAACTGGGAGCCAGTGTAGTTCTGCTAAAACCGGTGTGATGTGAGCCCTTTTAGTGGTGCGGGTTAAGAGTCTTGCAGCAGAATTTTGGACTGACTGGAGACGGTGAATTTCTTTCTGGCTGAGACATGTAAAAAGGCTGTTACAATAATCCAAGCGGGATGAAATAAAAGCATGAATAATCATCTCAAGTTCCACTTTTGACACCAGTGATCTCAGCTTGGAGATGTTCCTTAGTTGAAAATAGCAGTTCCTGATCAGGGTTTTAGTGTGATGCTCAAGAGACATGGCTGAGTCGAAGACCACACCCAGGTTCCGCAGGCTCGACTGGGTGGACGAGCCTAGGGTACCCATAAGGATCTTAATACGGGCGATCTGATTTTCCGGAGCAATAACTAAAGTCTCTGTCTTGTCTGAATTTAGTTGGAGAGAGTTAAGACTTAACCACTGTTTGATGGAAGTTAAGCAGCTGGTTAAAGAGGACAGTTTGTGTGTCTCTCGTTCTGTAAAAGAGCAGTATAACTGGATATCATCCGCATAAAGGTGGTAGGATACATCACAAAACTGGCTGATTATCTGTCCCAGTGGCAGAATGTACAATAAAAACAAAATCGGCCCTAAAACTGAACCCTGCGGTACACCACATGTCAGTGGAGCCGTATCGGAGGAAATCTGGTTCGCAAGCACATTAAAACTTCTTTCAGTAAGATAAGATTCAAACCATTTTAAAACCATACCAGACAACCCTAACTCTTTAAGTCTGTATATCATAATACCATGATCGACAGTATCAAAAGCAGAAGAAAGGTCCAATAAGACCAGAACTGTGTTTTGACCAGAGTCAGCTGACATCCTAATGTCACTGGAAACACGAAGCAATGCAGTTTCAGTCGAGTGTTTACTGCGAAAGCCCGACTGGAATTTAGAAGGAGGTGGAAACTTAGGATGTAAACTACAAATTAAATTAAATGGATGAGAAAAACAACGTGGGATAATTTGGGTAAACACTGTCTTTTCTGTGTCATCTGAACCTTCATCCTTTTATTTTTTAACTTAAAAAAAAGTGTGTTGTAATAATTTCATCCACTAGAGGGGGACGTCTGCATCACAGTCCCACTTTCAGACTTCAACAAAGAGCTTTCAGGAACATCTGATGATACTTGATATCAACTCCAGATGTTTTATCTGCCTTATTTGTCCTGAAGTTAACGAGGAAATGGACCGGCCTCTTTTCAATCAACTGCTCGAATGCTTTTAAAGGCCTTTAACTTAAAACGGCTGTAATTCCTAAATGTTAAATGGTCCAGTCATGAACAGGAGAGGTAAAACATTTAAGATCCGACTGGCAGATGTTTCTGGATAAAAGCTCTGCTTGGATCTTTCAGAGTTTTCCCCGAAGCTGATCGGACTGACGGGAACGTCGGCTCAGGTTGACGAGGTCTCCAGAGCCTATCGGGTCTACTACAGCCAGGGGCCCAAGGACGAAGACAACGACTACATCGTGAGTTCAAACCCGCTGGGTTTTTTTTTTACCTGTTTAATGGGCGGTCTCTTAACTCCGCCTCCACCCGTCGCCCGCAGGTGGACCACACCATCATCATGTACCTGGTGGGGCCCGACGGAGAGTTCGTTGAGTACTTCGGGCAGAACAAGAGAAGCGCGGAGATCAGCAGCTCGATAGCGGCGCACATGAGGAAGTCCAAGAAGTGAGCAGCAGCCCGCCGACCGACCGTCCTCAGGTGTTTCTGCTCCGCCGCCGTTATTTATTCAGATCTGTCGAACCTGCTGTGGATCCTCTGAGCAGGTCTGCTGCATCACCTCGACATCGTTAAGTCCTTTAAAACACTTTTTTTTTTTTCACCAACGCTGTCAGTCAGAAGGCAGGAAACACTGGTGGCTTTTATCAGATTATAATCCATCACAGGAAGACGAGACACGAGGAGGAGGGACTGATTACCTGTCAGAGTTCAGATCATGACTTCCTGTTTACATCCAGTCACGTGTGTGAGAGGATTCACAGTATCAGGATCATAAATGAGGTTATTTTATTCCCACTGAGACTAAGAGCCGTTAATTAAACAGAAAACGAACTCAGATGTGTGAAAACAGCCTCCTCAGACCTGAAGGCTTCCAGGAAAACTGCACAACTGTCTTTGTCCACTGAAATCTGTATTTCACAGCCTCTGATGGAACGATAAACATGAAATAAAAAACATTTGAGAAGTTAAACCTTTAACTTTTATTGACTTTGTCCTGAAGTGAGTCGGTTATTGAAAGATAAATGTTCATGTGTCATAGAAGCGATCAGCAGGGAGCTTGGATGGACGACTGTTTTTACAGAAAAACCAGCTTCACCGGAGGTCCATCCAGCTGGTCCTGCCCCATGGAGCTGGTCCTGCCCCATAGAGCTGGTCCTGCCCCATAGAGCTGGTCCTGCCCCATAGAGCTGGTCCTGCCCCTTGGAGCTGGTCCTGCCCCTTGGAGCTGGTCCTGCCCCGTGGAGCTGGTCCTGCCTCATAGAGCTGGTCCTGCCCCGTGGAGCTGGTCCTGCGCCATGGAGCTGGTCCTGCCTCATAGAGCTGGTCCTGCCCCGTGGAGCTGGTCCTGCCCCGTGGAGCTGGTCCTGCGCCATGGAGCTGGTCCTGCCCCATAGAGCTGGTCCTGCCCCGTGGAGCTGGTCCTGCGCCATGGAGCTGGTCCTGCCCCATAGAGCTGGTCATGCCCCATAGAGCTGGTCCTGCCCCACGGAACTGGTCCTGCCCCTTGGAGCTGGTCCTGCCCCTGGAGCTGGTCCTGCCCCTTGGAGCTGGTCCTGCCCCATAGAGCTGGTCCTGCCCCATGGAGCTGGTCCTGCCCCATGGAGCTGGTCCTGCCCCTTGGAGCTGGTCCTGCCCCGTGGAGCTGGTCCTGCCCCGTGGAGCTGGTTCCTGCCCTCCCCATGGAGCTGGTCCTGCCCCATCCAGCTGGTCCTGCCCCATAGAGCTGGTCCTGCCCCATCCAGCTGGTCCTGCCCCATGGAGCTGGTCCTGCCCCATGGAGCTGGTCCTGCCCCTGAGCTGGTCCTGCCCCATGGAGCTGGTCCTGCCCCATAGAGCTGGTCATGCCCCATAGAGCTGGTCCTGCCCCATGGAGCTGGTCCTGCCCCATGGAGCTGGTCCTGCCCCATGGAGCTGGTCCTGCCCCTTGGAGCTGGTCCTGCCCCATGGAGCTGGTCCTGCCCCGTGGAGCTGGTCCTGCTCCATGGAGCTGGTCCTGCCCCATCCAGCTGGTCCTGCCCCATGGAGCTGGTCCTGCCCCATAGAGCTGGTCCTGCCCAATGTAGCTGGTCCTGCCCCATGGAGCTGGTCCTGCCCCATAGAGCTGGTCCTGCCCCATAGAGCTGGTCCTGCCCCATGGAGCTGGTCCTGCCCCATAGAGCTGGTCCTGCTCCATGGAGCTGGTCCTGCCCCATCCAGCTGGTCCTGCCCCATGGAGCTGGTCCTGCCCCGTAGAGCTGGTCCTGCCCATGGAGCTGGTCCTGCCCCATGGAGCTGGTCCTGCCCCATAGAGCTGGTCCTGCCCCATAGAGCTGGTCCTGCCCCATAGAGCTGGTCCTGCCCCATAGAGCTGGTCCTGCCCCAGCTGGTCCTGCCCCATGGAGCTGGTCCTGCCCCATAGAGCTGGTCCTTAAAGTTCAGTTTCAGTTTGTTTGTTTCCTTACTTTCTCTTCATGAACATTTTCTGTCATAAAGTCAGTTTTCTGTCCTGACTATGAGGACATGAGGTCCAGAAAGTGCAGTTCCTCCACCGACCAGCAGGGGCCGACTCCAAAACAGAAATGAACACATTAGCAGCCCGGTGCACGACTCTAAAGATGTTTCATATCTGAGACAACTTCTATACGGAGATCTTTTATTAACTTCATCATCCATCATCTACGGCCGTTTAAACCTCTGCAGGGTCACAGGGATCTGCAGGAGTCTATCCCAGCTCTCCTCAGGTCTAAAAGCACTTCCTAGTTTTGTGTGTGTGTGTTTTTTATGAATTTAATTTGCATTCTTGTGTCATTTTTAACAGTGTAATTTATTTTTGTTCTGTTCATCTTCACCTCTTGTAAAGCTCTGTAACTCTCCGTCAGTCCTGGTCTACCTGTAGTTTTCCATGTTGGTTGAATGTTTTACACGGTTTTGTGTCATAACTGGGTTACAGGGCGTTTATCGATGGCGGTGGGCGTGGCCAGTACGACCTGCACGCACAGCTGAAACTAGACACTCGGCTACATTTAAACTCTGTTGCAGTCAGTAAATTGAGATTCTTTTCTAATAAATGTAATCACAGAAGCAAATCTTTGATTGCAGCTGATTTTATTCTTTTATCCTGAACTTCTTCTCTTACATAAATGTAGTTTGTGACTCCCGTCAGATCAGACGGAGCTGCTCCTCTTCATCAGCAGCAGCGGTGTGGAGGCTGAAGAGTTGATCCTCAGATGACGTCAGCCTCGACCTCTTAGTTCTCTTTCTCGTTGTCATCAGCTGTGAAAAACAAAGACACTCAGACTCTGTTGGTGTTTCCGTCGGTGTGTTTGAGTCGGCGGCTCACATTCGTCAGAAAGATCCGCTCTTTGGTCTTCAGGTAGTTTGACTCTGGTGTTGGACTCCGGCATTTCGGCCTGAACCGCGACCCAGAACTGCTCAGAGTAACAGGAAGCCACACGGATCAGGACAAAAAAAAAACCTCAACCACTCTTACGCTGGTGGAAATCTGGTGAAGCTCTTTCTCACCTTGGCTTCCTCCATCTCCTTCTTTATGGCGGCCAGATCCTTCCCCTGGAGATCACGGAGCAACTTCTGCACTTTCAGCCTGCACTGCTTCATGAGCTCGTCCGGGTTCTGCTCAGAGTCCAGCTGGACTTCTGTGGACGCGTCCTCATCCTGGAGGAGGAACAGACTGCTAGCAGAAATGCAGAGAAGAAGTCAAATCAAAGGAAAGGACGTGATGGTTGAAGCTCTTGTTACCAGCTGAATGTGCTGCAGCTTCATCGCCAGGTGCTCGACTCCGGCTCGGACAGATACGAAGGTTTTCGTGATCTGGGCCAGGCGCTCTCTGGCTGCGGCGCATCTCTGCTGCTCAGCCTGAAGCTGCTGCTTGCGCTCCTCCATCATCTGCTGCTGACTGATAAAAGCACATTTGAGTGTCCCACATGCACTTAGAAACACCTCTACATCTGAACACAGTAGCTGTCATGGACAAATCTAGAGTAGCGCAGAAGTCCAGTAGCAGAACCTTCAGATCTGTGACGGACCGAAGCGTGGAAGGGTCCAACAGTGTCGTCTCAGCTAGACTGGAATCACCAGATGAACGTGGCTCTCACCTCCAGAACTCAAGGTCCTTGGAAACTTTCATGTTCTCCAACTCTCCCTGGAGATGCTGCTTCTGCTCCCTCAGCTGCTGCAGCTTCTTCTCGTTCTCCGTCTTCATCTTCTCCAGATGCTCCCGCACTTCCTTCTGAGACGTAAAGAGCTCCTCCAGCTCCTGAAAACACGACGCCAACGACTGTATTCCTGTTCTGGGCGACTGCAGCAGATTTAGCGAAACCATCTCAGCCCACCTGTGAATCTTTGACCCCCAAGGCCTCCTTGAGGCGCGTGAAGGCCTCCCTGAGGGTGGAGGGGACTTCCTCCTCTTCACCTGGTGAGCAGGTGGTTCTGTGCTGGACTGGACTGCTCACTTTTTTCTGCATCTGAACAAGCAGACAGCAACAGTTTGTGGCCGCTCCAAAAGTACGTAGCAAATTGAGAAGAGTTATATTTCTGGTGTTGGTGAAATCTAAGCTAAAGCAGAGTTAATTCCACTCTGAATAGAGTCAAATCCCTTATATGGAACTCTAAGTTTACAAATAGTTGGAGTCAAATCAAAGTGTCTTCAGATCAAATCTGTAAGTGTCATTGTAGTAACATCAACGCTGAACTATTTAATCCTTAACTCCAAACGTGGATGTGACACTTAAAGTGTAAATCAGACTCCGCCCCCACCGTGCTACACAGCACAGGAGCTAAATACCGACTGAGGAGCCTCTCGTTCACCTGTGCGTTTCACCGTGGTTTTATGTCGACATTGTTCGATAAGTAAAATGAGCTAACTTTATGTTGGCGTTAGGTTTTGATATTTATATTACCCCTCTGGCACCTGGTCTGTCTTCAATGGCGAGACACTCACGGTAAAGTTATGTTGCCACATTAGCCGCGCTAAGCAGTGATGATTTTAGTTCATCATTTGGTTCGCTAAAACTTGTAATTTGATGGTAAAGACTGTATCTGCTATGGTAAAAAAAAAGTTTTAGACCGTATTTTTGTTCTCGGCTAAGCAAGCTAACTAAATAAGCAGTGTATCGGTTGTGGGCTGTTAGCATTATGTTAATGTTAACATTAAGTTAGCTAACGACAAATTGTGTCTGATAAAGAGTTTTAAATGTTAATTTGTGGTGCATGTTTGAAATAAATGAGTTTCAACTAAACATGATGGCATTATTTTTAGCAAACTTTATTTTCTAAGTATTTTTTTAAGTAATTCAGAAGAGCTAATTTTACACCCTTACAGTGTTAAAATGACTCTAACACTTGTATAGTTAACCAACAATCCCGAAAGAGCGTTAATGTCTAACACTACATAAAAGTGTTGAGATAAAGTAACACTAGTTAGTGTTAAGAAGTGTTAAATTTTAACTCCAAAAAGAGTCAATAATTACACTAAGTTAGTGTTAAGGTACTAACTCTCCAAAAAGAGTTAAATTAAATCTTTGTGGTGTGGACTTATATAGACACTTCAAAAGTGTTGAAATCAAATCTGAGAGTGTTAATTTGAGTTTTCTGATTTTGCTGTGTAGGTTTCGCTGGTTGAGTGTTCAGGCGCTAACGAGCGTGTTTGGCGTGTCGAGTGGGATCTCGCTGGGTTTCGAAGATCAACGCCAGAGAGGAATCGATTAACTGCTTCAGTGCCGCCGAGGATCAAAGAACTCTCGACGAAAAATCGGTCATTCGATATCGGTTTTTTGATGTCTGATAGCGCCGGCCGCCGCTCTGCTGGTTGACGTGAAATTAGCGGTTTACAACAAAAATATGAGATTTTAGCATATTAAGTCGTCGTTTTATGTCAAAACGTTTCGCTTTCGGTGACATTCGGGATTTTACATAAAAACGTCGTGATTATAGGATATAAAGTTCACAGTTTTGTGACATAAAATTGTCAATTTACTTGCAAAATTTTAACACAAACATTTGCTTTAAACAACTAAGTTGAGATATTGCAAAATTCATAATTTTTCTTTCTTTTTTTAAATTTTAGGATACAAAGTCGTAATATACAAAATTCACAATTGTAGTATTTTGCTACAAATAGTAATACGACAAAAGCCTCGATTTTACAATAAACGTCACAATAGTGCAGAGTTTGCAATTTATTAAAAAAAGTTTTCATAAAAAAATCACTAAGATTGTATTTTTGGAGAAATAACATATGTTTTACCGTAGCTATATTATATTATAGTGTACCACATATTCTGAATAAATATCATGTGACTGAGCGTGCCCAGCTGCCTGTATGTTGAAATTTGATTACATTGGTATCGTTCAGATATCGGTATCAATAATGAAACATTTTAAACGATAAGTGACGACAGTAACTCAGGCGACTAAAAGACGGAACTGGATCAAGCTGAGAAACAGCCTGGGGCATCATTTTAGAGCTCTACATTAGGGCTGTAGCGATACACTAATCTCACGATACGATATATATCGATATTCATCTTACAATACATTTACATCATTTTCTGAAAGATTTTAAAGGGACAAAGTGATTTTGGTGACATCTTGTGAGTGTTCCAATGACTTTGTTTGAATTAATTGAACTGAAAGCATCAATTACACATTATATGGCTGACAGGCAGCTTGCAAATGCTGGACAAAATGAATAAAAGATTTGTTAAGAAAAATAGTTTCATTTATTTAAACAGTGCAAATTGTTGCTTGCAAGCTTTTAAAGGTGGGACACGGAGGTTTTGGAAAGAAGCTTAGAATATCGATACTCGCGGCTGAAAAATCGATACTCTCTGAGGAAATAAAATATCGATATATATCGCAGAATCGATAAAATCACGCTCAGCTCTACTCTACATCCAGTCGGTGTCTGAATATGTCTCTCACCCCGACTTCCTCATCCACGTCGTACTGCTTCAGGTACTCTGCTCTGTTGGACTTTCTCTCCTCCAGCTGTTTGTTCATCAGCTCCCTCTGCTGCTGTAACTCAGCCTGGTGACAAACAGAGAGGGACGTCAAGGTTCGAAGGGTAAGAAACAATGGAAAGCAGCTATCGAGCCTGTTTCTGTATGACCCGGCCCAAAACCCGTAACATACAGAATCTTCATGCACAACTAATCTATGTGCAAAATTCTGAGTCTACGAGCATATTAAGACGAGACGAGACGAGCACAGATCACATCACTTCCACTCACAAAGATCTCCCAAACACACAAAAAGAAAATGGAGAAGGAGCTGATAAACGGTAATATCAAACGTAAACGTGGATATGAAACATTCTCAACCCTCGCGGCTTCTTGACTTGTAGCTCAAATGAAGGCTGAAGCTGACCTTAGCAGCTTTGTTGGAAAGCTGGGCGTCTTCGTAGGTGACCTGCAGGTGATGAAGCTCCTCCGTGCGCTTCAGGAGCTCAGCTTCCAGACGGTCCAGCTGGTGGTCGTAGGTCAGACTCTCGTCCTGAAGACACGATAAAGACATTCGAGACCATCAGAGTGAAGGTCAGAAACCGTCCTTGGTTCTGCTCAGACACGCTGATGGAGGCTGCTGTTGTAAAGCAAATGTGACTGAATCCTCAGAAGATGAGCAATCGTTTCATCGACAGCGCGACGGGCCTCGGTAGGATTCAAATGCCAAATCTTAATTTAAATTTAAATCATTTCCTGCACAGTTTTGGGAAACAGTTAAGGCGTTGTCGTATACGCCTGACCAGGTGCTATGACCTTTCATCACCCTCACCTGTGAGCAACCTGCTCCATGTTGAAGCTTCACTCATCGTTTTGCCTACACTGTAAAAAAAAAACTGTAATATAACAGAATTTTACTATTTTACAGATTTTTTTCTGTATTTTTAAAATACCATTTAATTTACAAAATAGACTGTGATTTTACATGTCAAATGTAAAATAACACTAAATCACTGTAACTGTGAACACACACAATATTTCTTTTCTTTTACAAAAAAAAACCATTAGAACTACATATATTTATTGTTAAAATATGTTCACAAATATATTGTAATTTCACAAATATTTGTCTGTTATTTAAGGGAATAAACTGTAAAATTAAATTTTAAAACTCTAAAAAAAAAAGGAAAAAATCATTTAAAATTACTAAGGAATTAATAGTAAAAATTTGTAATTTTAAAACTGACTAATATTTTCATTGAAAATAAATATTTACTAATTACTCTCATTTCTAGATGGTAACATTAATTAACATTAGATTAATAAATTATTATTAATAATATTTATGAGAAAGTAATTTTCTGTTATTTCACGGTATTTTTCTGGCGCCTCAGCTGCCGGACATTACCATTTTTTTTACGATTTTTTTTTTTACAGTGTACACTAACGGTGATTCCTGCTTCTTCTCGCTTGTGTTGTGCCATTTCTGCCTCCTGCTTTAAACTCCTCTCTGATCTACCAGTGTTGACCAAAACCGGTACCGACCAACGAGTGGAAAAAAACCCCGCAGTCGGCCGACGACGTTGGCTCGATGGGCAGATAACAGATAAAGCACCGACCTGCATTTGACTTTTCAGTTTCAGGTAGTTCTTCATCACGCCTTCAGCTTTCTCACACTTCCACATTGTCTTGTCGATCCGGTTCTGCAGCGAACGCAGCTCCTGACAACACACACAATCCGCTTTAGCTGACCCAGTTACAAAGAGACCGTTGTGGAGGTCGGGGAGGTAGCTACCATGGCGTCCTCCACTTCTTTCAGAGAGGGGATCATGGCCTCTGACTTCACTCTCCTGTCCTCCTTCAGCTCGTCCAGGCGCCGCCTCTGGACCTGGGTGTTGTGCCGCTCTGCGTTGAGCTTCTTCGTCAAGGACAGCACCTCTCGCTCTAGTTTTGATAGAGCGTCCTGAGAAGAAGGAGTCAAGGTGTTGAACAGCACAATCACAGCGCGCACAAACGCGAACACAGGCGCGTACGACGCCGCTCACCTTCCTCGCCGCTGGCGGCATCCTGCAGAAAGCCTCCATCTCAGAACCTTTGGTGATCGAAGCAGCTCTGGCGTCTTTAACCTGAGAGGTGATAAATGAAAGAGACTGCAGAGACCAAACGGTGTGTTTGAGACGTATGAGGACTGAAAAAAAGCAAAGCTCTGAAAACGTACATCTTCAGCTGCTGCCAGCTGTTTCAGCAGCTCCTGTTTTTCTTGGTTCAGCTGCCGAATGAGTTTGTCGTTCCTCTTGATGATGGCCTCGTACGGCTTGTCGTCTGAAGGTACGTCGTCCTCTAGGGGGCAGATTAAAGACATGAACGTGTCAGACTGTCTCTTAGCGGCTGTGTTTGGTGCAGTTTTGTCAGAGAGGTGCGCAGGTAGAGTCCAGGTGGCGCTCAAGCTCCTCCCCCTTTGCCCTTTATGAAGAACGACTGTTGAGCGGCTACTTCACCGTCGAAAGCAGCAGTTTTACGTCTAAACTTGAAGAGATGCTGCCAAACGGAATTTCATTGTATTCTGTACAAAATCTCTTACTTAAAAAGTTGCAGTTTTACGAGAATTGCCATCTTAAAACCATAATTCATCATTTTGAAAATTAAGCATGTAGCTCTGCAAAACTCAGTTTTACATTGTTGAATTATTTTTAAACCAAAAAGTCACCACTTGTGATTTTTCTTTTACATACAATTGAGATTTGATGTGAAAAAGTTGCAATTTTGCCACTAAATTTAGATATTTTACAGGAAAAAATGTAACTCATAACTAATTTTAGTCAAAAAGTCGTAACTTTTTTAAATGAAAAGTTGTGATTTTTGTGGAATTTTTACATCAGAAATTTTCTTTTTGCAACAAAGTGACGATTTCTCCCAAAAAAAATGTGATTGTAGGACAAAAAGTTGTTGTTTTATGGTAAAAGTTTGAATTTTTCAAAAGTCAATATTTCACAAAAAAATTGTTGTGATACGTTAAAAGGTTGTGATTTTATGACCAAAATATTGCGTTTATAGGACATAAAGTCGCAATATTGTGACATTTGCAACGTTGCGATATAAAGTTTGAATTCTACGGCAGAAAAACTTGCGACCTTACAGCAAAAATAGTCGATTTTAGGAGAGAAAGGTTAAACTATATGAAATTTACAATTTAAAAAATGTCATAACTAGGGGTGTAACGATGCATCGTGAATCGAATAAAAAAACGATACAAATGCGTATGAATTTGCATCGGTTGGCATAAAAAATGAATCGCGACTGTGTTATAAGTAGGTACGTTTTTACCCATTTATTAATTCATTTTAGGATATGTTGGTAGATAGTTGCGATTTTAAGACATTTTACTTCAAGGAGTTGTTAAGTTTAAAAGCAGCGATTTAGAGAAGCATGTCCGTGATTTTGTGGTTGTAGGACTAAATGACTGTAATTAAATCAAGATATATTACATTACATTATATTATATTATCATATTATGTCATATTATATTGTAAACAAGTGTCTCTTGGTCTGAGCAGCTGTCCCTAAAAACGTCTAAGTTTGAACCACATGTTTCGTCTCATCAAGCACGCGTCCTTCGCCGTGACGTCACGGCTGCCGTGACGCTCACCTACCCGTAGGGTTACCAACCGTCCCGATTTGCCCGGGACATCCTGTTTTTTAGGTGAATTTTATTTGCCCCGTGAAGAACTGCTCTCGTCCCGCATTTCAATCATAGTCTTGACAGCATTTTTTAATGGAATGTTTATGAAGCATTTCGTCCAGTGATAGACGGCTGATTGATGACACATTATAAACAGGGAGTTTTGATAGGCTACTATGCCCCAAAACTCAATGTTTACAAAGTATATTGTCCAATGATAACAGACTGGTGTATGATGACACATTCTGATCAGGGAACTGTGATTGGCTACGCCGACCTGCATGTATACGTTGCTATGGGAGACGGTTGTAATTAGTGAAGTTTACTGAGGGAAATGGATGAACCAGCTAAAAAAAGAGGCTTTGCAGCTAAAACAAGGAATGGGAAACAAAAAGGTCGTGGGTTTAAAGCCACTACAGACCCTAGAAGAGCATTTTGTACTTTATGCCGCCGCGAGATATCGATTGGCCATGGTGGCGAGCACGACTTATCCCGCCATGAAGACACAGAGTGTCATAAAAAGGCTGTGCTAGCTAAAGGAGCAAGCAACATCACTTCATTCTTCACCGCATCTACTGCTGAAATTGACAAAAGTTCTGCAAGCGAGGTGTCCTAAATATACCACACCATGAAACACGTTCACAGATATAACAGCGCTGACTGCACCGTGAAATTAAACGGGGCTTTATTTCAGACTCGAGTGTCGCTAAGAAGATGCAGTTGGGAAGAACCAAAGCGGAGATGATCACCATGAATGTGGTTGGGTCCCAAGCACTGTGGGGAAAATAGTCTCCGATCTCTCTTCAGGTGATGGTGAGCCCCTTTATTTTTCACTTGCTAGCGATGCCTCTAACAAGGAAAACAGAAAAATGTTTCCAGTGTGTGTGAGGTACTTTTCCGCGTCGGAGGGCGTAATGTCCAAGTTGTTGGATTCCTACGAAAACATTTACGAATGGCACAGATAAGGCTCTCCTTTCCTGTCTGGACACATATGGTCTTTATGTTGAAAACATCACCGCATATGCCGCCGACAATGCAAATGTTAACTTCAGAAAGCACCATTCTGTCTACAAATTGCTCACCAGCGTCAGGGCTTGACAATAAGCATTTTAGAGCACTGGCCCACAGGGCCAGTAAAATTTGGAATGTACTGGCCCTGATTCATAAATCAGTGGCCCAACTATTCACAGGGCGCGCGGAACAGCGGCCGCCGAAGATTTTGAAAAAATGATGTAATTTGGTGCATTCTGACACTGAATGAAGAAATAAAAAGTCTCACATATTTTATGCAATATTGTGTTATCTGACACAACCATTTTGTTGTTGAATAACTTTTTTTCTGTTTGCAGGTAGCATGCACATATAATCTTGAGATAACCCCGTAGATTTTCCTGCCTGCATTGTAGATGCACATAGTATTACTGTCGTAAAACACCTCTGTGTTGTTAATGTGGTGTGATGCTTTTTGCTTTTTATATAAACTTCTAAATACCTTCTTTGTACATGGAGCTTTTTGGTCCATAACCTTTAGATTTATCAAATTAATCATTCATGCTTTGGTGATGTTTAATATATTATGCACTCCTCCAATCTTATAATATACTTTTATATAATCTTTAATTAATGAAATGATTACACGCCTAACTACAACACCAAGCCCAGTCCCAAGTCTGGATAAAAGTGTGAGGGAGGCAGCAGGTGAGTATGTGGTAAGTTGTTTTTTGGCACTAAAATAATCAAACTGCATTTTTACATATCAAAGTAGAAATTTTATTCACTGTTTTCACAATTTGATATTAATGATATCTGAAAAGACAGACTTACTCATGTCTTGATACTTCTATCAACAAAACCATCATGTATGAAAACCTCCTGTGCCACCACTTCACAGCCTCAGTTTCGTCCTCCACCCTGTCACAGCCTAAAGAAACCATTATCTCCTCAGACCCTAGGAGGCGCTAAAGCAGTCTGTAGTCATTTCTTCCTCCAACTGCAGCAACTCTTCTTCTTTCCACTCTGCATCTGTATACACCTTTTTGACTTGAAAATTGTGGACATGCGCCCCCTAGTGCCCCGCCATAACTGGACCGTGCGGTGGTTCCCCCAACTAACCCAAACACGCACGTGGAGCATTATTTACGGATAACGCAGACATGTCTTGGATTGATGATGTTAGGCAGTGGCTCCAGTTACAGATGAGGTATTTTATCGCTGTTTTTAATGATTGGTTATGGAAATGCTGATCTATTCCCATAATCAACACTAAAAACTGTGAACGCTGCAACGCTGGCTATAACTAACGTCAACAAACCTAAGATTATGCTACTGTAACGTTAACGCTAGCGTAAATTAGCCTATGTGTTAACATTATATTTAATTTATTTTATCATTCTCCTAAATCATTCATTCATTCATTGTTTTATAGCTTGTGCTAGTGCCAGGGCTACAGTAGCCTCATACTGCTGTTCTTTCGGCCAGAATCGTCCGGGACTCTCATCGAGACTATGAATAGTACGAGATTAAATGTTACGAAAACTCACCCGGCTGTATTCATTTGGAACAAAGTCCTTCTGTTGATATTTTTTCACCCACGTCTTCCTAACTTCTTGTTCTGCAACAAGGCAGTCTTCGTCAGTAAGGCTTGTGTATTTCACATACTTTCTTCTTCCATTGTTGAATTTTCACGCCATTGTTGGCACAGTTTATACGGATCATGTATTCCCACTCGACTGACTCGCATTATAAAATATATTTGAGGAAGAGAAAACACTGGTTAATCTGCGAGCCGAAAGAATCGCTCTGTAGCACAACCCAGCAATGGTGACGGGGTACTTCCGGGGGGCTGGCCCGAAAAGGTCTATAGCATAACCGTTGTGTACTTTCGTTGTTTCGATTCTTCTCCGTCTTGTATCTTTTCGCGCGCATTTTAAGATGCTGCTGCCGAACATTCCCGAACAGTTCCGAATGCACGAAGACGCGACACACTCCCCAGCAAAATGACGTTCTTCACATGGCGGACCATCTTCATGTTCCATAAAAAGTCATTTCTTGGCGATTATGACAATATTACATAAGAAAAATCTGAAATTGCTCAAATGTGTGGCCCGGACGGCCAGTGTTAATAAAGTTTACTGGCCCGTACTGGCCCGAGACAGGCGAAAAAAACGGCCATCGGGCAAATGCTATTGTCGAGCCCGATGGCATTCTAAAAGCTAACTGCCCGGCCCGTGTTGCAAACAAGTTGTGTACAACATACATAACTAATTTCACAAAATTATCCTGAAATTAGTAGGATTGTGGTCTGGATAAGAAAACATCATCATTTCTGGCATGGGTGGGGTCTTTTCAATGCTTTAAAATGCAGGAGATTGAATCTAAGAAACACTAAATGTTCTGGGGGAGGACCCCCCCAGACCCCCCGTCCTAAAAATGTCCCTCCAGCTTCAGGGAGTTGTCAACCCTACCTACCCGCTGGTTGCTTTTGACGCCGAGCCTCCGCTTTCTGTGCCTTGAACGGCATTTTTTTCTTCCGTGTCGCCATTGTTGACAGTTAATCCGTTTTCCCGTCTATTTTTTCGTTGTTTTCTTCGAGTCGAACCAACGGAAAATCTCCTGTAAAACCGACCGACACCGCGTACGTTACAGCCGCGAACGAGCCTGGCTCTATGGCGGTTTACGGTTGCATAGCAACGGCTACACTCAAGCAGCGCCGTTAAAATTTAAATTTATGTTGCGACTCCGCAACATAAAATCAGCAAAAAAAATCACTGTCTGGCTTAAACTTGAATGGATATTATTTCTCGAGTCATGAAAAACATCATGAAAAAAAAACAAACCAGCCGGAAGATAAAAGTTTTTATTTTATTTTATTTTTATTTTTTTATAAAATTATTTTTGCAATAAACCTGCCGGGAGTAGAAAAATGTGTTTGGCATTTCCTGAATACTAAATTAATTTGGTATTATACTAAATATATTATAATGTAAATATTATTCAATTAATGAATACTTTGCTGAATACAAAGAAATAACTATATTCATACTCTGGGCGCCGAAAAGGGGGGTAGGATCGGATTATAGGGGCCTATTGGGGGGCCCAGAGGGCCCCTAATGATACAAAAATAGCATCAACCAATTTCGCCGCTGTTGGGGGGCCCTGTAAAGATTCTTTTCATGGGGCCCAAAATCCCTAGCGGCGCCCCTGTTCATACTAATCTATATATACTGTGTCTGTAGATAAATTTGGTTTCGTAATTTGCTTACTATTATTATTATTATTATTATTATTATGGTTGAATTCAGTTCTAAGGTGAAGTAATAAAAATAAAATAAAAACCTTAAGATATGATACAACTGTGAACAAATAATAATAATAATATTGTGACTTTATCATTATTATTGGTATTACAGTACTTTATCAAGTATGATATCACTTTACCATACATTGTCAAATTAACCATCAGGTAAAAGTAAAATGTTTACTCTTTAAGTCTCATGCACAGTTTGGTTTAGAAGTGTTGGCAAGCAAAATGAAAATATTAAAAAAATATTATAAATATGATAGATAGATAGATAGATAGATAAGTCATGAAAAAATGATAGACCACATTTTTTCTTCACTTTCTGTTCTTTTAATACCTGTACCACTAACGTCGAGGGTCCTCCCCGTGGAGCTGGTCCTGCCCATGTAGCTGGTCCTGCCCCATGGAGCTGGTCCTGCCCCATGGAGCTGGTCCTGCCCATCCATAGAGCTGGTCCTGCCCCATAGAGCTGGTCCTCCCTGGTCCCCCAGCTGGAGCTGGTCCTCCTGCTGCCCATAGAGCTGGTCCTGCCCCATGGAGCTGGTCCTGTAGCTGGTCCTGCCCCATAGAGCTGGTCCTGCCCCATGGAGCTGGTGCCCCTGGTCCTGCCCTCCATAGCTGGTCCTGTCCCCCATGGAGCTGGTCCTGCCCCTGGAGCTGGTCCTGCCCCTGGAGCTGGTCCTGCGCTGGTCCTGCCCATGCCCCTGTAGCTGGTCCTGCCCCATAGAGCTGGTCCTGCCCCATGGAGCTGGTCCTGCCCATGTAGCTGGTGCCCCTGTCCCCCATGTAGCTGGTCCTGCCCCATAGAGCTGGTCCTGCCCCATGGAGCTGGTCCTGCCCCATGGAGCTGGTCCTGCCCCGTGGAGCTGGTCCTGCCCCGTGGAGCTGGTCCTGCCCCATAGAGCTGGTCCTGCCTCATCCAGCTGGTCCTGTCCCATGTAGCTGGTCCTGCTCCATAGAGCTGGTCCTGCCCCCCCCAAATCTGCCAAATAAAACCGTCCACAGCTCTTAAATGGAGAAAAAAAAAACTCCAATATCTCCTGTTGTTTACTCCATTTTCTTAAATGACTTTAAAACCCAGAAGATCCAGAGCTACAAAAACGGCCCGGTAGATAGAAGAACTGGACCTAACAAGATGATAAAGCACTTCCAGGGATTTATAAACGTCATCACAAATAAGAAATAGAAATAAGAAATTAAAGCTGCAGAAATGTGTCGGATTAAAATGTAGACCTATAAATCTTTTTGGACGGTGTTTTCATTTCTGGGTTTTTTACAACTTTATAAAGGCTTGTTGGATAATCGTTGGACGTCCTTTCTGTAAGTTTGAGGTTTCTGTGTTTCTGAACAGAAATATTTGATATTTGCACTGAAGTCGACTCGTTGGAGTCTGGAAGTCTGAACGGGAGACGCAGCGTGAAACGGATCCATTTCTGGACTTCTGACTCTCAAATCTGCTTTTGTCTCATCGCTTTGACCTACAACTGTGATTTACTGTCTGTTCACAAGTATATGAAGAAATCAGATGATAAGAACTGTTTTTAGATTTACTAGATATTTATATCTCAGGGCAGTCAGACAAACACCGTTGACTCTTTTGTGTCAGTAAACAAGAACGCAGATATGAAGTGTTTGTCCGGCTGTATGAAGGTAAATAAACCATATTTTCTTAACATTTGCAGCTCTGCTGGTGTCTTTCTTGTGTCTTTCTGGGAATTAAAGCGTGTAAACCAACATAAAGACGTCTCTGCTGGTGCGACGGCCCAGTTTGATGATGATTTTGCATTCAATGAAAACGAGGTTCTGCATCACCACAAGGAGGCGCCGATCTGCTCAGCTCCGAGTGGTCGTTTCATTTAGCTCGTAAGTCAGAACTCTGAATGTCCGAAAGCAGCTGGAAAAGAGTCTTAAAGCTGCAATGACAACTAATTTGAAACGATTCCAAAGCCCAGATTAAAAGTTGTCTAAAACCAAATCCAGAATCAAGTCCGAAACAGAATCACTCTTTTGAAAAAATC